>CM060665.1:36953301-36992856 GCA_030686955.1 Odontamblyopus rebecca | reverse complement strand
GTCTAAACCAGCTCTAAACCAGCTCTAAACCCGTGTCTAAACCAGGTCTAAACCCTGGTCTAAACCAGGTCTAAACCAAGTCTAAACCAGCTCTAAACCAGGTCTAAACCCTGGTCTAAACCAAGTCTAAACCAGCTCTAAACCCTGGTCTAAACCAGGTCTAAACCAAGTCTAAACCAGCTCTAAACCAGCTCTAAACCCGGGTCTAAACCAGGTCTAAACCCTGGTCTAAACCAGGTCTAAACCAAGTCTAAACCCTGGTCTAAACCTGGTCTAAACCAGCTCTAAACCAGGTCTAAACCCTGGTCTAAACCAGGTCTAAACCAGCTCTAAACCAGGTCTAAACTAGGTCTAGACCAGGCCTAGACTAGGACCAAACCAGGTTTAAACCAGATCTACAAAACTTAACCAAGTTTAAACCTTTGGAGTCCATGGTACAAAGGTTCCTGGGCTTTTTGAGTGGAGTTTTCATGTTCTTCCCGTGTCTGGAACTAAACCAGGACAAAATGTGGAATAAACTAGATGTAGATCTGAACATTAGTCAAGTCTTGAGTTTGACTTTTATTTACTTCTCTGTTAAACCTGATCTAAGCCTGGTTCTGTCCTGGTTCAGTCCTGGTTTAGTCCTCTGACCTGCTTTAGTCCTGGTTCAGTCCTGGTTTAGTCCTCTGACCTGCTTTAGTCCTGGTTCAGTCCTGGTTTAGTCCTCTGACCTGCTTTAGTCCTGGTTCAGTCCTGGTTTAGTCCTCTGACCTGCTTTAGTCCTGGTTCAGTCCTGGTTTAGTCCTCTGCCAGTTTGAAAAGATGAGCCTGGATTTAAACAGGCCAAAGTCTGTGATAGTGATAGTGCACGTATCAGGAGTTTGCATGTTCTCCCTGTGTCTGGGTGGGCTTCCTCCATCAACCCAAAACACCCTATAGGTCAAGTCAAGGATGGGTCAAATGCAGAGGACACGTCTGTGGGTTGTGTGCAGGTGACGGGTGGACCTGCCCTCGGTCTCAGTGGAACCTCCCAAGACCCAGGATCTGCTCTTCCATCTTCTCTGAATGGATCAAACCAAAGCCCAACCCGAGGGGGGGCTCAACGTCACCCTGACCATCCGCCTCCTCATGCACGGGAAGGTAAACTGTCCTCGATGCCCTCCTTTCCTCCCGTATCCCTGTGTGTCAGATGCCCTCCCTGTCCCTGTAGTTTTAGTAAAAAGGTCAATTGCACGTTCACTTGTACAAATGTGCTAAATACTTTATTTTTAATTTTTCGTCTAAACCTTGACTGTTAATTTCCGCAGCAGTTCATTATTTACATGGATTCATTGGAATAATTAAAACAAAGTTCAATTCTCTTCAGCAGAATAAATGTTTCTCAGACAGAGAGGATGAAAAATCAGCATCTGCTGAGGAAAGTCAAATCATTCAGACAAATGCACAGAACTAAATGTGTTCTTGGTCAGTTTGGCCCAAAGTTTACAGTGTGTTTGCCTTTATGAACATGATAAGTTCCACAGTGTGGCATTACAATTTTCTGTGCATTTATTGTTATCCAGGCACATTTGAGTTTTCAAAACTGATTTATTCAGATTCAGAAACTCTGATTTTCTCAGTGAAAACAGTGAATGGCACCACATCATCAAACTGAGACCAAGATAGAAGTCAGAATTTCAGTCCTGTTTTATACCTGGCTTAGACCTGGTTTAGTCCTGGTTTAGTCCTGGTTTAGACCTGGTTTAGACCTGGTTTAGACCTGGTTTAGTCCTGGTTTAGTCCTGGTTTAGTCCTGATTTAGACCTGGTTTAGTCCTGGTTTAGTCCTGGTTTAGACCTGGTTTAGACCTGGTTTAGACCTGGTTTAGTCATGCTTCTGTCCTGGTCTAGTCCTGGTTCAGTCTTGGTTTAGTCCTGGTCTAGTTCTGGGTCAGTCCTGGTTCAGTCCTGGTTCAGTCCTGGTTTAGACCTGGTTTAGTCCTGGTTTAGTCCTGGTTTAGTCCTGGTTTAGACCTGGTTTAGTCCTGGTTTAGTCATGTTTCTGTCCTGGTTTAGTCCTGGTTTAGTCCTGGTTCAGTCCTGGTTTAGACCTGGTTTAGTCCTGGTTTAGACCTGGTTTAGACCTGGTTTAGTCATGTTTCTGTCCTGGTTCAGTCCTGGTTTAGACCTGGTTTAGTCCTGGTTCAGTCCTGGTTCAGTCCTGGTTCAGTCCTGGTTCAGTCCTGGTTCAGTCCTGGTTTAGACCTGGTTCAGTCCTGGTTCAGTCCTGGTTTAGACCTGATTTAGTCCTGGTTTAGTCCTGGTTTAGTCCTGGTTTAGTGTAATAGATAAATACATTTTCCTCTTTGCAAAGGCTGTTGACATTCATCAATAATAGTACGTTAAACGTGTAATTATGAGACAAGTGAAACCCGCCCATTTACCTCATCACAACAACAAATGCACAAATACTTTTCTGTGCTTTTATTATCATTATCCAGTTATCCAAGCATCTTAATTGCAAAAAACCCAACAAACAAGTCTTCTTATTGTGGCATTACTTGCTTGTCTCCATGTAGGTACATTCAACAAAAATATAAACGCAACACTTTTGTTTTTGCTCCCATTTGTCATGAGATGGACTCAAAGATCTAAAATTCATTCCAGATACACAATATTACCATTTCTCTCAAACATTGTTCACGAATCTGTCTAAATGTGTGATAGTGAGTGTAGTTTAAGATCCCCAAATCAAAAACTTACCCTAAAGTAGCCGTTTTCCCCAGATGCTTCACAGGAGGGAGATGCTCAGAAATGATTCAACAACAACTCTAATACATGTAAATATGATTTATTTTACAGATAATAGAGTCAGCCAATTAACAGACAATTTGAGTCTGGATCCCCTTAGAAGCCCAATGCAGGAAAGACCCAGAAGAACATGTTAAGGTTACATTTATAGATTCTATACAAAGGACATCCCACTTTAACATCTGGAGTAGATCAACCTGTTTTGCACAAAACCTCCAACCATATATGACCTGACATGATCTATTGTCACCATGGTACCAGTTACCAAATGTCTCTGGAATGAAGTATCCCCTAACCTCTGACCGTTTTAGGCTCCAACTAGTCTGCAAACCCCCAACAGTAACAGAGAATCTTCCTAAGAAAACCCAAGTTTAAAGTAACAGTATAAAGTATAATGCAGTAGTATAACAGATACCACATGAGCACTTTTGCTTTGCTGAGATAATCCATCCCACCTCACAGGTGCCACATCAAGATGCTCATCAGACACCATGATTAGTGCACAGGTGAACCTTAGACTGTCCACAATAAAAGGCCACCCTGAAATGTGCAGTTGTTGCTTTATTGGGGGTCTGGGGACTCAGAACCAGTCAGTATCTGGTGTGACCACCATTTGCCTCATGCAGTGCAACACATCTTCTTCGCATAGAGTTTATCAGATTGTCAATTGTGGCCTGTGGAATGTTGGTCCACTCCTCTTCAATGGCTGTGCGAAGTTGCTGGATATTAGTGGGAACTGGTACGCGCTGTCGTATACGCCGGTCAAGCACATCCCAAACATGCTCAATGGGTGACATGTCCGGTGAGTATGCTGG
Source organism: Odontamblyopus rebecca (assembly GCA_030686955.1). Classification (NCBI taxonomy): domain Eukaryota; kingdom Metazoa; phylum Chordata; class Actinopteri; order Gobiiformes; family Gobiidae; genus Odontamblyopus; species Odontamblyopus rebecca. Next base: position 36,989,270 of record CM060665.1, on the reverse strand, counting down.
CCATGCAAGAACTGGGACATTTTCAGCTTCCAAGAATTGTGTACAGATCCTTGCAACATGGGGCCGTGCATTATCTTGCTGAAACATGAGGTGATGTTCATGGATGTATGGCACAACAATGGGCCTCAGGATCTCATCACGGTATCTCTGTGCATTCAAAATGCCATCAATAAAATGCACCTGTGTTCTTCGTCCATAACAGATTCCTGCCCATACCATAACCCCACCACCACCATGGGCCACTCCATCCACAACATTGACATCAGCAAAGCGCTCACCCACACGACGCCACACACGCTGTCTGCCATCTGCCCTGAACAATGTAAACCGAGATTCATCCGTGAAGAGAACACCTCTCCAACGTGCCAGACGCCATCGAATGTGGGCATTTGCCCACTCAAGTCTGTTACGGCGACGATCTGGAGTCAGGTTAAGACCCCGATGAGGACGACGAGCAGTTGAGCTTCCCTGAGACGGTTTCTGACAGTTTGTGCAGAAATTCTTTGGTTATGCAAACCAATTGTTTCAGCAGGTGTCTGAGTAGCTGGTCTCAGACGATCTTGGAGGTGAACCTGCTGGATGTGGAGGTCCTGGGCTGGTGTGGTTACACGTGGTCTGCGGTTGTGAGGCCGGTTGGATGTACTGCCATATTCTCTGAAACGCCTTTGGAGACGGCTTATGGTGGAGAAATGAACATTCAATGACCGAGCAACAGATCTGGTTGACATTCCTGCTGTCAGCATGCCAATTGCACGCTCCCTCAATGCTTGCGCCATCTGTGGCATTTTGCTGTGAGACAAAACTGCACATTTCAGGGTGGCCTTTTATTGTGGACAGTCTAAGGTTCACCTGTGCACTAATCATGGTGTCTGATGAGCATCTTGATGTGGCACCTGTGAGGTGGGATGGATTATCTCAGCAAAGCAAAAGTGCCACTATCACACATTTAGACAGATTTGTGAACAATGTTTGAGAGAAATGGTAATATTGTGTATCTGGAATGAATTTTAGATCTTTGAGTCCATCTCATGACAAATGGGAGCAAAAACAAAAGTGTTGTGTTTATATTTTTGTTGAGTGTACAAAAGTGACACAGCAAATGATAATATGATAAGATTAAATAAAATGCCAAAATGTTCCAAATCAGATCCATTTCCAAACGGACATTCTGGAACTCTACCAAATGTTTCCTCTTAAAGACTGAGGAATGTCAAATGTTTAAAGTTCGAGAGAAAAGTGCGTTTGCTTAAGATATTTTTCTTTCTTTGCAGGAGGTTGGGAGCATCATCGGTAAGGTACGTATTTTTAAATGAAGAATTAAAGCTCCACTGTGTAACCTTTTCCGTCCACCACCTTTCTGTCTCCATGGAGACCCCCCCATCTCCTCCAATGAAAAATTTACACAGTGCACATTTAATGCTTTTAACATCCACTATATATTGGGTTCGGCTCCAGTCAAATGAAGCTAATTGAGGCTTGCAGTTATACCAGCGAATTTTTAGCCGAGTATCGTAGCAACTAAAGAGCCAATCAGAGTGAGGCTGTTGATTTATGGACAAAATAGTGCAATGCAAAAAAGGATTTTCTGGCATAGTTAAACTGACTTGAATTATGCAGATTTATCTTATAAGATCAATTTTAAGATTTTTTTACTTAATAAAATTTGATTTTTTTACTTGTTTCAAGATATTCCATCCTGATTTATCTTATCTCGATATTACAACTTATTCTAAGCACTTTTTATATTAACTCAGTCCAGGTTAAGCCTCTTTAACTTCCTTCTCAAACCAATAAGGTGAAAAATCTTGCCATAAATACTTGAAACTCGTGTTTTCTGCTTAGAACAAGATTCATATTTCGTCTTGTTTTAAGAAAACTTTGTAAGTGAAAATTTCTTACTGCACTGGCAGAAAATTTCACTTAAAATAGGAAATTTTTACCTCAAAATTTGTATTTTTATCTTATTTTTGATAGGCCTTTTTTGCAGTGTGAAATAAAAATCCCAGGATCTTGTCGAGCAGATGAATACGAACATTTAAGACCAACACAACGAGGCGAGACAGCAGCAGGTACAGAGAGACCGGCGTTTTGTCGAGCTCCCGCAGCCTAAATCGACAGTGACGTCTATGGATTCACGCTCCCCCGTCGAAATAAGCTCCTCATGTTTTTTCCATTTACAGTTGTCTAGATCCCGTAAAGTGAACCTCTCCAGTTTTACGACATATTTCTTTGGATTAGAGACAGCGGGTTTGACGCTGTTCGCGCACGCTGATCACACTTTATACCAGGGGTTGGCAATTATTTCTTCGACGGGGCCTCATGAGAAACAGAAAATATTGTGGAGGTCCGGGCCAAAATCCTTATCTCAGTTCTGCATCATGTGAATTGTATTTCTTCATAAAAAGCAGAAAATGTCATTGTTCTGATGCGCTGGTCAGACTGGGAAGAGTTTATGTTCTGACTAAGCAATGAAAAAACGAGGCTGCCTGACAAAAAAAAAGCCATTAAAAAACACAGCGATACAGCTTTAGTCCATGTATGAGGTAAAATTATTTAAAAAAAATAAGTTTATTTTGTAATTCCAAATGGCAATGTCCAGGTCTGATTGATCCCTTAGTTATGTCAAATTTCAACTCATTTATATGAATACATGTAGTTCATTTCCACAGTGGTATTATGCTCTCAAATAGGGCTCTGAGTAAAGGTAGCACATATCGACAGGCCAATTTAGCCATCGAATAATCCTCCCACGGTAGCATCACCATTATTCACTCATTTATATGAATATGGGTAGATATAGCAAATCTTGACTAGATCTTCTCCAAAATACTTCATCCACTAGACGCCGCAAACCTCAGCTTTATGATACTCAGGACAGTGAAGATGGGACATTTCCTGCAATTCAATTTCATCTTTATAAGGTGACCAGAGTCCCCTGTCCCAGCAGATTTATCCAAAACCACTGATTTGTTCCAGTTTTATCCAAGAAATATCCCTGGTGTCCATATTTTTGACCGATTTGATCCCTGCCAACAGTAAAGAGAGACATAAATTGTAATTTGTTTAGGTAAAATACAGAAAAGCTGCTTAAAAATGACCAAAACACAAGGAAAATGTGACTATACCGACTCACATTAGTGCCGAGTGCAGAATGATTGTCCTTAATTCCGCACTTGTTTCACAGTTTTATTATTACCAACCAACCCAAACAAGGGATGTCCCAATTTTTTATTCTGAAAATCTTGTCACCCTATTTATATAGAGCTAAAAACAATGGACTTGTCTCTTAGTCATGATGGATGAGGACAGAAAAAGGGAACAAACATTTATTATAGATACAGACTATGGCTTTTGCAGATCAACAAGTGAATTTTACTGGTCGCTGCAGCTCAACTGTACAAAAACAAACTATAATGAACATATACGAATGAAAGCATTGACAAACTGCACCACTGTTATTTGATCATATCTTGACTAGTCCATAATCTGCGTTTTGTGATTTCAGAAAGGAGAAACAGTGAAGAAGATGAGAGAAGAGGTGAGTCTCCTGAGCTCTGACACAGGTAGAACGTGCAGAAGTCTGATTTATGTAGAAAAAATGAACACGCAGTTTGTGTTTCAGAGTGGAGCTCGGATCAACATCTCAGAGGGGAACTGTCCGGAGAGAATCGTCACCATCACCGGCCCCACGGACACCATCTTTAAAGCCTTTGCCATGATCGCGTACAAGTTTGAGGAGGTAAAAATACCAAACTACAATGAGAAACTACAGCGAGAATGTGAGGAGGAGAGTGGGGACACTATAAGGGTGACCAGACGTCCCTGTTTCCCCGAGACAGTCCCAGTGATTTGTCCCAGTTTTAGAGTGGAGCTGTTAAGGATCAAAATAGTTCAGATTTATGGTACAAGCATGAAACTGCCAGATTACTTACACCCCCACACTTCTGGATATGGAACCAAGTCTAATCTAACACTGGAGCTGAGAACTGCACTTGTCACAAAATGGATTACGTAAAAACAAGGCTGTCTTAAATACTTACATACCGGTATTTTTCGGACTATAAATCACACTTTTTTCATGGTTTGGGTGTTTCCTGTGACTTATACTCAGGTGCCACTTATCTATGAAACATTTCAGTTCACATCTAAATGAAAATGTAAACATGGGCAAGGTACAAACCTGAGGCACCGACTGAATAACCGAAGACTAGTGAGTGTGGGAAGTAAGTAAGTAAGTAAACTTTATTTCTATAGCACCTTTCACAGATAAAATCACAAAGTGCTTTACAGAGTGCAAGTAAAAATAGATGAAGTGCAAAACAACAATAATACATGTTAAAACAGGTAAATAAGACAAAGAGCAGTGAATTAACTAAAAGCTTGTTTGAATAACAGTGTCTTTAGCTGCTTTTTAAAAGAATCAACAGATTCAGCCACACGAAGAGACAGAGGCAGGGCATTCCACAGTCTAGGGCGACTGCCTGAAAGGAACCACTGTCCAGGATGAAACATCCAAGCTCCACAAGTACATCAGTGACAAGGCCCAGACTGATGACGCTCAGAGAATGTCTCAGACAGTGGGGCACAGAGGAAGAGGTGCTGGAGGGACCATCATGGCAGGACAAACCCCTACATGGGGCGAACCACCGAAACATAACTGAAGTGGCTGATATCAAGAAATCCTACCAATGGCTGGAGAGGGCTGGTCTGAAGGACACACAGAGGCTCATCCTGGCTGCACAGGAGCCTTGAGCACCCGAGCAACAGAGGCCCAGATCTACCACACCAGACAAGACCCAAGGTGTAGGTTGTGCAAAGAAGTGCCTGAGACAGTCCAGCACATAACTGCAGGGTGTAAGATGCTGGCAGGGAAAGCGACATGGAGCGACATAACCAAGTAGCGGGCATAGTGTACAGAAACATCTGTGCAGAGTAAGGGCTGGAAACCCCAGGATCAAGGTGGGAAACGCCTCCAAAGGTTGTGGAGAATGAGCCAAGATCCTGTGGGACTTCCAAATACAGACAGACAGAATGGTGATGGCGAACCAACCAGACATCGTGGTTCTGGATAAGCGAGAGAACAAAGCCCTGGTGGTGGACATTGCAATACCGAGCGATGGCAATGTCAGGAAAAAGGAACACGAGAAACTAGAGAAATACCAGGGGCTCAAGGAAGAGCTGGAGAGGCCTGAAGGTGAAAGCATCGGTGGTGCCTGTGGTGATCGGAGCACTCGGGGCCGTGACCCCCAAACTGGGTGAGTGGTTGCAGCAGATCCCAGGAAGGACAACAGACATCTCAGTCCAGAAAAGTGCAGTACTGGGAACAGCAAAGATACTGCACAGAACTCTCAAGCTCCCAGGCCTCTGGTAGAGGACCCGAGCTGATGAGGGTGAGAGACCAACCACCGTGGAAGGTGAGAAATGCGTTATATATATTTTTATCCATCTCTAAAGATCTGTAAGTGCCATATCATATTTCATAATTATTAAAGATAATTAAATGCTGCATGGAAGTGAGACTTAACCCCAACCACTGATCAGAGGGACAGATATCTATATCTAAAATACAGTATGTGCATTAGTTTTCAAAAGGTGCCAGCTGAATGTGGTGACTCCTTCTGAATATACAGTATATAAGGAAAGAGGCATATGAAGTGTGTAACATCTATGCCAGACAAATAAAAATGAAAATATGAAAAAAAAAATACAAAAAGAAAAATACATATTAAAATAATTCAAGTCTGGAAAAAAAAGTTAAGTTACACAATGCACCTTTAAGTGTTATTCAGGTGCAGGGTCTGTCAAATGCTTTTCTCCATGGAGTTGTAATTACTGAGAAAGTGTTTGGTTCATTCATGTAATTTCTAGGTAGTACATTGAATTAAATTACTTCAGTTCACTTCCATTGTCCACAGTGACGCATTATGTGTATTGTCCTGCTGTAGCACTTGTTATTAAATACCTTCTTTTAAATACTTATTTTCAAATACTATACATATGATTCTAAAGAAAGAAAGAATGAAATAAGATAAGATAGTTTTACACGACCTTATAATAATACACTATGAAGTGATTCTATTTTGTAATTACTGAATGGAATTTGGACTGTGTCTTTTGTGTTACTGTATGTCTTTATAAGAGTCAATTAAACTAATCTATTTTTATACACATTTTTGCTTGAAAAACATACTTAAATTAGTCTCCATTGTCCAGACACTGGAGCTCATTGTCTGCATTGTCCAGATGTATTTGTTATAATCAGTGGCGGCTGGTGGTATCATTTTTTGGGGGGCGCAGAAGTAAAAATTATAAATATGTATTATAAATATATGTATTATGTATAGGGTATATACGATTATAACAAATGCCAGAAACAGACAGTCATTTTCATCACTATTGTATGAACTTTATCTAGAGCACAACAAACATCCTAGTGCAAAGTTTACACAGCAACACAACCTGACGCACCTGCTCACACCCAACAGTATAAACAAATGTCTCCGCTTTGTCTGGAATGTTTCACAGTATTAAACCATTCAATCATCACGGAGACCGAACCAGACCAATTTATATGTCAGATCTGTGGAGAGGCGAGTCTTTTTGAACTATAAAACCACCTGTAATTGAAAAAAAAAAACATTTTAAGTGGAGCTGTTTAATATCATACTGTGGAACATTCCAGGCAGAGCAGTGACATTTCCATAGAAACAAGCAGGTGGTGGACCCCCGACCAAAAAGTTACATAGTTCACCTTTATGCTTTATGCGGCATTGTCCAGTTGTAGCACAATCTTAAATGCTTTAATATCTTTTTATTTCTACCTATTCACAATATCTATCCATTGTTCACCATAGACTGTAGATATATAAACAACCAAACTAAGATTCCTGCTTCTTTCCCAGTACCACACATATGACTGTAAAAGTCTTGGGTTACTCATATCTGCATAAGTGGAAATAAAAAAGGTGGTTTAGCTTCCAGCCTCTTTCCCATGTTTCCATTTTGTGACGTGCTCAGTGCTCGGCTCCAGGTTCCACTTAGGCCTGGTTCCATATCCAGAAATGTTGGTCCCAGAGATACTAATAATCTGGGGGGGGGGTCCCGCCACTATTATACAAGAAATGTCCCAGGGGTCCCTATTTTTGACCAATCTGATCTAAACCAAGACTAAACAAGTGCTAAACTAAGACAGAAACAGGACTAATGTTTATTCCTGTTTTGATATGTCTGTGTGTGCTTACTCATCAAATTCTTGGAACGCCCTTAGAGGCAACTGTTGTTGTGATTTTGGGCGCTACAAAAATAAATTGAATTGAATTGAATTGACTATCGCATTTTTTGACTAATCTGATCCCTGCCAACAGTAAAGAGGAGCATAAATTGTCATTTGTTTTTTCCAAAATACAGAAATACATGTTTGTGAATGACCATAAAGTCAAAGTTTGTCAAAGCCTGATCCTGTCAGATCTCAGAAGCTCAGCAGATCCAGGCCTGGTCAGTACTTGGATGGGAGACCGCTGGGAATTCCAGGTGCCACAGGGGGGCGCCAGTCACAAAAACTGTTCTTGTGTCTTTAGGCAAGGCACTTCATCCACATTGCCTAGTATGAAAGAGCTGTGTCCATGAGTGTTGGTGATGATCGCAGGGGCCGATGGTGCAGAGTAGCAGCTTCACGTCTGTCAGTCTGCCCCAGGACAGCTGTGGCTACTAGGGATGGGCACGATTAGTCGACTAATCAATAAGTGATCATTAAGAATTTCGTCGATCGTGTTCATTTTAATCGACAAACCGAATGTAGGCTGTTGTGCATGACATAGCGCAGTGGTTCTTAACCTGGGTTCGATCGAACACCTGGGGTTCAGTGAGTCAATCTCCGGGGTTCGGCAGGGGTCAGACACACATCCAACTTATATGATTTGTGATGACACACCCCGTTTGGCCATTATTGGCTGCAGGAAATTTTGTGCACACAATAATCTTGTGACTGTCGTGATGGTGTTGTGTAATTTCTTTCTTAATATTTTCCCTTCATACAAACTATGTCAAGCAAAAAAGAAAGTGGTCGGACGAATATGTGCAATTCACATGTGTGCACCAATAAAATATATATTAAAAAAAACATTTTATTTTTCCAATTAAGAAGTGTTCGGTGAATGTGCATATGAAACTAGTGGGGTTCAGTACCTCCAACAAGGTTAAGAACCACTGACATAGCGTAAGGAGTCGAGGCTGCGTCTCACAGCACAAACACTGGAGTTGTGGTTCCACAGTCCCACGTCTCAGCTCTGGCTCCTTGGAGATCACTATATCCCTCAGAGTGCGTTTACCTGCACATCAGTGTCCCGGGTATGATTGTTGTTTTTTTTTTGAGTATCCCAGTTTCGCACATATATATCTCCAATGTGACATACGCACATCACACCCTCTGTCACAGAAAGAACATGCATATTCCACTGAGTCGTGTTGCCACAGAAGCTGAAGCATCAGCACAAGGAAAGAGCTGCTTTTTTTTCGCTTACTGTTAATGAATGAGTCATGTGGTTTTAAGTTTGGTTTCTTTAAGACGTAAACAAATGTGCCAAAGCTGCATTAAACACATTCTAATCTCACATGGGCTGATGTGGCTCTGTAGTGGTGATGGTTTATCTGCTGTAATGTTGAGTTTATCTATGCAGATTAGTAATAATAATAACAGTATTTATTTATAGTAATAGTAATAGTAATAACAGTGATGATTATTTTAATATAGAATGTTAATGATTAAGTGACTACAATAGTAGTTTACCACCACCGGGTCCGGAGTGAATGAAGAATGCTCTGTAAAATAATTCTCTACAAAGCGTCTTTGTGACATATGGCTGTGAAAACCAATATATAAATAATTACTTAATCAAGCAAAAAAATAAAAATGCAACAACAGAAGTCCTATATATCCTACATACATAAGAGCACATGGGAATAGCAAAGAAAATACTAGAAAAAAGAAAAATCACAGTATATTGTCTCTTTTTCATTGTCATGGTGTCAGAATTTCGTATTAGTATTGAAATTGAGTTTGAAATGTTTGTATCATGACAACGCAAAAACATGAAAACATGAGGGGTTCACGCTCTCCACAGATCTTAACCGTTATTTGGCCTGGTGGCATGAGCTGCTATATCTGCGAATATGGAGACAGAGATGTTTAAGACACAAGCACATACTATAAATTCCACCTTTAAGCTACTGCAGTTTTAGTTTACTTCTTTATATGAGGCACATTTAAACAAAGCTGTAGTGTTGTAGTGTAATAATCGGGCATCACTGGGAAGAATCACAGCTCTGACCAATGCTTTCGAGCTAAACACTTCAACCTTCTTGCCTAATATGAATGTACTGATAGCTAAGATGCTTTACTTATCCCATAGTAAATTCATTTTTCAGCAGCAGCAGTGACACGTGGCTCTAAATCGCAGTATTGATGGCATCTTGGAGAAACTCAAAGCTCTGCAAAGAGGAATGGGCAGACCAATATGGACAAAAGAGAGTAGTTGTGGGAACTGAAATGAAGCTACTCACCCCAAACCCAAACAACCCAAATCTTATCTTATTGGCCTCCCCCAGCTAACATTGTTCTCGGCCACAGCCAGCTGGAACAACTCTCCCGGAGATTACAGCACCACTTACCACTTGAACTGACACATGTGGATGTTGGCTTCGTGTAGGACTCTCCAGGCCCACGCCCCATTCCACACCTTTGGGGCTTTGTACCCCCAGCATGGCGGGCTGGTCTGTTGAATCTAGCTCCCACGTGGCTGCAGGATCTGGATGGCTGCTTGTCAATGTTGGGTCAGTTCCGCCCCCATCTTCTTGGTTGGAAGACTAGTGATGTGTGTACCAGGGTTTGATTAAGTGCTGATGTTTTTTTTAATGTACTGGTCCCATATTATGCCCCAACAGGAGCATGGTCTGGGGGTTGTTCTCTTGTTTTTCTCCTCCCCCTCGTGCTATGCTGCATTATTTACTTCCTCTTACTACCTGTCTTCCGGTCCGGTCCATGTCTAGCAGTGTATTTGTAATGTACACAGGGCTCTACAGTGCGCCCATTTCACTCGCATTTGCGAGTAAATATTCGTCGTGCGAACGAGGAAAATAAAACAGTCGCACCAGTGCGAGTGCTTCTGCAGCCACAGTAAGGAGAACTGCGCACAGACGTAACGTGACAAGTTAAACGTTCTAAATGTATCAAACATTAGGGCGCACTCACACTAGGACTTCAGAATCGTGCCCAAGCCTGGATCACCCCTAAAGCGCCGCACGCTCCCAGCGCGAGCGCTGACCCCAGCGTATGAGCTCCGCATGTGGCCGATATCACTCATACGAGCAAACTCCGCTTCAAAACACACCCACGCCCCTTCAACGAGGAGCGCCCCGCAGCAGGACCCACACCTGCCCCACCACTCAGTAAACACCCCCACGCCGCTGAACTTCCTTCTCAGCTAAAGCGAGAGCTTTGTCTTGGTCTTGTCTCGAGCGCATTTGGACTCGGTCTTATCACAGACTCAAGGTCTGAATACTGAGTGTGATCATATTTCATTACGGCCGCTGCAATAAACTTGTACCGGTGTGCGTGACCACGCGGGACGTCTCTCTGCGGCCTGTGCACTGGAGCCCGCAGACACTGTGTCAGCACAGGCTCCGCAGCGCGCGGCTTGTCCACAGGTCGCACCCTTGTGTACCAACGTGCGTCACAGGGCAGGTATCCCACCCATCCTTCCGCCTCACGTCAAATACGCCAATACTAATTTTCTGTCAGTGTCCGCACAGAGCAGACCCACAGCACAGAGCAGGTGATATGTGGGCTGAAGTTTGCCTAAGAAAATGCCAAATAACTCTGTCACAATGTGCGTTTAGTTTGGTAAATGTGCAGAGGCTAAAAACCACTGTAAAACCAGGAAGAGAATGTAACTTCACCTAGGAATTTGAAAATACAGGTTTAAAAATCTTACCTATGTTTTTCACTTTGAAGCAGTTTTGTGTAAAGTGCCAGTGGAAGTTCTCTTAAAGAAGAGGTTCTCAAACTGTGGGTGAAGGTCCAAAAAGGGCCACAGAGTGTTTCAGTGCAGTACAGTTTGTTTGGCTTATTTTAAGTCTAAATATTAATCAGATAAAATGAAGATATATTTATAAAAACACTGCGCTCATGCAGGAAAAGTACAGTCATAATAATTCTTTTGTTTTGTGTATTACATCAAGTCAAATAAGTTGGTGTGCGCAAGTTCTGCACTGTAATAATCGTTCGAAATGAAAACCGATTTGTGCCCCCATTTTTTTTTCTGTGCTCCTAAAATTTTTCACTTAGGGGCACATGTGCTCTGAAAAAAAAAGTTAGCGTAGAGCCCTGAATGTGGGGTGACAGGTTCCATTTTGATTCCTTTGTGTGTCTAGTACGTGTGAAGAAAGTGACAAATAAAAGGCATTCTGACATATTCTGACTGATAATGATCATATTAATACTAATGCAGTTATTTATTTGGAGATGCAATATGTATCTGTCTATATATATATATACTGCTGTTGGTTTCATTATTATTTGTGTATATTTGGTGATAATATTTCCTCTCTTTCAGGACATCTTGAACTCGATGAGTAACAGCACGGCCCCCAAACCCCCGGTGACCCTCAGGCTAGTGGTCCCGGCCAGTCAGTGTGGCTCTCTCATCGGGAAAGGAGGGAGCAAGATCAAAGATATGAGAGAGGTGAGAGAATCCAAAGTAAACCCGTTTTTATCTTTTGATACTCCTGAACAAGTCATGCACGCTTTTATCTCTTCTCGTTCAGACAACTGAACTTTCCTCTGGCATCAGCCTCTGTGCACTTTACCACTTACAGTGGGTCCAAAATTCTGCTGTGCCACTTTTAACTGAAAACAAAAGACGTGAGGACTTATCCCCTATTTTAGCGTCACTCGTTTAGAGTTGATTAAGATTTTACTGTTTGTTTTTAAAGCTTTGAATGGACTGGTACCACAGTACTACGTCTCAGATCTCAAATTTGGAGTGCATTCATGACCCGTTTGTCCGATTTTCACAAATGAGGTGTCCTTGAAATCCTTGGGCCAAGCCCAGTTCAACGTGCCCTATGGGATCATTTTCAGCTATATCGGATTTTACGCCATTTTGGATTTTATCAAAAACCTTCAAAATGCATCTCCTCTCTCAAATTTTGTCGTAATTTTCTTGAAACTCGGCACACATAATCTTGAGACCAATTGTCACAAAATGCATCATAAGGATTTTTCATTTAGGCCTTTGTTCTCTGGCAAACAATGGCCAAACTTAACATAGAAGCCTCCAAACAGGAAGTGAGCTCGCTGCGCAGAGGCGCGTTGACGTATTGACACCAAACTTGATACCTGGACCCATGACCCATCACTTTAGACCAGTGCTTCTTAACCTTGTTGGAGGTACTGAACCCCTCTAGTTTCATATGTGCATTCACCGAACCCTTCTTAATTGGAAAAATAAAATATGTCTTTTTCAAATTCAAAACGTAGCTATATATATTTTATTGGTGAACACATGTGAATCCATATTGCACATATTCGTACGACCACTTTCTTTTTTTGCTCGACATAGTTTGTATGAAGGGAAAATATTAAGAAAGAAATTACACGACACCATCATGACAGTCACAAGACTACAGCGCACACAAAATTTCCTGCAGCCAATAATGGCCAAATGGGGCGTGTCATCACCAGTTATATGAGTTGGATGTGTGTCTGACCCCTGCCGAACTCCTGAGATTGACTCACCGAACCCCGGGGTTCGATCGAACCCAGGTTAAGAACCACTGCTCTAGACCCTCAAGAAATTTCTTCACCTTCAACTTCTAGCAGGTGCTATAATTAGCAAAAAGGTGTTTAAAGTGACATCTCTTGATCTGTTATTGTCATTAAAGGTTTATCGCGTGACATTCTGCATTTGGTGGCCATGTTGAATTTTGTTGAAAAGAGTTAAACACACCCGATGACATCATTTTCAGCCATATTGGATTTTACGCCATTTTGGATTTTATCAAAAAGCTTCAAAATGTTGCTCCTCTCAAATTTTGTCAATTTTTTTTTGTCAATGAAGTCTCCAAGTGCATGGACATTCTTGTAAAATGAGTGTTTTCTCTTCCCCTCACCCACTGATTTTACTATTTGTATTGTCTTAATGACTAGTTAAATAGCGTTTTATTTTATATTTCTATTGGATAGGTTTATTTGTATTGTGCAGCACTTTGGAAACTGTTCTGTTTATGAAATGTGCTATAAAGTGGATTGGAGAATTCAAATGATACAAAAAAGATCCACTACAAACTCCAAAACTATGGTACCCAGAACATCCACTTCTCCAAAACTTGGATAAGTGGGTGGAATCAAGGTTCAAGGTTCAAGGTTTACTTTATTGTCAAAAGTCTATGAACATAGAAATTTGAAATTGCGTTTAGCTAGTCTCCAATGTGCAGTTTAAGACATATTAAAAAACATATAAAGACAAATAAAAAAACATCTAAAAGGACAGGAGTTACACATACGCACTATACATGCACACTACACTACACGCTATACATACATAGTGCTTTCACTCCAACACACCCATTCAGAGACATACATACACATGTGCATAAAAAGAGTAGCAGTCTGATACAGACCTGTACGATTAGCACACACGCGTACACACACACAGTGTGAGGTAAGGCAGAAGTCCAATCGCTCATTACAACGGGAGTGCAATCAGTGGACAATAAGCGTTTGTGCAATAGTTTAAAACCAATATATAAGGTGCAAAATGTTCTTGAATGTTCAACTGTTCATGTTGTCCTCCTCAATGTGTTGAGGAGTCTGATGGCTTGTGGAAAGAAGCTGTTTCCCAGTCTGCTTGTGCGGCACCGCATGCTGCGATAGCGCTTTCCTGATGGTAGTAGGGAGAACAGTTTGTGTGCTGGGTGAGTGGGGTCTTTGATAATGTTCGCTGCTCTCTTGGAGCAGTGTGAGGTGTACAAGTCCTGAATGGCTGGTAGTGGTGCTTTGATTATCCTTTCTGCAGTCCTCACCACCCTCTGTAGTGCCTTCTTGTCTGCAGCTAGACAGCTGCCGTGCCAGACAGAAACGCTGCTGGTCAGGATGCTCTCAATAGCACCCCTGTAGAAGGTGGTCAGTGCAGATGTGGGGAGGTCTGCTCTTCTCAGCCTCCGCAGGAAGTGGAGTCGCGTCTGTGCTTTCTTGACCAGGGAGGTGGTGTTTGTGGACCATGTGAGGTCATCTGTGATGTGCACGCCGAGGAACTTTGCACTTTTCACAGACTCCACAGCACTGCCGTTGATGATGAGTGGGGTATGTGTTGGTTGTTTTTTTCTGAAGTCCACAGTTATTTCTTTTGTTTTATTGACATTAAGTTGCAGGTTGTTTCTCTCACACCAGCTGATGAGTTGATGAACCTCCTCTCTGTACGCTGAGTCGTCGTTGTCTCTGATGAGGCCCACCACTGTTGTGTCATCGGCGAATTTGATGATGTGATTTGTTTCAAATGTGGCACAGCAGTCATGGGTCATCAGTGTGAACAGCAGAGGAGATAGCACACATCCTTGTGGAACCCCGGTGTTGGTGATGGTGGTCGCTGAGGAGTTGTTGCCAACTCTGACTGTCTGTGGGCGTGATTGACGGGCAGATTAGCCAATCAGGGACACACACGGTCCGTCTGTATCAAAACAAATACGGCAGTTTATGAGGAAAAACTGTGTTAATCTGAAAGGAGAGAAAGGTTCAAATGTTTGTTCAAAATGTATAAAAAATAGACAGAGAGATCAGTCTGAACTTAACACGGAAACTTAACTTCCTTCATGATTCAGGGATGCTTTGAAACTTTCTGCTCGTCACAGCTTCTCTTCTTCTTCTTTCTCTCTTCATCATCCTCTACTCTTCTCCCCTCCTGGAAATACTGATATATGTGTCTGTCTGGAGGTTTGTCAGACTGGGAACATTGAAGGAAAATGTGAAATGAAAAAAAATATGTTCATGGAGGAAACATCTGAAGGAGAGAGTGGGAGGAGGGGTGGAAGGAAAGAGGGAGAAAGAAAAGAGAAGTGAAAGAGGGAAGAGAACAGTTGTAGGAAGGAAAGGAAGAGATCTGAAAGAGAGGGATGAGGTGAAAAAGTGTAAGAAAGAGATGCAGGGACATGAGGATCAAAGAGGAGCTTTAATTTAAAGGAGAAATAGTCACAAAAACATGTTTAAAGTCCCACACCACAGACGGGTTTGTGTCTGAGCTTTAGAACTTTATTCAAATACTTCTCCAGCTACAAGGGGCATAGTAGTAGTAGAGGTAGTAGTAGTAGCAGCAGCAGCAGTACTACTACTCGTAGTTTTAGTAGTAGCAGTAGCAGAAGTAGTAGTAGTAGTTGTAATAACAGTAGTAGTAGTAGTAGTAACAGTAGTAGTAGTGGTATTGGTAGTAGTAGTAGTATTGGTAGTAGTAGTAGTAGTAGTCGTAGTAGTAGTCGTAGCAGCAGCAGTAGCAACAGTAGTAGTAGCAGCTATAGCAGTAGTAGCAGCAGTAGTTGTAGCAGTAGTAGTAGTAGTCATAGTAGTAGAAGTAGTATTCAAAACAGTAGCAGCAATAGGAGCAGTAGTAGTAGTAGCAGTAATAGTAGCACTAGTAGCAGCAGCAGCAGTAGTAGCAACAGTAGTAGTAGTAGCAGCAGCAATAGGAGCAGCAGTAGTAGTAGCAGTAATAGTAGCACTAGTAGCAACAGTAGTAGTAGTAGCAGCAGCAATAGGAGCAGTAGTAGTAGCAATAATAGTAGCACTGGCAGCAGTAGTCGTAGTATTAGTAGTAGTAGTAGCAGCAATAAGAGCAGCAGTAGTAGTAGTAATAATAATAACAGTAGTAGTAGTAGTATTTATTGTATACTTCTTCAGTCGACAGGTGCACAGGTGCAGGTGGCCGGGGACATGTTACCAAACTCCACAGAGAGAGCGGTGACCATCTCCGGGACTCCTGAGGCCTGCATCCAGTGTGTGCGCCAGATATGTGTCGTCATGCTAGAGGTAAGGTTAAACAATACAGCAACGTGTTAGCTTTACCTAGGAATATATGAGCAGTGTGCCCGCCATATCTGCGTCGCCATGCTAAAGGTAATGTTAAAAATATAGCAACATGTTAGCTTTACAGTTTAACATATGACCAGTGTGTGCGCCAGATATGCGTTGTCATGCTAGAGGTAATGTTAAACAATAGAGGAACATGTTAGCTTTACTGTTTAACATATGACCAGTGTGTGCGCCAGATCTGCGTTGTCATGCTAGAGGTAAGTTTGAACATACAGCAATATGTCAGCTTTACCTAGAAATATATGAGCAGTGTGTGTGCCAGATTTGCGTTGTCATGGTAGAGGTAATGTTAAACAATAGAGGAACATGTTAGCTTTACAGTTTAACATATGACCAGTGTGTTCGCCAGATCTGCGTCGTCATGCTAGAAGTAATGTTAAACAATAGAGGAACATGTTAGCTCATGTTAGCTAACATATGACCAGTGTGTGCCAGATCTGCGATGCTAGAGGTAACCATATTTTCTTAAAGATGCACTAGGCTACTTAACCTTTTTGGTGGAGGGTTTGCCTCCTTGAATGTTTCTCTCCTTGGAGATGTTATTGCTTTGTCTGCAATGTTCCACAATATAAACACCTCTATCCTGCATTTATTCAATTGCACGTGTTTCTATTGCTCAAAAAAATACCTGGAAAACATGCGTGGTTACTGTGAGCGGGGTCCACCTTTCACAGATTTGACCTGTAACTTCAACCTGCTTGTTTCCATGGAGATGAATAAGTTTAATGCCATATAGTGGAACATTCAAGGCAAGGCAATTACATCTCCAGAAAAGTTACACCATGCATTACAATAGAGAAACCTGAAAAGTGTTGCATAACTGAACTGTTTTTTATTATTATAAAGTGTAAGAGTTTATTTGAACTTCTCACTGATTCACCACATGAGGATCGTTTGAGTTCTGACCATTTTAATTTACAAAAATCATTCAGTAGAACTCATCTGAACAAAACCTCAGGGCAGAAAGTCAGAAGAGCAGAGCAGAGGGTCAGAAGAGCAGAGCAGAGGGTCAGAAGAGCAGAGCAGAGGGTCAGAAGAGCAGGACAGAGGGTCAGAAGAGCAGAACAGAGGGTCAGAAGAGCAGAGCAGAGGGTCAGAAGAGCAGAGCAGAGGGTCAGAAGAGCAGAGCAGAGGGTCAGAAGAGCAGAACAGAGGGTCAGAAGAGCAGAACAGAGGGTCAGAAGAGCAGAGCAGAGGGTCAGAAGAGCAGAACAGAGGGTCAGAAGAGCAGAGCAGAGGGTCAGAAGAGCAGAACAGAGGGTCAGAAGAGCAGAGCAGAGGGTCAGAAGAGCAGAACAGAGGGTCAGAAGAGCAGAGCAGAGGGTCAGAAGAGCAGAGCAGAGGGTCAGAAGAGCAGGACAGAGGGTCAGAAGAGCAGAACAGAGGGTCAGAAGAGCAGGACAGAGGGTCAGAAGAGCAGGACAGAGGGTCAGAAGAGCAGAACAGAGGGTCAGAAGAGCAGAGCAGAGGGTCAGAAGAGCAGAACAGAGGGTCAGAAGAGCAGAATAGAGGGTCAGAAGAGCAGAGCAGAGGGTCAAAAGAGCAGAACAGAGGGTCAGAAGAGCAGAACAGAGAGTCAGAAGAGCAGAACAGAGGGTCAGAAGAGCAGAGCAGAGGGTCAGAAGAGCAGAACAGAGAGTCAGAAGAGCAGAGCAGAGGGTCAGAAGAGCAGAGCAGAGGGTCAGAAGAGCAGAGCAGAGGGTCAGAAGAGCAGAGCAGAGGGTCAGAAGAGCAGAACAGAGGGTCAGAAGAGCAGAGCAGAGGGTCAGAAGAGCAGAACAGAGGGTCAGAAGAGCAGAACAGAGGGTCAGAAGAGCAGAGCAGAGGGTCAGAAGAGCAGAACAGAGGGTCAGAAGAGCAGAGCAGAGGGTCAGAAGAGCAGAACAGAGGGTCAGAAGAGCAGAGCAGAGGGTCAGAAGAGCAGAACAGAGGCTCAGAAGAGCAGAACAGAGGGTCAGAAGAGCAGAACAGAGGGTCAGAAGAGCAGAACAGAGGGTCAGAAGAGCAGAATAGAGGGTCAGAAGAGCAGAACAGAGGGTCAGAAGAGCAGAGCAGAGGGTCAGAAGAGCAGAACAGAGAGTCAGAAGAGCAGATCAGAGGGTCAGAAGAGCAGGGCAGAGGGTCAGAAGAGCAGAACAGAGGGTCAGAAGAGCAGGGCAGAGGGTCAGAAGAGCAGAACAGAGGGTCAGAAGAGCAGGGCAGAGGGTCAGAAGAGCAGAGCAGAGGGTCAGAGGAGAAGAACAGAGGGTCAGAAGAGCAGAACAGAGGGTCAGAAGAGCAGAACAGAGGGTCAGAAGAGCAGAACAGAGGGTCAGAAGAGCAGAACAGAGAGTCAGAAGAGCAGAACAGAGGGTCAGAAGAGCAGAACAGAGGGTCAGAAGAGCAGAGCAGAGGGTCAGAAGAGCAGAACAGAGGGTCAGAAGAGCAGAGCAGAGGGTCAGAAGAGCAGAATAGAGGGTCAGAAGAGCAGAGCAGAGGGTCAGAAGAGCAGAACAGAGAGTCAGAAGAGCAGAGCAGAGGGTCAGAAGAGCAGGACAGAGGGTCAGAAGAGCAGAACAGAGGGTCAGAAGAGCAGAACAGAGGGTCAGAAGAGCAGAATAGAGGGTCAGAAGAGCAGAGCAGAGGGTCAGAAGAGCAGGACAGAGGGTCAGAAGAGCAGAACAGAGGGTCAGAAGAGCAGGACAGAGGGTCAGAAGAGCAGGACAGAGGGTCAGAAGAGCAGAGCAGAGGGTCAGAAGAGCAGAGCAGAGGGTCAGAAGAGCAGAACAGAGAGTCAGAAGAGCAGAGCAGAGGGTCAGAAGAGCAGAGCAGAGGGTCAGAAGAGCAGAGCAGAGGGTCAGAAGAGCAGAACAGAGGGTCAGAAGAGCAGAGCAGAGGGTCAGAAGAGCAGGGCAGAGGGTCAGAGGAGCAGAGTTAATTTCTTGGATGTTTTTCTCCACAGTCTCCTCCTAAAGGTGCGACCATCCCCTATCGACCCAAACCAGCCTCTACTCCACTCATCTTCTCTGGAGGACAGGTAAGAAAGAACGACTTTTTCAGCGGATACACAGTCATGTGAAAAAATTAGGACCCCCCTTAAATAGTTAGCTCTTTACTAAGAAATCTTATTTAATCTTATTTTTTATTTTTTTCTGTAAAAGACAGTGATTTAATAGTGATTTAACAGCCTGCTGTAGGTCCGTGATGATTTTGAGGATGTTTGGTGACTTCTTTTAGCATCGTCTGCTCTGGAACCTGCTCGGATGGTGGCAATTGTTTTGAATGTCCTCCACTTGTAGACAGTTTTCCGGATGGTGGAATGGCTGATGTTAAATTCTTCTGAGATCTGTTTAAATCCCTTACCAGACTCCTAAGCAGCCACAGTCTTCTTTCTGAGGTCCTCAGACAGCTCTTTGGCTCCCACCGTTGTGCTCACTCTCCCTTCAACAGTCAGGGGCACACCACACTAAATGTCTGAGGTTTAAATTGTTGGTATTCTGTCTATCTGTCTATTACCATTGTTGGTATTCTGTCCATTAGCATTGTTGTTATATTCTGTCTGTTACCGTTGCTGGTATTGTTTACTCTCCTTACCATTGCTGATATATAGATAGAAAATTCTGTCATTCTGATGTAACCTGTCATGTGTGGTTGCACCACCATGTAATGTGACACTTAACGCCTCTCAGTGTCACTACTGATGAGGAATGGGGGTGGGTTTAAATAAGTTTTCTTCTTCCCACTCCCTTTCAGGTAGAACTGGCATGTTGTGCGGTATGTTGATATTTTGTTGTTTTGTGATTGCTGCTGCCTGAAATGAATGAATAAATAAAAAATAAATAAAAAATAAATAGGGCAAGTCTCCTTCAGAATACTGCGTAAAGTTGTTCTGAACACGTGCACCTGATGTGATGCACCTGTGTGTGATCTGAACCATTTTAAGTGGGAAAATATGTGGGGTGTCCTAATTTATTCCTAACTAGAAATTGCATTCTTTTTAAATTACATTTCACAGAAAGTTTTAAAAAGGCTTTTCTTAATTTTTAATTATTAAGTGATATTACTGGGCTCAATCAGCATAGTTAAAATTGATAGTAAATATCCATATGTCCAAATATGATAAAATATATAAAGGTGGTCATAAGGTCATAAAGTGTCCAGTTTTCACATGACTGTAGATACAAGGCAAACTGCGGAACTGTTTGTTTTTTTTGGTGTAAGCTAACCAGCTGCTAGTGTTCATAATGGTGGTATTGCTTTGCCTGAAATGTTACACAGTAAGGCATTAAACGTATTGTGTGATGTATTGCATCATGGGTGCACTGCTTAACCACATGTACTCAAAACAGATGACTTGTAACTGCGCCGGAAGTGCCATACTGTGGAACATGTTCGGTGAATCAATAACATCTCCATGGAGACAAGCAGGAAGACTCTCCAGCAGAAAAAATTACACAGTGCGTCTTTAATGAAGATGTTGAATTTGTCTCTCTTTTCCATTTGCAGGCCTACACAATTCAGGGACAATACGCCATACCACACCCAGATGTAAGTTCCAGATGATTTACTCTCATCCAAATGGAAAGTCCAAGTCATTTCAATCAGACACGTCATGCTTCTGTGACACATAATCTGTGACACCCATGGATCAGTCTTTTATCATTTAGACATTTTAAATTGCAATATACTGCTGAGTCCTGCGTGTATCACGGATTAAGAAAATGAAGCTGGTGAAGCGAGTCTGCGCGTCACAGTGGGTTTGCACCGGTGGAGCTGAAAACAGGGGCAGAACAGAGCACTGAATACAACTGGGTCACACTTTATGTCGCCCACGTTGAGTTTATCCGAGGCTCAAAGTCGTTCTTGGGTTTTAACGAAACAACAACAACGCAAATTAGCCTCACAACGCCGACCGTGCCGTCAGAACTATAGAAAAGAAAATACGAAAACTTAAATGAACCCTCTTAAAATCTGGTCTTTCACACAGAAATAAAGTAATGTAAAGAATAAATAAAGTGCACATTCTCTAGACAATTAATTACACATTAATACAAAGTCACACACTCTTCACATGCACACAGACAGAAAAGTAATTACACAATGGAAGAAACAATAGAAAATGGACCTCACTGGCCACATCTCAGAATATCCTCAGAAACAACACTGCAGCTGGAATCGGAACAAAGAAAAAGGGGATCCCCTGTTCCCTGTATTATAACCAAAATAAAATATGAAATGAATTTACGTGAATTTACTGAAAAATATGACTTTTAATATTTTCCTGTATTTCAGTCTGAATATTACAAAACATGAACTTTAATATATGACAGCTACACTTTAGTAAAATGCACAAATGCCTAATTACATCTTTGTTCGTATGTATAAAGTCTTTTCAATGCAAAGTCTTTTCAATTTAAGGCCATGTCCACACGTAGCCGGGTATTTTTAAAACCGAACATTTCCCCCCCTCCGTTTATAAAAATAGTTTTATCCACACCACCTCGTCTTCGAAAAAAACACCTTCCACACATAACCGAACGTCTGCGTTTTCAACCACATTCATACACATTCCAAACCTGTAGATGGCGTTATTTCCATCACTTCACCGTCACTTCCGCCTAAACTTACACAACAGAAAACATGGCGCCGAGCTCCTCTGTCTGGACAGACTCGGAGTCAGAATTGCTCCTAAACACAGTTAGGAGCAATTCTGCTCTCAACACACACACAGCTCTGAAGAAACGACTCCGGTCCATAGTCTGCTCTGGCTTTGGCTTTGGCTTTGGCTTTGGCTCTGGCTCTGGCTCTGGCTCTGGCTTTGGCTTTGGCTTTTGCAGTCGCCTAAACAAATGTCGCACGTTTGACGTCAGGGCAGATTCATATTTTTTGGCGCAGACAGTGACGTTTTAAAACGCAAAACCCCAGTTATCTCTGTCCACACAAACAGGCATAAACAGAGTTTTCAAAAATCTTCACTTTGGCCGGAGTTTTCCCAGAATACTCGTTTCTGATGCGTGTTCGTGTGGATGACAGGTCAAAACGCAGCAAAACATCTTCGGTTTATCAGATACCCGGATACATGTGGACAAGGCCTAAGTCATGACCTACTTTCCTCCCATTACAGTAGTGGAATTACAATAGATGTTTTTGTACATACACTGAAATCTTAATAAGCGTGAATATTTAAGCTAAATACCAGCTAATTAGCATACAAATTTCCACCTAGTTAGTGAATGCTGTATGGTCCCTGAACTAGAGTGGCAAACGGATCAGTCCAAATACACATTCACCTTTGAGTAAATGTTGAGGGAAACAACAGTGACTCGGTTAAAAGTACGGAGATCAGTGTGTGGTCAGTGTGTTTATGATCAAACACAGAAACGATTGTGACATTCACAAATATGATTCATGACTTACAAATAAACACCACAACATTCACAAAACCATTTCTCCTGATTCACTACGGCTGTAACAATAACTGAAATCTGGTGATATCGTTTGGTCAAAGGTCTCACAATAATATCGTGGAGCATCACAATATATCGAATCCCAAGTGTCTTTGCTTAAGTCACAGGTGTCAAACATGCGGCTCGGGGGCCAGATCCAGCCCTCCAAGACCTTTAATCTGGCCCTCGGCTGATTTTCTATTAAAATATGTAAAATTTTCAGATTTTTCTGGAAATTTTCTACGCCGCTAGCATAGCAGCATCTCCAGTGCTTCTGTGTGTGGCGCCTCCACCAGAGCAGCACAAAAGAAGACTCGCCTCTTTCCAAACGCTCTTAAAGGACGATCGTTTTGACTGTGACCATGACGCCCTCATCAGCAAAGTGTCAAAAATAAGAAAAGTGGAGCTGAGTGCAGGATTTTCCAAGAAAAATTTATTAATTCTTTTTACGGAGGTGAATGGGAAACCTGTACGCTTGGTGTGTTTGCAACAAGTGGCGGTGCTCAAGGAATATAAATATAAAGGAGGAATATAAACGCCACTATGAGACACATCATGGCGAAAATACATTAACTTGAACAGAGAATGGAGTTTTCCAATCCGGCCCCTTTGGGATCAAAGTAGGTTGTATACGGCCCCCGGACCAAAATGAGTTTGACACCTCTGGCTTAAGTGAACAGCTCTGATGCAGGAATAGCTAAAAAAAAACAGAGGAAACTACATAGACCATGATCCTTTGCTCCGTTTCAGTGCAGACGACATGAAGAAATAACTGTTCTAAGCACTTTTACATCTTCATTCTTTGGATTAAGTCTTGTGAAGGAAAAAGGAGCAGATTCAGTCTTATATTGTAATAAATCTGATACGGTGAGATGTTTATGGTGAAAATCTGGTACAGAGAGATTTGGATTTCGTTCCATCCCTAATGACAATAAATGTTGTACCAAATGACTGGTCAAAGCATTTTAGAGTCAGTCTTGTTATTCTGTAGAATATCGTAATATCGTGAGCTTTCCCACAATATCACGATAAATAATAATAATAATGCATCAGTTTTATACAGCGCTTTTCTGGACACTCAAAGACACTTTACAGAGCATTATTCATTCACTCCAGACCCGGTGGTGGTAAACTACTATTGTAGCCACAGCTGCCCTGGGGCAGACTGACGGAAGTGAGGCTCCAACCTGCGCCATCAGCCCCTCCGACCACCACCAACACTCACTCATGCACACACCACTTTCATACTAGGCAATGTGGGTGATGTGCCTTGCCTAAGGACACAACGACAGTTTTTGCAACTGGCGCCCCCCTGTGGCACCTGGAATTCCTTGTGGTCTCCCATCCAAGTACTAACCAGGCCCTGCTGAGCTTCTGAGATCTGACGGGTTCAGGCTTTGACGAGCCGGTGTGGCCACACAAATAGCAAAATATTGTTGGACTTGGATATTGTTTCACCCCTTTGATTCACAGATGTCAGTGCAGTTACATTTATTTGCAAACCTGCATTTACAAACCGCCGTGCAGATTTGTGACGACCCCTGCGTTTATTTGTGGTTTTTTGAGACTTTCCTGACACCGTTCCACACACTAATGCGTTCGTTTTTTAACAGCCAATTACCTCAACTGAAGTTCGAGTGTTTAGTTTATAGTTTTTTGCAGAGTAGTAGACGTTATGTCCGTAGGTTCAAATTCATTTTCAGGCTGATGTCGGGGGGAAAGTGGATGGTCAGCTTTAACCTCCTGAGACCCGAGCTTTTGTCATTTCTTCTCTGCTATTTGGGATAAGTAGGACCTACAAAGTAAGTCTTCTGTATGACACCATTGGTTAAAAAATGTAAAAACATTAAAATGTATAAATAAATTACAAAAAACAAACAAACAGCAATTAGCTGTTTATTTCAAGCCCTAAACCTGCCAAATGTGACGTAGGTCAACCGTGAGCGGGTTGGGGTTCAGTGAGTGACGTTAAAAACACACAAAAAGGCCTGAAAATGTGGTCCACAGTTTTAATTTTTTCTGGTTTTCAATCGTTACAAAAAAAAGTAGAGGTGCAAAAAGTGGAGACAGGCAGCAGTTTCCCTATAGCAGCAGAAACGTCCAGCAATTTATAACTGTAAACTCATCTAAATATTCCCAAGTTTACCTAACAACATGTACAATCAATAATATAACACAGTCCCAATGTCTTCAAACGAGGACATGACATTTCCTGATGCTCTCGTCTGCTGTGGTCAATAAAATGTGTCAGATTTTAATGCCAAATGAAGAGACATTAAGATCCATGAAGAGACATTATTGTACATAAAGACATTGGTTTTATTCATAAATTTTGCATCTAAACTTTACCAGGCAGTTTTTTTTTTTTACCTTCGGGAGCTGCTGTAGAGGTTTTTAGTTGATTACAGGTGAAAGTTTAAAATAATTGAAAATCATGGTGCTGAGAGGCAAAAATGTAATGTCCTCGTGTGGGGTCTCGAGAGGTTAAGCCCAACTTGTTTATCTCCTTGTATTCGTGACTGAACTTAATTTAAAGTATTTGAAAGCATTCGTTTTGCAAATGGTGATGTGATGCGATGCTGGAACGGTGTCAGGAAGGTCTCAGAAATCCACAAACAAACGCAGGGGTCGCCACAAATCTGTACGGTGGATCGTAAACGCAGATTCATCAGTTTGCAAATAAACGTAACTGCACTGACGTTTGTGAATCGCGCCGCGTTTTCTTTGGAGTAGAGAAATGCTTTTGTGAATGTCATTATGCTTATTTGTAAGTCGTGAATTAATGTGTTTAATTTTGCTTCTGGACCAAGAAATGTATTTGCGAATGTCCTGATATTTTTTTGGATATTAAAGACTCTAATCTATCTCCATATAAAAGCTCTGCAGAATAGAAATGAGGCCCTATGTCCAAAATTCCCAACTGTCCCTTTAACACTTTCAAAATCGTGAAAAAGTTTGCCACCCCTAAATTTGCAGCAATCGACTCTACAGATGCTTAGAATATCGATTGGAAAAAGACAAAAATACGATCTGGCATAAATTTGGTGAAAGTTATGCTCACGTCCTGTTTGAAATGCAGTGGCTCACTTACTTACTTACAGGCCGGGGCAGTAAAGCTAACAACTAGAATGCAAACTACACACTTCCTGATTCTCTGACACTAAAGTGCTTTATAATGAGACGCAGACAGTCCACAGAGGACTTATTTTGACCTCAACAGCTGAAAAGCAAGACACATTCTGCTCAGATACATGGGGAAAATCACGCCCTAGGCCATAATATTATGTAGAACTACTACTACTGTAAATATCGCAGTTTAGTTTATTTGCTCTCAACATTACGGATTCAAATACTGGAAAATGTTTCTTAATTAATTCAGCACAAATGTCTCTGATTTTGCCCTTTGATAGATTTTGGTGAGTTTTTCTGCGTAGTTTTGATCTCGGCGGGTGGGGCTCAGTGTGAAATCAGAAATAACTGGCTGAAACAGACTGAAGCGTGAATTTTAAAGACATTCCTGACAATCTGTGATGCGTTGAGGATCAAAGTAGAAAAGCACAAAAGGACAGGGATTATAAACTCTCCATTTAAACACTACACTCTGAGACATTTTAACACAAAATGACCCTCTCCATTTCACGTCCATTAGAAAAGGGAACTGTGATTTGAATTTAAAATGGAGGACAGTCAAATGCAGATGTGTCGACCTGGTTTATCGTTCATATCTCTGGAATTCCCGGGCCTGTCCACATGAAACAAAAACTGGCGCCAAAGTTCAGTCTGTCTGTAGCACAAATGAAGTTGATTCGGAAATATGAATGTAATATTTGGGAGCAAAATTTAAGTGACCCACGTCAGGTAAGTCTGAACGTGTCTGCGTCTTCTTCCCTGCCATGGCAAACACGATGGAGATTCTAATATCTGGGGCAGCTACAGTTGTGCTCATACGTTTCCATTCCCCTGACAGAATTTATGATTTCTTGTCCATCTTTCAGAGAATATGAACGACACAAAAACTTTTCTTTCACTCATGGTTAGTGCTTGGCTGAAGCCATTTATTATCAAACAACTGTATTTCCTCTTTTAAAATCATAATGAGAACAGAAACTACCTTCATTTTATTCTGCTGGAGCCAGTGACAGCTCCACTTGCCTTTGTGTTTTGGATCATTATCATGTTGGAATATCCAAGTACGTCCCATGTGCAGCTTCTGGACCAAGAAATCATCAATTCTGCCAGGGGATGGAAACTTATGAGCACAACTGTATGTATGATGTTATGGATTGGTGTCACTTCTGAAACAGAGGCACCGTGTGTGTTCCACCTACACATCTACACTCCTCAGGTTTATTCCAGGGACTGGAGAGGAGATATTTAGTCCAACCTCAGACCTATGACCAGAGGAGTTGAGGTCACAGTGCATGTCCTTAGGGCTGGCCTTTGTCAGGTTCTGTTCATTGCTTTTATGGACAGAATGTTAGGGGCTAAAGGGGGTCCGGTTTGGGGACCACAGGATCTCATCTCTGCTGATGTTGTCTTGATGGCTCCATAAGACCAGGACTGCCAACACGGAGCGTGAAACCCACAGATGGATCAGTGCAGTCAGTCAGTCATGTGCTCTCTATTGGATGGGTGTGGTGAAAAGGAGTTCAGGGGCAAAGCTCTCAAATCAATATACAGTCTACTCTCTTGGTTTAGTTCTGGTTTGGTCCTGGTTTAGTCCTGTTTAGACCTGGCTTAGATCTATTTAGGTGATGACAAAAAGGACAAGAAGGTGGATACAAGCGGTTAAATGAGTTTCCTCCTCATGGTGGCCAGGTGCTTCCTCAGATATAGACTGAGGAGCTCAGACACATGGGAAGAGCTCGGAGTAGAGCCACTGCTCCTTCATATGGAGGGAAACAGCTGAGGGGAGGACATCTGTTCCAGATGCCTCCTGGATTCCTCCCTGGGGAGGTGCTCATGTCCCACTGGGAGGAGGTCTCTGGGAAGACCCAGGACACGCTGGAGGGACTATGTTTCTCTTCTGGCCTGGGACAGGTCGGGGTCCCCCAGAAGAGCTGGAGGTGTGTGTGGAAAGAGAAGTCAGGGCATCTCTCCATGACTTGCCCTGGATAGGTGGAAGAAAACTGATGGACAGATGGATGAATGGATTGTTGTGAGTGTTTAACCTGTCAGCACCTGTCTCCTCCCCCTCAGCACCTGACTAAACTGCACCAGCTGGCCCTGCAGACTCCTCCCTTTCCCCCCGTGGGACAGACCACCCCCGCCTTCCCCGGTACGTACCCCTCCTCCTGATCCTCCTGTCCTTAAAACTAGCCTACATGTCTAACTAACCTGAAGAACCCACCTCTCCCACACTGTCCTACTAACAACCCCACCGACAGTCCAACTGCCCCGCCCAGAAACGGAGACCTGCCCCATAAACGGAGACCTGCCCCCTCACACAGACACTGCCCCCTCACACAGACACTGCCCCCTCACACAGACACTGCCCCCCTCACACAAACACTGCCCCCTCACACAGACACTGCCCCCTCACACAAACACCTGCCCCCTCACACAGACACTGCCCCCCTCACACAGACACCTGCCCCCCTCACACAGACACTACCTCCTCACACAGACACTGCCCCTCACACAGACACTGGCCCCTCACACAGACACCTGCCCCCTCACACAGACACTGCCCCCCTCACACAAACACCTGCCCCCTCACACAGACACCTGCCCCCTCACACAGACACTGCCCCCTCACACAGACACCTGCCCCCTCACACAGACACCTGCCCCCTCACACAGACACTGCCCCCCTCACACAAACACTGCCCCCTCACACAGACACCTGCCCCCCTCACACAGACACTACCTCCTCACACAGACACCTGCCCCCCTCACACAGACACCTGCCCCCTCACACAGACACCTGCCCCCTCACACAGACACTGCCCCCTCACACAGACACTGCCCCCTCACACAGACACTGCCCCCTCACACAGACACTACCTCCTCACACAGACACCTGCCCCCCTCACACAGACACTGCCCCCCTCACACAGACACCTGCCCCATTTCTTACAAAAAAAACTTCTCCCACATATGTTTGTACTTTTTGCTGCCATTCTGTTTGTAATTTCTGGCCTTTTGTTTTTTTCTAAAAAAAAGAGGTGCAGCTGTGTGTTCCACAATCCAGAAGACTGTGTTTTGTGCTTTGGAGCTGGACACTTCCTGCCTCGTGTCCCCAGCCGATGTGTGCTAAGATATTATACTATCTTTTTTTACAGGCTACAGTTGATCATAATTAATAATAATAATAATTATCATGTGTCATTCTGGACCCTCAAGGTGCCTTACAACAACATAAACAAAATAAATACGATTAAAACCTCCAGTTAGAAGCACACAGTTAAAGTGGGACAGTATTTAAGTGATTGATTGGCTCTCGCTCGGTTTCTTTATTATTCTTTTTCCGACAAAATTATCGCATTTTTGACCCCCTGAACGTCGACGAAAAGTCCTCAAACTGGGTATGGGGTTGATCGGCCTGGCGAAAAATTTTATAAAATGGGCATCGCGACAATGCCCGAAGCGACCCGACTGAATGGCTCCGCTAGAATTGGACCTCTATGGGAGGGGGAACAAGCAGAGTTTGGCACAGTGATAGAGAACAAGGAGACAAGCCAAAAGATGACTTGGAGTATGTTTCTATGACGAACAGGAAGTCAGGCATATATTGTAAGTATTTAAATTTGGAACGATAATGACAGCTTAGCTTTCTGGTCAAATTAAGCTACCAAAAATGAAATCGCATCTAGAAACGAATACACACTTCGTTCAGAGAACTTCTGCTTTGTCCGTCCTTGAAAACACAATCATGGATGATAGTTCATACAATTAAAATGGCAACAATTAAACCATTGCAACATGGCACATTTACAGGTCATGGACAGTATCAATACAGAAATATGCAAGGCTGTTCAGTAGATGTCATATTTTTGCTTTTTGCCTTGAAATGTTGGATGTGTTACTCACTGTTAAAGATTCTTTGCAGCAAACAGGTGAGAATAATAGTGGTCATGTAGCCAGTTATATTTATTTATTTATTTTTTGTGTAGCCTCAAATCACAAGAGCAATCACCTTGTGGGGCTTGTACAGAATTACTGATTTGATGAACAGACCTGTAGAAAATCTAACTGTGAAAGTGGGGGAGAGGTAAAGGAGGAGAGGGAGAGGGGGAAGGGGAGTCCTATAGTTGAATTAGTGGACCGGCCCGGACAGCAGGTAGGTGCTGACAGGGCCTTTCCTAATTAAATTGCTCCTCAAGATGGAACTCCCTCCTGAAAAGAAGCGTTTTCGTCCTTTCTCCGAACTGGCCAAGAAGGTGTGGAGTCGAATGGTGAGATGTTGCTTCACCGTGGCCTCCGGGAAATGAGTGTTGCTGTCCGAGAACAGAGAATAAGCAGAGCCCAGATCTCTTGCAGCCGACTTTTAGCCGTTGCTTTCCCAATGGCTTTAAGACTTTTAGCTTTGAACTCACTGTTCTCGGGTATAATAACCCGATTCTCTACTTTTCTCAGTCTTTGGACAAGCACCATCTGTCGTTCATTGTCAGGGAACTTTTTGAGTTTGGGGACCAGTTTTTTGATCATTGCTACGATCAGACAGTGTGTGGCTTTGGGGCAGTGGGTTTTTTCAACGGATTCCACACTCTGGTCTTCAACTACAGGCTGGGATGAACTTGGAAGCATTAGTTCAGATTGCTCCTCTAGTTCACAGGGGGTCTTGATTGGAGCTTCTTGTAGAGATTCGGCATTCTTGGTGGTTGCTGGTTCAGTCTCCTCTGGTTTGAACTCCTCTAGTTGTATCTCTGGGAGTTGGAGTTCCTTTATTTGGATTTCCTCCATTTGTATTTTTTGTGCATTCACTTGCTCTTGTAGTTGCTTTGCCTTCTTCTGAAGAGTGTCAATGAGGTTTTGCAACTCCAAGTTTGTTTCATTTATTTTTTCCGTGACTCTCTGGGAGTTAACAAGGTCTTGATTTAGTTGCACATTTTCCTGTACTTTGGAATTATACAGGCACTGAATCTGATTATGTGCCTTCATTTGATCTTGCACTTGCTTTTCCTTCTTCTGAAGAATATCAGTGAGTTTTTGCAACTCCAAGTCTTTTTCGTTCATCTTTTCTGTGACTCTTTTGGAGTTGGCAAGCTCTTGTTGTAGTTGCGCAGTTTCCTGTACTTTAGAATGATACAGGCACTGGATCTCGTTATGTGCGTTCACTTGGTCTTGTATTTGGTTTTCCTTCTCCTGAAGAGCCTCAGTGAGATTTTGCAACTCCAAGTCTTTTTTGTTCATCTTTTCTGTGACTCTTTTGGAGTTGGCAAGCTCTCATTTTAGTTGTTTTTTTTCCCGTAGTTCAGAATTATACATGTACCGGATTTCCTTATATGTTATATGTAGGTCTTGAAATTCTTTGTCCTTCTTCTGGAGAGTATTAGTGAACTCCAAGGCCTTTTCTTTGCCAATCTTCATCTCCGTCTTAAGATTGCTGTCCAAATCAAAGCTTCTTTGCACCTGATCTGCAAGGTTCGCCCTTGTCTCCTCCAGCTCTTCATGCAGTGCACTGACCAGGGCACTGTCCTCCAGGGGTGTAATTTCCTGGACCAGACTTTTTTCCTCAGAGTTTGAGGAGTCCTGGATGTTGGGAGACACCAGTTGTGTCTCTGTTGGCTTCTGAACACCCCCTGTTGTTGTGGGGCAGGTCAGAGCCTCCAGGTCAAAGTCCTCGTCGTAGAGCTTGGCGTCGTCCTCTGCAGAATAGAGGTGCCAGGGCTTTGTTGAAACAGTCGAGCTCTCCATTTTTACGTGCGTCTTCACCAGTGTCCTGGGAAGTTATGACCCAAAAGTGTCTCTGGAGCACCCCTTACACCCCAACATTTGACTTCTCAAAGTGACATCACAAAGCACAAAGTGAGAGAAAGAATGGAACGTCTAATTGGAACGCCCTTAGAGGCAACTGTTATTGCGATTTTGGGCGCTACAAAAATAAATTGAATTGAATTGGACGTCTCCATGGTTAGGGTTAGGGTTAGGGTTGGATACATGTGCAGATTCATGGAATCCTTCGTCTCCATGGTGATCAGTGGGTGAGCACTATCCAACTAACTATTCATAAAACAATACTAAGCAAACTTTTTTTAAAAATTCTATCACTGATTTGTCAGTCGCTATCATTGGTTTTAAAATCACTATATTTTGGTGATGCTACTTCATTTTGATGTATGAATGCTGTGAGTGCAGAGGGGTCAAGTGTCCTGTCCTGTGAAAAGATCAGAGTTTGTGACTTATTTTATGTTTTGTCCTTCAAATCTCTGACACTTAACGCTTACTTGTATTGTACATCATCAAATTGGCCCTTTTGACTCATGGACTAATAGTTTTATACTAATATTTTCAACAGTGTTTTTGCATACCCTCCCACTTCTGTCCAAAGTTGTGGTAAAAAACCTGATTAATGCAGAATATAAAAGAGTTTCTTCTGCAAATGTACAAAATTTTAAACCGTCTCACTGTGAAACATTCAAATTTATCCTTATCCTCCGTTTTAGACTTAGACAAACATTATTGATCCACAAGGGAATTTATTTGGACACAGGAGCTCACACATCGCAATATAATATCATAACAAAGAGCCAAATATAAATGGCAATAATAAATTCGAAAGAGACACATGTGAAAAGAGACATAATTATATAAATGTACAGGTCAAAATAAAATAGAAAGGTAAGTAATACAATATAAAATCACAGCTTTATACAGTTTTATTTCATTCACACATATTTAGGCTGTTCAACCTTGCGATGTCATGTGGTAATAGATAATACAGGAAGTGCTGTTTTTGTTTTTTTTTTACTCCATGCACCTTCACAAGAATCATTTGGATCATTAGGTAAAAACTGCAGCACAGAGCATTTTGGGCTTTGGAGATGTAAACAGATTTATAATAAACTGTTACTCAAAAGTGTGAATGAAACAAAACACAGCTCCAGGTCTGTTTTTGAGAAGGAAACGACATTAGAACCTGTCTTAAAGCTCACGGGAGTCACTTTTGAGGAGCTCAGGCTTTGGCGATGTTCTGGACTCAGCGTTAAACCCTCTGATCTCCACAGCGGTGAGGGGTCCCTGCTCAGCTCTGACGTTTCTCTTGTGTCGGCTTCAGGTTTGGAGAGTCCGGCGAGCACCCACGAGCTCTCCATCCCCAACGACGTGAGTCAGCTCCCATTTATGTTCCTATGTCTGTACTTATGTTTGAAAGAATGCCGTGCGCGCGAGTGACGTGAAGTATGTGCGTCGCCATGGAGACTTGATGCACATTACAAACACA
Source organism: Odontamblyopus rebecca (assembly GCA_030686955.1). Classification (NCBI taxonomy): domain Eukaryota; kingdom Metazoa; phylum Chordata; class Actinopteri; order Gobiiformes; family Gobiidae; genus Odontamblyopus; species Odontamblyopus rebecca. The sequence goes on along the minus strand of CM060665.1, from coordinate 36,956,326 downwards.
GCCTGATCCGTTTTAAGATTTGAACTTAAGGAAAAAAAGAGGATTTAAACGACACATTTTCATGAGCCTGTGAACAGAAAAAAACACAGAAAAAACTACTTTCACTTTCCATTTTGGTGTATAAAGTTAATCTGAGCCAAAATGCTCATAATCCTAGTTTTTATTTGACTATTTAGTCCTTGAATGAACTAAATATTGAAATATGGAAGTCGGCTGTAACTTTGCTCCTATAACTGCTGGCCTCAGTGAGTTTTATTTGACTGAAGCTGAGCACTACGGGTGACGTTATCGACTGTATCATTTCCGCTTAAATCAGCATAAATCCCTCTGTTCTTCTCTTCGTTCATGCATCATGAATATGGAAATGTGACGAGTGTCTGGGAGCTCGTTCACTCCGGTCCCTCTTTAATCGCTGAAAACCATGTTCTCATTTTCTGAGCTATAATCCACTTTTATCTGATGTCAGTGCTGCCCTGCGCTCTCAGACATTATCCTAACAGAAGGCTAAACTTTAATAATGCGGGGACTGTTACCTAACATTTCTGTCTCCATGGAGATATTAGATTTTACCTGAAAAGCTATTTTGTACTTCATTTATTCAGTTACAGGTGTTTTTACTGCTCAGAATTACATAGGTTCTTACTAAGGGCGGGCTCTCCTCTCCACAGATCAGGTGGTGGAAATACCTACTGGATTGGACAGTTTAATGTCATACTGTGTGTTGTGGATTTCTAAATCTGAGAAAAATAAAACTGAATAAATCTTGTCTTAAATCAGAGAGTCTGGATTTATTAAAGCAACAATTACAGAGAAAATGAAAACGAAACCTTCTGTCCTTCACGCAAGGTCCGTCTCTCCCTGATCCGAACGGCAAAACAAAAACAGGCTTCTTACACAGTCGACAAATGTCATAAAACCAACATGAGGAAAAACATAATATATCTAAAAAACTTCCAAACAGTAATCAGATTTGCCCCCAAGGATATCACTGTTCTAACTGATGAGCATGAATGAAGCAACAGCTCGTTGTTTTAACAATACTGGATAAAAACAGAACAGAGTGTCCTGTCTGTAGATGCCCCCGGAACAGCAGATTACACCACCACACGTGGCAGGAAAACAGAAATGCTTTAACACTTCTCTAAACCTATAAACTACCGTATTTTCTGGACTATAGTGTGAGTATATAAGCCGCATCCACTCTATTTAAAAAAAAAAAATAAGAAAAAGGTTATACAAGCTGCAACCGGGCTATAAGCCTCTGATATCTATGTTGAAAAAGTAGATATTTACTGCATATACAGAACGACTTTGTACTGTAAATGTACATTTATGTACCTGAACAGACTCTTTCTGAACAGTGCCTTTTAACACGGCAGCAACTGTGCTGATTAAAACAGGTCAAAAACAGAAAAGAACCGGTAACTGACCTTCATTTCTCCTGCACAGTGAAACCACAAGTCACTTTAATCATCTCCGCTGACGCCGAGCTCACAGCAGCAGCAGGTAGACGTCTGCAGGACACAATTTTCAGTCCCGCTCCCGTGCGGTCGCACTCCCGCCCGCGCCCGCAATAAGCTTTCAGAATGTTCTTTCAGAATGTCCTTTCAGAATGTTCTTATTACATCCATGGTCCTGCGCCGCACTGTTTTGTGTTGGTCCCGCGGGTCCCGCGGGTGCAGGGCTCTACAGCGGTTTCCTTCCTGGAGCAACATCGATGCCTTCAGCTTAAAACTTGCATCATACAAACTCCTTCGTGCTTTTCATGATGAAGGGGTGAGGATTTGAAAATAATGACCAGTTAGTAATTTGTCACGCGTGTTATATCTGCTAAATAAAAAGTAGCATATTCTTCTTTGTTTTTGAAATTCCGGTTAGAGCGCCCCCTAGCGGTGGAAGAAAAAGCCACAGATTAGCCGCTCCTTTGTAAAAGCCGCATGGTTCAAAACCTGGGAAAAAAGTAGCGGCTTATAGTCCGGAAAATACGGTACATTCTTTAAGTTACACAGACCACAACAGAAAACAAAGTAAAAGATTCACACCACACTGGAACATTCCAGGCAAAGCAACACCTCCATGGAGACAAGCAGGTGGTTTAACCTATACCAGAAATGTTCCACAGTGCATAGAGATCACGTTATAACACTGTTCATTTCCTTTTTTTTTTGTTTGTTTCATTCATAAAAGACAAATAGAAAATAATTCAGTTTCATGCATCAATGTGAATGAAAAGAAGCAGAAAGAAGTCTGGATTTGTAAGTTCTGCCTCCTTTTTACACAAAGTCAAACATTTCTAACACTTCAACGCCTCCAACTACATTTAGAAGTAACTTATTTACATGACACAATATTAAACACAAAAGTACAGTCCTTTTTAGCACCTCATGTTTGACATTTCTTTTAAACACTTGAATAGATTTTGAGTTTTTTTGATTTCGACTGTTCCATGAGCTCAAACCCACTTTCCATCGTTATTTTTCTGAACCGGTTTTTGTTAAGATTTCAATTCCTTTGAAATTCTAATGACTTTCTCTCTTTGTAAATGTTTAATTTTGTTCCCTCGTCATCAGTTTACACACAGTTGCATTTTAAAATATTTTTCAAATTGTATTAATGAGGTAATAGAGGCGGGTTTCAAACTGTCTCATAGCAACATTCAGGAATAAAGAGTGTTGTGTGTGAAGCATCTGTGTGTTGTGATGATGTTGTGGTGATGTAAACTCAGGGGTCAGGGGTCGGCACCGAGACGAGCTGCACATTTAAACAGGAAGTCAGTGCACACGGTTCGATTATTCATATTCATTCATTCATATTCATTTCCGTTCAGCACTACTTACATTAAATTAGTGTGGGAAAAGTAGGATTCTGTGCACATTTTAAACATCTCCGGTTCAATCTGAGACAAATCTGAAGTTTAAATGTCCTTTTTTTTATGCAAATTGACACACGGGAGGGCATCAGACACACGTGTTTATTAAAAACGTGATAAAATGTGTTGTTTGAACGTCGTGTGTCGCCCCCTGCA
>CM060665.1:36443301-36948301 GCA_030686955.1 Odontamblyopus rebecca | reverse complement strand
GAGCTAGACTTTAATCTGAGCTTTATTTTAAAACGGGTGAGATGTTTTGTGCGGTTAAACTACACACACGTAACGTGACCGTCTCCAGCTAGCCAGCATTAGCCGACAGTTTTTCAGTCAGTCACTCTCATCTTTTGTAGAAAATAAACTCCTAAACAGGACCACGAACCCTCACACTCATCACAGGCGCCTGAGAATGTGCTATTTAAATCCATTTTGTATTTTTCCTTGACTTTCAGACCATCCTAAACCTTTTTGTGTCTGTGTTTGCTAAACGTGTGCACACAGACTGTTTAAAGAAGCAGACTGAGTGTGACTAGAGTGACGAGAATTTCAAAATCAAAAACTGGGACGCTCAGGTTGGGGGCGAATAATAAGTAATAATAAAAAGTAAGGAAAAGTGTTATGCACTCAGTAAGTGAGTATAGTCACATTATATTTGTGTTTTGGTCATTTTGAAGCAGCTTTTCTGTATTTTACCAAAACAAATGACAGTTTATGCCTCTCTTTACTGTTGGCCTGGGATATTTCTTGTATAAATCTGAGACAAATCAGTGGTTTTGTATAAAGCTGCTGGAACAGGGGACACAGGGCTCCAAACTGGGACTGTCTGGACACCCTAACCAGGACATGACCCATTCAAATGAAGCTTGCGACGCAGTTAGGACTGAATTTACAGCCAGGCTCCGTATAGAATAGGAATAGATTTTTTAAATTGACAAAACAGTGAAATAAAAACCCCAGGATCATGTTTAATAGGAACATTTAAAGAGCAGAATGGTGACCCCCCAGCAGCAGTGACAGAGAGGAGCCACAATAATCCAGAGTAATTCAACAGGAGCCAGAGTCAGACGGGGAAAGAAGCGCCACATGTGCACTTCCTGATTGAAACATGCCGACTGGGACGTTAGCTACTGTATGTCCATTTATATCTGCAGTCTATGTTTGTGCACTGTGTCACCATGGCAACTGCTGAACATTCTGCCAGTAGAAATGTTTTAACGAACACCCCCAGCGTGATGTTCCTGCACAGTGTCACGTCAACCGTTTACAGCTCAAATCTTTTGTATTAAAACAAAAACAGGCAGATTCTCCTCAGTCGTGCACATGATCAGTACTGAGGCCCTGAGGGTCGTGCACAATATGATGGTAGAAGAAAAAGTTTTCTAAATGTTGCCAGATCACATTTTGCCTTGTTCCTATTCGCACTGTGAACATCTGTACCAAAAATGAGGGACAATGGTAAAGGGCGGCACTTTTTCACTGTTTTTAATGTTCTATACACGACAAAAGGATTTTCTAGCAGAGTTAAACTGACTTGAATTAAGCAGATTCATCTTAAACGACCAATTTTAAGATTTTTTAACTTAATAAAATGAGGCTTTTTTTTTACTTGTTTCAAGATATTCCATCCTGATTTATCTTATCTCGATATTACAACTTTTTATATGAACTCAGTCCAGGTTAAGCCTCTTTCACTTCCTTCTCAAACCAATAAGGTGAAAAATCTTGCCATAAATACTTGAAACTCGTGTTTTCTGCTTAGAACAAGATTCGTATTTCGTCTTGTTTTAAGAAAACTTGGTAAGTGGAAATTTCTTACTGCACTGGCAGAGAATTTCATTTAAAACAGGGCATTTTTACCTCAAAATTGGTATTTTTGTCCTTATTTTTGGGTGTAAGAATGTGTAACTTTGGCAGAAACAGAAACTTGAACAACACAAAGAGACGACGGCTCATGATTAAACTCTCCCAGTGTCACACATCAGAACATTAGAACAGTTCAGACTCTGTATTCACGTATGACGACTCTGTTCTCTTTGATACTTTATCTGTGGCCTGGCACAACATGGAGCAAAAATCACTTTTGGTCGTCATTTCACACAGATTGTTGACAGTGTTTAATAAGAGCAATGCTTCTCTGCACTGTCACTGGTGACCTTCAACGAATGAACTTTTTGTTGCTGATTCTCACTGTGAGGATGACCTCCCATCATCAGAGTTACTTGTGCTGTGTTGTGTTGACCTGCACTGGCCCAGAACCATCGACCTCTGCAAATACAAGGACTGGATGGAAGATTTGAAAGTGTCTCCACACGTCTCCAACACTCTGGCTCATGAGGAAATGAGGCCCTATGTCCAAAATGCGGAACTGTCCCTTTAACAGTTTCAAAATAGTAAAAAAAAAGTTTGCCACCCCTAAATGCGCAGCAGTTGACTCCATTTTTGGTACAGACGCTTAGAGAACGTGATCTGGCAAAATTTGGTCAAAGTTAATTTTATGAACCGGCCTAGAGCCCCTGAATCTATTCTTCCATCTTTCATATTGTGAGCGATAAGTCCACGTGGTCGTTGTCATGACAGGTCTGTTTAGGGTGAGCAGATTTTCAAACTCTGATACTGGGACATCCTCAGTTTACGGCCTCAAAACCTAAAGCCCGTTTGACCAAATATCATACAGGCGTTTTTCCCGGGTAAATACTGTTTCAAACCAGTGAAGAATCTTTGTCACATGTACGTTTCACACTTGAACCTCAACCATGACATTTACAGCACCGGGTGAGCTAACCACTCTGCTACTGACTGTGCTTTCTTTCACTTTAACCATCGAAGCAATGTCCGAAATGGGGCCTCTTAGTGGTGAAAGTAAAGAGCACAGACTAGGGTGGCCAGACGTCCCTATTTACCCGGGACAGTCCCAGTTTTGAGCCCCGTGTCTCCTGTTACAGCAGATTTATACAAAAAAATACAGTGATTTGTCCCAGTGTCCCTATTTTAGACCAGTCTGATCCCTGCCAACAGTAACGAGAGGCATAAACTGTCATCTGTTTCGGTAAAATACAAAAAAAATCCCTAATTACGCACTTGTTTCACAATTTTATTATCACCAACCATCAAAAAAACGAGGATGTCCCAGTTTTTTATTTCGAAAGTTTGGTCACCCTAACGTCAGAGCTACAGCGCTGAGTGGGTCTCAGTGAACTTCTATTAAATACTTCTATTATACAGTCTATGGTAAAGTGAAAGTGAAACCTGGTTGAGTTCTGGTTCAGCCCTGGTTTTGAGTCTTGTTTTTTATCCTGGTTTAGTTTAGGGCAGGTGTTTCAGCCCCAGGCCTTTCGCTCTTTTTACTTTTGCCATCTCTTTGTGACGGCGTTTGTGTCGATAAAGTTTCCGTCGTCTCCCTCATGCTGTGGCTGTGAGGGCACTGGGGTCGGACTGGTGGTTGGTGAACACCTGCCGTTTGTCTGTGTCTCATTTACAGTCGTCAGTCTCTCATCTGTCTGAGTTCACCTGTGTGTTTGAGACACTAGTTTAATTCTGTTTTTATGTCTCTCGTTATTTTAAAGTTCTTTTTGTAGTTTACGTGATTCGTGTTTATTTAGGACACTTTAGTGCACATGTGTCAAACATGCGGCCCGGGGGCCAGATCCGGCCCTCCAAGACCTTTAATCTGGCCCTCGGCTGATTTTTCTATTAAAATACTTAAAATTTTCAGATTTTTCTGTTAATTTTCTGCACCGTTTAGCACAGCAGCGTCTCCGGCGTTTCTGTACGTTGCGACTCCCACCAGAGCAGCACAAATGAAGACTTTCCTCTTTCCAAACGCTCTTAAAGGACGATCGTTTTGACTGTCGACCGTGACCCTCATCAGCAAAATGTCAAAAAATGAGAAAAGCAGATGCTGAGTTCAGGATTTCCCAAGAAAAATAGTCTAATTCTTATTTGTTGACAGAGGTGAATGGGAAATCTGTGCTCAGTGTGTTTGGAACAAGTGGCGTTGCTCGAGGAATATAATCTTAAACACCACTACGAGACACGGAGAAAAATACAATAACTTGAAGAGAGAACTGAGTTTTCTGATCCGGCCCTTTTGGGATCAAAGTAGGTGCATACGGCCCCCGGACCAAAGTGAGTTTGACACCCCTGCTTTAGTGTGTCGTGTGTCCCTTGTTTGTTTCTAACAGGCCTGTGTTTACACACTTTAGAACAGGGGTCTCCAACCTTTTTCCTCCAGCGAGTTACTTTTACGAAACAAAAATGCCAGAGAGCTTCCAGTTTTATTGGTCACAAGAAATTGAGTAAACATAAAAGCCACGGCGAGCCTTAGACAGGGCACAGCTCCAACCGTTATCCACTTATTATTGTACAAAGCGTCGGAATTATATATTTACTTAATGGTAATAGGCATTTAATCTGTCAAATTTTTCTTATTCAGCACAATACGTACAATTCAGAAATCCTCTGATGAGCTACATGGAAGGGGGTGGAGACCGACCAGTGTCTCCCGAGCTACAGGTTGGAGACTTTTGCTCTAGATATTGTTTAATTCAACTTTTACATTCCTGTTCCTTTATTTTACCATTTAACACCTTGATTTTTGTTACTTCCCTTAACCCTGGCAGTGCTTTGTCGTGAACCTTGGCACGTCCCGTTTTAGCCCTGATTAGTCCTGTTTAAGTCCTGATTTTGGTCTGGGGTTAGACCCACACGGCCTCCTGTTGTACAGCTCAAACCTAAAGCATGCTCGACCAAATATTATGCAGGCGTTTGTCACAATGACATTTTGATTTGATTTGATTGTGTTAATTTAGTTGATTAAATGACCAAATTTCGCTGTATCCCAGACTTTCTGAACACATTTCCTTGGTCCTGACTGTAAGTTTAAGTACAATCAAACAGAACCAGCTTTGCCTCTGATGCAAAAACCCTGAAATATGCAACTCCTGAATGAACAGCCATAGCCGTAGTTTAAAAAAAAGTGCTTTCAAACCGCTAATTGTAAAAGTTTCTTGTAAAACATATGAATAATTGTAGCCTCTGACTTTCACTTTGATGAATCTTTGTGATTTGAACAGAAAAAGTATAAAATATGATCTTTCTGTTGGTGTTTTTGTTTTTGAAGTTTGTAAAAATGAAATAAACTTGTGCTCTGTATGTGTGAGGGTCTGTTGGTTTGTCCTGAGTCCAACTGGAAAGGGTCTTGGTTTAGTCCTGGTTTAGTCCTGGATTAGTCCTGGTTTAGTGACCAGATTTTCCAAATTCTAGACTGGAACACACCCGGGTTGGGAGGGTTGGAACATTGTGTATTCTCATGTCAGTCATGATCTGAGGAGCTTCTGATGCGGCATTTTTTTTTTGATTTATGGTCATTCACAAACACGGACTTCTGTACTTTGGAGAAACAAATGACAATTTATGTAAAATAAAATGTGGTAGGCCTGTTTTAGTCCTGGTTTAATCGAGATTTAGTCCTGGTTTAGCCCTGGTTTAGCCCTGGTTTAGCCCTGGTTTAGTCCTGGTTTAGTCCTGGTTTAGCCCTGGTTTAGCCCTGGTTTAGCCCTGGTTTAGTCCTGGTTTAGTCCTGGTTTAGTCCTGGTTTAGTCCTGGTTTAGCCCTGGTTTAGATCTGGTTTAGCCCTGGTTTAATCGAGATTTAGTCCTGGTTTAGCCCTGGTTTAGCCCTGGTTTAGCCCTGGTTTAGCCCTGGTTTAGTCCTGTTTAGTCCTGGTTTAGCCCTGGTTTAGTCCTGGTTTAGTCCTGGTTTAGCCCTGGTTTAGTCCTGGTTTAGCCCTGGTTTAGCCCTGGTTTAGCCCTGGTTTAGTCCTGGTTTAGTCCTGGTTTAGCCCTGGTTTAGTCCTGGTTTAGTCCTGGTTTAGCCCTGGTTTAATCGAGATTTAGTCCTGATTTAGACCTAATGTAGTCCTGGTTTAGTCTTAGCTTAGTCCTGGTTTAGATCAAATTGCTCAAAAATAGGGACACTGGGACATTTCTTGTATAAAACTGGGACAAATCAGTGGTTTTGTATAAATCTGCTGGGACAGGGGACACAGGGCCCAAAACTGGGACTGTCCCGGGTAAACAGGGACGTCTGGTCTAATAACAATCCTAATAATACTATTAATGTTTGCACGAATACATTAAAATTGATCATAACTGCGCTTTACTAAAAAAAAAAAGAAACATTTACTATCGTGAGCTTTCCCACGATATCGTAATAAATATCGTACGGTGAAGTCCACACCGTGACGATACTGCACCGTGACACTTGGATATCGTTGCCCCTCCCGCATTTACAGCGTGTGTTTGTGTCGCCGGGAGGTTCTGACTCCTCGTGACGAACTGTAGAAACAGAAACGATGACCGCACCTCCTCTCAACGCGCCGACAGTGAGAGAAAAGCGTTAACGGGGGAGTGTGTGGAGCTGGAGATCTGAAGGGCCGAGCCTGGGACTTTTATTCTCACCGTGTCCTCTGCATTTGACCCGTCCTTCGGCGTCTGCGGGTTACGCCGTCTCCAGATCTTGAACTCTGGAGGATTTGCTTTGGGTTTTGTGATTATAATGTGGAGACAGGAGGTGTTACGGCCCCAGGCCTCCAGTTCTTTTGATTTGTGTTGTCTGCTTTAATTGTTTTGTCATTTGGATTCCTGCTGGTTGAGCCCTGGTCCCTGATTGGTGGGAACTTCAACCCTCAGCCACTCCCACCTCACCTCCAGCCTCCTCCCCCTATTTAAGCAGATTCCTGTCACCTGTTCGGGGCTGTGGCCTTTGTGGCCAGTTTGCCATTTTCTGTTTGTGTCTCTTTAGTGTGTGAGTCTGACTTTGTGTGTGAGACACTAGTTTAGTTTAGTTCTGTTTTGTGTCTTTTTAGTTGTCACTCGATTTTGTTTGTAGGTTTATGTGACTTTTGTTTAGGGACTTTTGTGATTTTGTTGTGTCCCTTAGTCCGTCACTTGTGTTTTTGTACAGACCTACGTGAAACTCGTGTTTCAGTCCCGTCCTTGTGTTTCTTAGTTTAGGTTATTTTATGTACATATTTTAGCCTGTTTTGTTTAATTTACCTTGTACATTCCTTTTAATGAAATTACCTTATTTATTCCATTTTACATCTTGGTTATTTTGTTACTTCCGCGGTCCCGAGCAGAGCTGGGGCGTAACAGGAGGTTGATCCGGGTCCTCAGCTGTGACTCAGGAGCTCAGGGAAATCTCCTCATTTAGACCAAACATACAAACGTCTAATCTACAGTCGCATCACGTCACACCTTCCCCTGTCCTCTCCTCTTTCTGCTGCTTTCTCTTCTCCTTCTCTCTTCTTTTTTCCTCTCTCTGTTGTGTTTTGTTTCATTCTTTCCTTCTCCTCTTTCTCCACCTCGCTCCCTCTCTTCACGCTCTCTCCTCATTTAGACTTAACACTCGGCCTCGTGCATATGTCACACCTCCCTCTCCTCGGCTCTTCTCCCTCGCTCTTTTTCTCGTCCTCCCTCTCTTTCTCTTTCACTTCGGTTCAGCCCGTCGGCGAATTCTCCTCATTTAGACTCAGGACACACAAGTCACACCTCCCTCCTGTCACTCTGCTCCTTCGTTCTCTTTTCTTCTTCCACTCTCTCCTACTCTTTTCTCTACTTTCTCTCTCTCCTCTTTCCTCCTTTTTCTCCCTCTCCTCTGTCTATTCTTTCTTTCTCCCACTCTTTCTCTCTCTACTCTTTTCTCCTTCCTCATTCTCTTCTCCCTCTTCCTCTGTCTCCTTCTCTTTCCTTCTTCCACTCTTTTCTCCTTTTTCACTCTCTTCTCCCTCTCTCTCTTTTCCCCTTCCTCTCTCTTTCCTCTGGCACTTCCTCTTTTCTTCTTCCACTCTCTCTCTCTCTCTCACCTCTTTTCTCCTTTCTTGCTCTCTTCTCCCTCTCTCTTTTCTCCTTACTCTCTTTCCTCTGGCTCTTCCAATTTTATTCTTCCACTCTGTCTTCCTCTCTCTCCTCTTCTCTACCTCCTTTTTCCCCTTTTCTCCTCCTTCATTCTCTTCTTCCTCTCTCCTCTTTTCTCCGTCCTCTCTATCTCCGCTCTCTCCTCTATTCTTCTTCCACTCTCTCTTCTACTTCCTCTCTCCTCCTCTTTTCTACATGCTCTCTTTGCTCTTTTCTCCTTCTTCGTTCTCTTCTCCCTCTTGCCTCTTTTCTCCTTCCTCTCTCTCCTGTCTTATCTCTTCCTCTCTCTCTCTCTCTCTCTTTCCTCTCTCCTTTCCAAAAAAAGACTCTGAATGTTTGGAGGAACAGTATTTTCTCCTTCCTCTTTCTAATCCTCTTTTCCCCTTCCTCTTTCTTCCACTTTTCTTCTTCCTCTCTTTTCCTCTTTTCTCCTTTTTTTTCTCTCTTCTCCCTCTCTCCTCTTTTCTACTTCCTCCTCTCTCCTTTCGGAAACGTCAGACTGAATATTTGCAGAAACATACACTATTTTCTCCTTCCTCTCTCCTCCTCCTCTTTTCTCCTTCCTCTCTTTCTTCCACTTTTCTCTCTTCTCTCCGTCTCTTCTCTCTGATGCTCCATCTGCAGCAGGGAACACCTCACGCACACGTCAGGGGAGATAAAGCCAGATGCCCTCCCATATCATACTTGGTGATGTGACTTCTGCTTAACCCAGCGCTGCTTTTGGACTGTCCTTCATTTTTTTAAATGAATAACTATAATTTTCTTCGGCTTTTCTCATTATTTTATTTATTTTAGATTTTTTTCCCCCTTTTTTTTCTTTTACTTATTTTTTCTTATACGTTTCTTTAATTATTTTCTCCTTAATTTGTTATGAATATTTTTAATGAAGAATTATTGAACTAATGAAAATAGAAGCTTCTGATCCGCACTAAATAATAACAAATTTATTAAGTCAATATTGGAAAGAACATTTTCCATAGAATTGTATTTAAATGAAAGTGAAAGCAAAACGCCATCCTGGGTCCAGACCGGGTCCAGACCGGGTCCAGACCGGGTCCAGACCGGGTCCAGGTCACTTTTTCCCCCATTTGTCCCATTTGTTGGCGTTGGCGAGCATTCGGATGTTCCTGACGCAGCCGGCCGCCATGTACGCCACATCTTCATCATCGTGTCCCATCAGCTCCAGGAGAGGCTACAACACAGAGAGGAGTGGCTTTGTGTCAGATGCCCTCCCATCCTCCTAGACTATCCTGTGTGTCCCATCCTCCTGTGTCCCTGTGTGTCAGATTAAAGCCAGGGAATTTGATTTGGAATATTTCTTCTAAAAAGTGTCCCTGGCTCCACGTTCTCTTGTAAATTCAAGGGTGACTGTTCTTTTGAGAGCTTTTGAAAACATATTTTTTTTCTTGCTCCTCGGCTCATCCAGGGGACCCCCCACAGCGCTCCCTTAGTGTCCCCAGAGCCGTGCACCTCTGGGGGGGAAGTCTCCTGGTGTGGCCCCCCCTCGGGGTGGAGACTGGAGACACAGTCTGACCATGTGAGTGTGAGGAGCGTGAAATACACTGCCATTTCAAAGGAGAAAAGAGAACTTCTCACAACACGATTTGAATTTCTATCCATTTAAACTACGCGATTTTTAAACCAAAAGCAAAGTTTTAAGTTTACAGTGAATGGGTCAATGGCGAGTTGCAGTTTCCTCAGTTAAAGGTTCAAATTTCATAAGAATTCAGCACATTTCTGAAGTACCTCTGGCCTCCGTGGAACCAAATATTTTTTTCAGAAATCCTGAGTTATTCTGCATGTTTTTTGTCCTTAAAGTGTTAAAGAGTCATGTGGTGCGACCGTGCATCATGTGGTGCGACTAATAACAGCAGTGATTCTATGGCTGGAGTTTAATAACAGACAAAGTCGACTTGGGTGAACGGTTCTTTAGGCATTTTTCTTCATTTGATGCATTTTCCAGGGCAGTAGTTTGTTCATTAAACACAAGCAGGCGACTGTCATATTGAACAGCAAAAGAAAATATCAATATGCATTAAAAATCTAAAGAAATGCAACAGTTTGTTTCTATACACTTCATATTACTCACAACTTAATTTAATATCCCAACCATGTTTTAGAAAATAAAGGTTATTCTCGGTCGCACCACATGACATTTTTTAAGGTCGTAGCCAATTCATGTTCATAAAAAACACTAAAAATGCTTCATTTAAATGTTAAACATAGATTTATGCACCTGACACTGTAAATATTTGAAAAAAGGTTCAATAGAAACTAATATTTTTTTTATATTTTAAACTTTGCCTGTTGAAAATCATTAAATGTCATTGACCCTACTGCATTTTTCTGGAGTACCAAGAAGTGGGTTTAATAGCGCCGTTTTGTGGACTGGGGTCATTATTTGCGAAGGACAATTTCTATGAACAATGTGGGTGAGACTTTAAATTTACCATTTTACTGGAGGTGAGGCATAAAATCTTTATTTACGCTTTATCCTGAGTTTGTTTGTTGCGTCTGTGTCCGTCGCTCCTCTGCCCCTGACGCTCTGTTTTATCGTCTGTTTCCATCGAGTTGTTGATGTTCGGTGGTTCTGATCTGACACTGACTCCACACATGAGGAGCAGCGGCTTCAAAATCGCACACGGAGACAAAAAGTCGGGTCACGCCTCCCTGAACTCGGGGAGAAGAAATCGCAGCCAAAATTGGGCAAATTCTCCCGCGGCCTTTAGACTCAGACATTCTTACCGGGCTGTCGGGTCAGTGACTGCAGCCTCACCTTGACCACCCCGTTGGCGTGCAGACTGATGCAGTTGTCCACGTCCTTGGACAGCTGGTACAGGGCCACCACGGCGGTCTCGTGCACCGCGCCGTTGTCGGACTTCACGTATCTGACCAGCGGGGGCACTACTCCGGCCTTCCCGAACGCCGCGCGGTTCTGACCCCACATGCAGCAGTTGGCGATGGCCTCCGCCAGGTGGCGCCGCAGCCGGTCATCTCTCTGTGGACAGAAACATGGAGGTCAAAATGTAACTGTCTTTTTCAGCTGTAAATGTGAAGTTCAGTGATAATTACATGCGGTAGAGGGTCCGCCACCTGCTTCACTGTGACTGTTGTAAATTCCCTCACTGTTCAGTCGCTCTTTCATTTACTTCAGGCATTCACTCGGGCATCTAAAGGAGTTTTGGGTGTTACCATGGACCTCATTACCTCATTTTAAAGGTGCTTTATTATGCTAAATGTCTTGTGATCTTTTAAGCACGTTAGAATGTAGTTCCCTCCCTTTGAAACACGGTGATATTATCTGCCATGTGATATTACAGGCTTTGTATTGGACACTGGTCCTGCACTGAAGTTGCCTGACGCCTCAGACGCTTTCACTTTTGGGAAAGCGTCTGACCTCGCAGCATTAGGATTCGCTCTCAGTACAGTAGGCAGGTGCTTTTTTATTTAACCAGTCGCTGCTATTTGGTCATCGTATACAGTCTGCTGTCGCAACTCAGGCTGGTTCTGGCCACACACGCTTCACCGATTGGCCAGTGCGCCGACTACAACTTCCGGGGGTTTTTGTGAACGTACAGTAACTGTGATCCCTGATCTAGTCACTGGAGAGAAATGAAATTGAGCGGAGTGTCATAAATTTATACAATCACATCCAGCGAAAGTATTAGACAATTTAAATGCCAGTCTCCTACCACAATTGAGGATTAAATCAACCTGAGCCAGTTCTCTTTTACCTGCACACGGGGGAGAGACGTGCGCTACTCTGAGCCCGTCCACGTCAGACTCCCACCCCGTATTCCTGGCACGACCCTTTTATTCTCTCATTACAATACAGCATGTCATTACACACAATCTTGTTAGGCTTACAATAGATAACATGGTTAGGTTTACATTTCATCAGATAAGAGTAAATATATGGTCTTGAGAACCTAACAAAGGCTCTGTTCCCAAGAGGTCACACATCTGGTTTTAGCAGAGATAGCTGCATACCTCTCTCTAACAAAGGCTCTTTGCCAATTGAGACTGCATTAGCTTGATGTATATTTTTAATAACTTCATCCTTATAAGCATTTTATTCTAACACGGAGGCACAAGGTGGCACCAGCCTGGCTAGTACTGAAGAGCACCAAAAAGACAATGCTGCACAGTCTCAGCACATTCAGTTATAACAGCTGAGAACATGTGGAAACTTCATGTAAGTTATTTGCAGACAAAAGTTGCTAAATGCGTGAGAGTGATGAAAAAGTTCAATTTACTGAACAAGAATGCACTAGTGTTATTGCATCATTCATTCACCGTTGTCTTATGTAAATGACTGTGCGGAAGTTTAGAGAAACTGTTACGAGCCTCATTTACTGCCCTTAATCTCACTGCAGAAAAAGAGCTGTTAGAATTGTTCACAAGGTTAATTATCTGCAGCCATTAATTAAGTTAAGGGCATCAACTCTCTTCCAGCTCAATTAAATGATTTATTTCAAGATCTAAATGCTCTCATAACTACAAACTTAGACGTAATAAAACATTTAATCATCCAATATTTAGAACCGCTTTAAAGTGAAGCTCAGTGCGTGGAGTTTATCTGTGGGGCGGATTCTCAGAAAGGCTAAAAGTCTGTAGGACTATTTAAAAGCGAAACCTGGATGAGACAGTGATATCCTGAGCACAGAGGTCAGAGAGGCTGTGGGGTCAGAGAGGCTGTGGGGTCAGTGTGGCGTCTGACGTGTGTGTGGAGGTTTATTTTGTCTGCCATCTATAATATATCAGCTGAAGTGTTGTTTCTGTGAAGTATGGGAGGAGATTGGAAATGTAAAATCTTTGCTTCATCCGTCCCCTTTTCAAATCTGAGTCTGTATCGTTATGTTGTGAATTGTGCAGGTTTGAAATAACTCACTGACTAATCCACATAGCACTCCTGCCCCCTGAAGTTTTGCACAACTCCCCAGTGTGTTTGTGATGAGGAAACTACATTAGAACATAGATCAGAGAATAGGATAAAATGGGCCGTTTAAACCACATGTGTCAAACATGCGGCCCGGGGGCCAGATCCGGCCCTCCAAGACCTTTAATCTGGCCCTCGGCTGATTTTTCTATTAAAATACTTAAAATTTTCTGATTTTTCTGTTAATTTTCTGCACCGTTTAGCATAGCAGCGTCTCCGGCGTTTCTGTACGTTGCGACTCCCACCAGAGCAGCACAAATGAAGACTTTCCTCTTTCCAAACGCTCTTAAAGGACGATCGTTTTGACTGTCGACCGTGACCCTCATCAGCAAAATGTCAAAAAATGAGAAAAGCAGATGCTGAGTTCAGGATTTCCCAAGAAAAATAGTCTAATTCTCATTTGTTGACAGAGGTGAATGGGAAATCTGTGCTCAGTGTGTTTGGAACAAGTGGCGTTGCTCGAGGAATATAATCTTAAACACCACTACGAGACACGGAGAAAAATACAATAACTTGAAGAGAGTTTTCTGATCCGGCCCTTTTGGGATCAAAGTAGGCTGCATACGGCCCCCGGACCAAACCCCTGGTTTAAACAGTTGTTTAGTTATTCCTCACTTTAGGCATTCTGAGCATCTGAATTATCCACTGTATTGCTCAAATACATGGGGAAAAATCAAGTACAGGCCCTTTAACTACCTAAAAATGATTTCATTCACTGACTATTCACAGGTCTCACCGGGATGAGTTGAACTGCGCACTGCACTGGCCTCTGTTTTCACGGTTGGCTGGACCATGTTTTTGAACACTTCCTCTTTTGCCTGCACCTGCGTTGGACATGTGGATATGGGTCAGATGTTCTTGAACGGGTCGGCTCTTCTGAACGGTTCCTTAGCATGAACCAGATCTCCATTTTTAAGAGAACCAAATCCTTCAAATCTTTCAAATATGTGAGCTTTATTTACTGAACCAACGCTGCAAAAAAGCTCGGTCAAAATGCAAGTTCGAAACACTTGAATCTATCAGAAAATGTCCATGCAGCAAGATCATTTTACTGGACAAGTTATCTTAAAATAAACAACCTCTAGACTAGAAGCATCTCAGAACTAGTAGATAGAAAATAAATCTGAAAACAAGATGAAGAACCTGATAAAAGTTTTAAAATTATTGCCAGATCAGAGAAATCGAGAGCTTTGTGCACAAAAATGTATCTGGCACGAGTTCTCACATTGTCTTCGGTAAAAAAGAGACAGTCTTTTGAATGGCTCTACGAAGTGAACAGGTCCAAAAGATTCGAATCCCCAAAGAAAGAGTCCAAAGTCCCGTCGCTAGTCAAATGCAGAGGACACGTTTCCCTTCAGGGGCAGTAACGTTTACCTTAACCTTTGGCTTCTTTTCGAAAAACAAAATGAAGTTGGCTTTCAGTGCTGATTTATTTATTTTTTATTTTTTTATTTATTGTTTATTTGATAGGGACAGATACAACAAACATAGATTAGCATCTGATGCAGGTACCACAGTGTTTTAGCCAAAGGCTAATTCGCAACACCAGTCCCTAGGAGGGCTTTTAAACAGAATTCAGTAAGTAAAAATAAAATAAAATGTATTGATAATGGTTTATCAATACTGAGAATAGAAGAAATGGATAAGCTAAGATATATCACATTATACACAGGCACATAAAACACACTTGCACTGTCATTCCCCTCACAAACACAACACAAACATACATGCAGTTACACATGATCACACTGCTGCTGCTGAATAAACCAGGACTTAGTCTGTTTCTTAAAGGTGGAGAGTCTGGTTATAGTTTTTATATGAGCAGGTAAAGAGTTCCAAAGGTTTGCGCCTTTCACTGAAAATACAGTCTGTGCAAATGAAGTCTTACAAAAGGGAACTCTGCAGTCCCCATGTGTGGTGGGGAACTCTGCAGTCCCCATGTGTGGTGGGGAACTCTGCAGTCCCCATGTGTGGTGGCTCTTGTGGACCTTGTGGAGAGTCTATTAACACATCTGCTGAGAGGTTCAGGTGCAAGTCTATTCAAACATTTAAATACAAGCTTTACATTGCTAAAATTGCAAAAATTTGTAAAATTTAATATCTTATATTTGGATAAAATTAGACAGTGATGAAATCTGATTGGCTTTTTGTCTAAAATTTTATAAACACGGTTATAAAGTCGTTCGAGAGGCTTTAGAGTGGTTGGGTTGGTTTGGGACCAAACAGTAGTGCAGTACGACAGTTGAGAAAGAATAACTGAATTAACAAAGACACAGGCGCTTTCAAAAGACAAACAGTCTCTAATAATTTTAAAGCAGTTAATGCTGCTTTCATTTTTGATGATATATTTTTGACATGCTTTTTTAAATTTAATTGAGCGTCTAGTGTCACACCGAGGTATTTCTCTTGTTCTACCTGTTCTATGAGTTCATTGTTCATAGTGATGTTTAGTTTGTTTTCTGATTGTGTCCTTTTTATAGAGAAACATATGGATTTAGTTTTCTTTGTGTTTAGTGTCAGGCACGATTTTTTTAGACTATCTGACACTTTCTCCAGACTTTGGGTTAATTTAGCACCGATGACAGCCGGGGTTTTGCCAGACACATAAACCACTGTGTCATCAGCGTACATCTGAAGGCCCACCTCCGGACACACTTCAGGCAGGTCATTCACATAATGATTTGATGAACATTAACGAGACAGACTTTTAATCAGTGTCATTCATGAACACAAACCAGCACTGATCTGTTTTGGGATGAAAGACCGAAAAGACCGTCCGACGTGACAGAAGGTGAAGTTTGGATTTCTCGAGTTATCTGACGTTTACACTCACGGTGCTGGTGAGGTGGGCCAGCAGGGGCACCACGCCGTAGTCCGTCAGCAGAGCCACGTTCTCCTCTTTGTCCTCCGTGATTTTAGCGATAACGGCGCAGATACTGGCCAGGACCTGTAGGGGGAGACACGGCACGGAGGGGACGGGGTGCCACAAGACAAGTCAGATCATAAGAACTTCAAAATAATACTAATAATTGGATTGGTGTTGGATTTATGTAGTACTTTTTGGGGTGTGTGGCAAACGCTCTCTAAACAGTGGGCTCCATTCACGCTTTCGTCACAAATCAGGAAGAAACATGAGCAAAAATAAGAGAACGTCCCAGTTTTCTTCATCTCCACGTCACTGGAGCGTTCTGTTATGTTCAGCTAAACAGCAATTCCAACCATACCACGGTTTTAATCGTTTCCACTGACGCACAACTCTCTATCGCACTGGGCAGATGTGATTAGAAGAGTCGAGGGCACCAGATTCCAGACGATTCCAAACAGCACATACGTATGCGGCCTTATTGCTGATCACATTTACTTCAGTGGGTGGAGCCCAGAGTTGGGAACTACACCTGAAGTCGTTGTCACATGTTTATGGCATAAACATGTGGCATAAGTGTGAATGAAGTCTATTCTGTATCTGACCCAAACTGCGCAGATTATGCAGAAAACATTATTATGTAAAAACAGGCTCAACTTGTGAATCATGAGTTTAATCTGACTCCTTTCTGCTGTTGTTCTATATATATTCTTACAATGTAAATAAAATATCAAGTTTTTGGATGACCAAAAACTCCATCGGCCGATTAATCGTTTAAATGACTAAAGAACAACATCCCAAAAGGTCATAACGGTATAACAGGTTTGGTACTATCGCCCCCCCGTGGCTCCTGGTGTTCCCAGCAGCCCTGCTTACCAAAGGAGATCTGACGAGATGAGGCTTTGACGAGGAGGTTCGCCGAGAGGTGGCACCAAGTCATCGTTTTGTGAGTCTCAGGTAAGTCTCAAGCTGTTGACCTCAAGTCCGAGTCAAGTCCTAAGTCGAGTCTCGAGTCACTTACCCATAAGTCCAAGT
Source organism: Odontamblyopus rebecca (assembly GCA_030686955.1). Lineage (NCBI taxonomy): Eukaryota > Metazoa > Chordata > Actinopteri > Gobiiformes > Gobiidae > Odontamblyopus > Odontamblyopus rebecca. Next base: position 36,931,761 of record CM060665.1, on the reverse strand, counting down.
CAAGTCCAAGTCATCTGCTTTGAGCTTGAAGGTAAACAACCAAAGTACTAAAATATATCTTAGATTTTTGCTGTTTATGTGACTTTTAAATTAACTGTACTTTTAATTCATGGTATATTCATATATAAGTATTTATATAAGAGCTGTAGAAATGCTATTTTTTCCTTTTTAAATGTCCTAACAAGATCCAACTGTGAATCATTATGGTCAAAATAGAAAGAATTAAGATTCTACACTGAAATTGAAGGATCATTTGTTTTTGTTTCCTCTGTTTCAGAGCATATTACTGTAGTACACTTGAGGATACCACATCAGAGAACTAAGTTAAGTTAAAACCAAAGGAACAAATGGAGAAGTGGGAGCGACATGTTCCAGTTCGTTCCTGTAAAATTCAGCACCACATGTATCAAATATAAAGAGAAAAGTATTTTCTAAAAACATAGATTTTAGAAAAAGCATCAAGTCTTCTCAAGTCACAGGGCTCAAGTCCAAGTCGAGCCCCAAAACTCTGTCCATTTATCAAGTAAAATCTCAAGTCCTAGAAATAGTGACTCAAGTCTGACTCAAGTCCAAGTCACGACTTGCAAGTCCCACCTCTGGTTTGGGTGTGGGAAGTAACTGTCAGAGTAACTGAATCATCTGAACAGTGAGACCTGCACATCTGTATTTGTATTTGCTTAACTTAGAGTCAGTTCGACTTTTATCAACTTTTTTCTCCTCCTTTGAGTTAGAACTGAGAATTCCTGTGGATATGGTGTAGCCCTATTTTATTCTGTAATACTCCTATTATAGACCAGGTTTAGTCCTGTTATAGACCAGGTTTAGTCCTCTTATAGACCAGGTTTAGTCCTCTTATAGACCAGGTTTAGTCCTCTTATAGACCAGGTTTAGTCCTCTTATAGACCAGGTTTAGTCCTCTTATAGACCAGGTTTAGTCCTCTTATAGACCAGGTTTAGTCCTCTTATAGACCAGGTTTAGTCCTCTTATAGACTTGGTTTAGTCCTGTTATAGACCTGGTTTAATCTTGTTATAGACCTGGTTTAGTCCTGTTATAGACCTGGTTTAGCCCTGTTATGGACCTGGATTAGTCCTGTTATAGACCAGGTTTAGTCCTGTTATGGACCTGGATTAGTCTTGTTGTAGTCCTGGTTTAGTCCTCTTATAGACCAGGTTTAGTCCTCTTATAGACCAGGTTTAGTCCTCTTATAGACCAGGTTTAGTCCTGTTATAGACCTGGTTTAGTCCTGTTATAGACCAGGTTTAGTCCTGTTATAGACCTGGTTTATTCCTGTTATAGACCTGGTTTAGTCCTGTTATAGACCAGGTTTAATCCTGTTATAGACCTGGTTTAGTCCTGTTATAGACCTGGTATAGTCCTGTTATAGACCAGGTTTAGTCCTGTTATAGACGTGGTTTAGTCCTGTTATAGACCAGGTTTAGTCCTGTTATAGACCAGGTTTAGCCCTGTTATAGACCAGGTTTAGTCCTGTTATAGACCTGGTCTAGTCCTGTTATAGACCAGGTTTAGTCCTGTTATAGACCTGGTTTAGTCCTGTTATAGACCAGGTTTAGTCCTGTTATAGACCTGGTTTAGTCCTCTTATAGACCAGGTTTAGTCCTCTTATAGACCAGGTTTAGTCCTCTTATAGACCAGGTTTAGTCCTCTTATAGACCAGGTTTAGTCCTCTTATAGACCAGGTTTAGTCCTCTTATAGACCAGGTTTAGTCCTCTTATAGACCAGGTTTAGTCCTGTTATAGACCTGGTTTAGTCCTGTTATAGACCTGGTCTAGTCCTGTTATAGACTTGGTCTAGTCCTGTTATAGACCTGGTTTAGTCCTGTTATAGACCAGGTTTAGTCCTGTTATAGACCTGGTTTAGTCCTGTTATAGACCAGGTTTAGTCCTGTTATAGACCTGGTTTAGTCCTGTTATAGACCTGGTCTAGTCCTGTTATAGACTTGGTCTAGTCCTGTTATAGACCTGGTTTAGTCCTGTTATAGACCTGGTTTAATCTTGTTGTAGTCCTGGTTTAGTCCTGTTATGGACCTAGATTAGTCTTGTTGTAGTCCTGGTTTAGTCTTGTTATAGACCTGGTTTAGTCCTGTTATAGACCTGGTTTAGTCCTGTTATGGACCTAGATTAGTCTTGTTGTAGTCCTGGTTTAGTCCTGTTATAGACCTGGTTTAGTCTTGTTATAGACCTGGTTTAGTCATGTTATAGACCTGGTTTAGTCTTGTTATAGACCTGGTTTAGTCCTGTTATAGACCTGGTTTAGTCCTGTTATAGACCTGGTCTAGTCCTGTTATAGACCAGGTTTAGTCCTGTTATAGACTTGGTTTAGTCCTGTTATAGACCTGGTTTAGTCTTGTTATAGACCTGGTTTAGTCCTGTTATAGACCTGGTTTAGTCCTGTTATGGACCTAGATTAGTCTTGTTGTAGTCCTGGTTTAGTCCTGTTATAGACCAGGTTTAGTCCTGTTATAGACCTGGTCTAGTCCTGTTATAGACCAGGTTTAGTCCTGTTATAGACCAGGTTTAATCCTGTTATAGACCTGGTTTAGTCCTGTTATAGACCTGGTCTTGTCCTGTTATAGACCAGGTTTAGTCCTGTTATAGACCAGGTTTAGTCCTGTTATAGACTTGGTTTAGTCCTGTTATAGACCTGGTTTAGTCTTGTTATAGACCTGGTTTAGTCCTGTTATAGACCTGGTCTAGTCCTGTTATAGACCTGGTCTAGTCCTGTTATAGACTTGGTCTAGTCCTGTTATAGACCTGGTTTAGTCCTGTTATAGACCTGGTTTAGTCCTGTTATAGACCTGGTTTAGTCCTGTTATAGACCAGGTTTAATCCTGTTATAGACCTGGTTTAGTCCTGTTATAGACCTGGTCTAGTCCTGTTATAGACCAGGTTTAGTCCTGTTATAGACTTGGTTTAGTCCTGTTATAGACCTGGTTTAATCTTGTTATAGACCTGGTTTAGTCCTGTTATAGACCTGGTTTAATCTTGTTGTAGTCCTGGTTTAGTCCTGTTATGGACCTAGATTAGTCTTGTTGTAGTCCTGGTTTAGTCCTGTTATAGACCTGGTTTAGTCTTGTTATAGACCTGGTTTAGTCATGTTATAGACCTGGTTTAGTCCTGTTATGGACCTGGATTAGTCTTGTTGTAGTCCTGGTTTAGTCTTGTTATAGACCTGGTTTAGTCCTGTTATAGACCTGGTTTAGTCCTGTTATGGACCTAGATTAGTCTTGTTGTAGTCCTGGTTTAGTCCTGTTATGGACCTGGATTAGTCTTGTTGTAGTCCTGGTTTAGTCCTGTTATGGACCTAGATTAGTCTTGTTGTAGTCCTGGTTTAGTCCTGTTATGGACCTAGATTAGTCTTGTTGTAGTCCTGGTTTAGTCCTGTTATAGACCTGGTTTAGTCCTGTTATAGACCTGGTTTAGTCCTGTTATGGACCTGGTTTAGTCCTGTTATAGACCTGGTTTAGTCCTGTTATAGATCTGGTTTAGTCCTGTTATAGACCTGGTTTAGTCCTGTTATAGACCTGGTTTAGTCCTGTTATAGACCAGGTTTAGTCCTGTTATGGACCTGGATTAGTCTTGTTGTAGTCCTGGTTTAGTCCTGTTATAGACCTGGTTTAGTCCTGTTATAGACCTGGTTTAGTCCTGTTATAGACCTGGTTTAGTCCTGTTATAGACCTGGTTTAGTCCTGTTATAGACCTGGTTTAGTCCTGTTATAGACCAGGTTTAATCCTGTTATAGACCTGGTTTAGTCCTGTTATAGACCTGGTCTAGTCCTGTTATAGACCAGGTTTAGTCCTGTTATAGACCTGGTCTAGTCCTGTTATAGACCAGGTTTAGTCCTGTTATAGACCAGGTTTAATCCTGTTATAGACCTGGTTTAGTCCTGTTATAGACCTGGTTTAGTCATGTTATAGACCTGGTTTAGTCCTGTTATAGACCTGGATTAGTCTTGTTGTAGTCCTGGTTTAGTCCTGTTATGGACCTGGTTTAGTCCTGTTATGGACCTGGATTAGTCCTGTTATAGACCAGGTTTAGTCCTGTTATGGACCTAGATTAGTCCTGTTATAGACCAGGTTTAGTCCTGTTATAGACTTGGTTTAGTCCTGTTATAGACCTGGTTTAATCTTGTTATAGACCTGGTTTAGTCCTGTTATAGACCTGGTTTAGTCCTGTTATGGACCTAGATTAGTCTTGTTGTAGTCCTGGTTTAGTCTTGTTATAGACCTGGTTTAGTCCTGTTATAGACCTGGTTTAGTCCTGTTATAGTCCTGGTTTAGTCCTGTTATAGACCTGGTTTAGTCTTGTTATAGACCTGGTTTAGTCCTGTTATAGACCTGGTTTAGTCCTGTTATGGACCTAGATTAGTCTTGTTGTAGTCCTGGTTTAGTCCTGTTATAGACCTGGTTTAGTCTTGTTATAGACCTGGTTTAGTCCTGTTATGGACCTGGTTTAGTCCTGTTATAGACCTGGTTTAGTCCTGTTATAGATCTGGTTTAGTCCTGTTATAGACCTGGTTTAGTCCTGTTATAGACCTGGTTTAGTCATGTTGTAGACCTGGTTTAGTCCTGTTATAGACCTGGTTTAGTCCTGTTACAGACCTGGTTTAGCCCTGTTATGGACCTGGATTAGTCCTGTTATAGACCTGGTTTAGTCCTGTTATAGACCTGGTTTAGTCCTGTTATAGACCTGGTTTAGTCCTGTTATGGACCTAGATTAGTCTTGTTGTAGTCCTGGTTTAGTCCTGTTATAGACCTGGTTTAGTCTTGTTATAGACCTGGTTTAGTCATGTTATAGACCTGGTTTAGTCCTGTTATGGACCTGGATTAGTCTTGTTGTAGTCCTGTTATAGACCTGGTTTAGTCCTGTTATAGACCTGGTTTAGTCCTGTTATGGACCTGGTTTAGTCCTGTTATAGACCTGGTTTAGTCCTGTTATAGATCTGGTTTAGTCTTGTTATAGACCTGGTTTAGTCATGTTATAGACCTGGTTTAGTCCTGTTATGGACCTAGATTAGTCTTGTTGTAGTCCTGGTTTAGTCCTGTTATAGACCTGGTTTAGTCCTGTTATGGACCTGGTTTAGTCCTGTTATAGACCTGGTTTAGTCCTGTTATAGATCTGGTTTAGTCCTGTTATAGACCTGGTTTAGTCCTGTTATAGACCTGGTTTAGTTCTGTTTATTTTAAAGTTCTTGGTGTAAAAAAGTTTGACTCGACCTCGTCGTTTGTGGACTTGAGCAGTTTGATGAGGAGCTCAAAGCCGCCGATGAGACTCCGCATAGACTCACTGACGTCCTGCACAAAGACACAGATGCAGCACTGAGGAAACACATACAGACATTTAGAAGTACAAGTACAAGTGCAAGTACAAGTGCAAGTGCAAGGAACATACTGCTCTGACTCTAAGCTGAGACAATGATGTGTTTAAACCTTAAAGTGCATATGGCAGATTTTTAGATTTACTTGTTAGTCAATAGTTTGGCGAGATAATACAGGTGGTTAATATTAATCATTATGTATAAATGGACATCGTTAACATTCCCGCCGCCGTGTTCCCAACAGGAAGTTTGCACGCGGCTCTTCCGGCTCCTTCTGACTCCGCCTCTCATTGACTTACACTGGAATATTGTGGCTGCTGCTGCTGAGACTCGTCATTTTGATCTTAAAATGTTCGTATTAATCCGCTCTTCGTGATCCTGGTGTTTTTTTTTCTCGCTGTTTTGTCCGTTAAAAAAATCCGACTTTGCTTCTGTAAGAGTCGTATGCACTTTTACGCAGAGGCCTGTGTAAAACTGCAGTGGTGTAGGCAGCACAGATGTCCACCCACTAATCCTAAAGTTATCGGTTTGATCCCTTTTACCGGCATTGATACTGACACTTCGCCCACTTTTCCTGCTGGACTGTGCGAGACACTGCGGGACTGGAGGAGGCCCTGAGGCGTGTTTATTTTTCCGTTTTGTCATTTAATTTTCTTTTTAATCCGCATTTTAATCCTGTGTAGTATATTGCTGCTATCGGATTTGATGATTTATGACTAGCACAGCCGCTAATTCAACTGGACGTTATTAAGTGCAGCTCTGTGAAACAATCTCGTTCATGAAATGCGCCGTCCGCAGATGTTAGATCGGACTGCAGAGCGAGAATAGTGATTATCTCGCCGGGGGGTTTGTCATGAGGCGAGAGTACCTTTCTGTCCTGGATGATGTTGTTATAATGATGATTATATTATTACACTGTTGTTATGATACTGAGAGCACCGTGCCAGTGGGTATGTCATGAGGTGAGAGTACCTTTCCGTTCTGGATGATGGGGCACAGGGCCCAGGCGGCGCTGGACTGTACCTCAGGACTGGGGTTCTTGAGGAGGGACCAGACCAGACGCAGCCCGTCCAGCTGGTCGATGATTCTGCACAGGACATTTTTACAAGTTTCTGTTGTTTGAATGAGGACTCGTGGGTACTTTTATCACTGCGCAGTACTTTGTGGACTGTTTATATCTCTATAATAAAGTGCACTGGATTAAAAACCTTAGACTTGTGTTCTGTCTCTGCATAAAACACTTACGCCATGTTCTTCTTGTCGGTGGCACAGATTCCTAAAGTCCTGGTCACGTTCACCAGCAGAGCCTGTAATCAGACAATACTCAGAGTGAAGAAGTTCTAGAATGCAGTTTTCCATGCATAGATTAAAAGACTATGGCGCCACCTCCTCCCCACACTCTCCCCCATAATCTAACTCACATGTGTCAAACACGCGGCCCGGGGGCCAGATCCCGCCCTCCAAGACCTTTAATCTGGCCCTCGGCTGATTTTTCTATTAAAATACTTAAAATTTTCAGATTTTTCTGTTAATTTTCTGCACCGTTTAGCATAGCAGCGTCTCCGGTGTTTCTGTACGTTGCGACTCCCACCAGAGCAGCACAAATGAAGACTTTCCTCTTTCCAAACGCTCTTAAAGGACGATCGTTCTGACTGTCGACCGTGACCCTCATCAGCAAAATGTCAAAAAATGAGAAAAGCAGATGCTGAGTTCAGGATTTCCCAAGAAAAATAGTCTAATTCTTATTTGTTGACAGAGGTGAATGGGAAATCTGTGCTCAGTGTGTTTGGAACAAGTGGCGTTGCTCGAGGAATATAATCTTAAACACCACTACGAGACACGGAGAAAAATACAATAACTTGAAGAGAGAACTGAGTTTTCTGATCCGGCCCTTTTGGGATCAAAGTAGGCTGCATACGGCCCCCGGACCAAAATGAGTTTGACACCCCTGGTCTAACTCAAACTGAGCAGTGCCCTGTTATTAATACACTGGTACTGTTGTATTATCTTAAATACAAGTCACTTTATTTCTTTAATCAGAGGGAATAAAATTTAGATTTATTTATTGTCATTGTACAGAATACTTACGAAACTTCAAGAGAGCAAATCTGTAGCAGTAATAATGAATAATAAATATACACATATTCCCACATCCATACCAATAAGAGACATATTTACTCCCACAAGGACTGCCTGGGCCACCGTAGACTTGTAAAAATCAAAGGGAAACACTGCAACTAGATCTAATAAAAACACACCTCACATTTTATTGCATTCTAATCATATGTTGTGTCTGCTTCATTAAGTACCCGAAGTATCTGGCGACGCAAAGCAAGGAGCTCATTCTGTGTTCTGTTTGGTCTATGACAGGACTATTCCAGGTCTAATCTAGGGCTAAACCAGGTCTAAAAGTGGACTACATCATTTCCACCGTAGTTCTAAACAAGAAGCGATCCAAAGAACAGAAAAAAAAAAGTGGATAAAATGAACTGTAAATGAGGCAACCCGACAAACTGAAGAGCTCCAAATACCACCCAGGAACTTGTGTATAAATGAGCTTCCGGCTCCATCGACTCTGGCTCCGGTTGACTTTACATTGAAAACAGTGGCCCCTCTCTGTAACTGCTGCTGTGAGCCTGGTAATTTTGGTCTAAATTGTTTGTATTGACCTGCTCTACATGATCCTGGTTTTTTATTTCACTATTTTGTCTGTAAATCAATTCATCAATGTCAGTAATATGGAACTGGCTCCTAATTCACCCCTGCAACTGCTCGCTGCATGAGTCTCATTTGATTAGTCTACTTTTTTATACAGTTTACGGCAGGGGTCTCCAATTATATTTCCCTGACGGCCAAAACATTTCCACATCGCAAAACCAAGGTCCACAAAAAATCTGCCAGTGGACAAACTTTTAGTTTCCAAAATACAATGACAAAATGACACTGATCAAAACCTAAAATGTGTATTTATGACTTATATGAGGTGAGTGGGTTTGTTTTAAATGAGTTTTAAATAAAACACAAGCAAATATAAACAGAATTTCCACTTGCTCCCTGCATACGTGTTTAATGTAAGGTTTAGTTTGAGATCATGTACCCTACTGGCCAATGTGAGGTATTACACTTAAAGTTGACGAGGGAGTCTGACTGTGAACAATGTCAATTACTAAAATATCTGAAGTAACATATTCAAATGGGGTTGGGGTTTCGTGGACTGGTCCAGGTGTCCTCGGGGTCTGGAGCTGGAGCTCACACACCCCCAGTTTAATAATCACAATGTTCTAAACCCCCACTCAAGACAGTCCCCTCTCAGACCTGGTTCCTCCCGGTGAGCAGTTGCACCAGCTTCTCGATGCCTCCGCTCTGCCCGATCACGCCTCTGTTTGCCGAGATCTGAGCGAACTCTCCCAGAGCCGCCACCACGTTGACCAGAACCTCCTCTGGCTGCTCCATCAGGGACACCAGCTTCTCCAACACATGGAGCTCCTGGAATCTACCACCGCACAACCACATGAGAGCCAGGACGGACACAGGATACGGGTCAAAAATATCTTCAAATCAAATCTGAGCGGGCTATGCTGTTTTATTCACCATGGCAGATAATACTCCCTACAACTGTACAACACCTCACCCTTATGGAACAGATAATACTCCCTACAACTGTACAACACCTCACCCTTATGGAACAGATAATACTCCCTACAACTGTACAACACCTCACCCTTATGGAACAGATAATACTCCCTACAACTGTACAACACCTCACCCTTATGGAACAGATAATACTCCCTACAACTGTACAAAACCTCACCCTTATGGAACAGATAATACTCCCTACAACTGTACAACACCTCACCCTTATGGAACAGATAATACTCCCTACAACTGTACAACACCTCACCCTTATGGAACAGATAATACTCCCTACAACTGTACAACACCTCACCCTTATGGAACAGATAATACTCCCTACAACTGTACAAAACCTCACCCTTATGGAACAGATAATACTCCCTACAACTGTACAACACCTCACCCTTATGGAACAGATAATACTCCCTACAACTGTACAAAACCTCACCCTTATGGAACAGATAATACTCCCTACCACTGTACAACACCTCACCCTTATGGAACAGATAATACTCCCTACAACTGTAGAACACCTCACCCTTATGGAACAGATAATACTCCCTACAACTGTACAACACCTCACCCTTATGGAACAGATAATACTCCCTACAACTGTACAACACCTCACCCTTATGGAACAGATAATACTCCCTACAACTGTACAACACCTCACCCTTATGGAACAGATAATACTCCCTACAACTGTACAACACCTCACCCTTATGGAACAGATAATCCTATGTCTTGTCAATCATCATATCTTTGCACTGCTTTTCCACTCTTTGTTATGATATATGATATTGTGATGTCTGAGCTGCTGTGTCCAAGTTATTTCTCTTGTGGATCAATAAAGTTTGTCTCCATCTAAGTTGATCTAAAGGTCTCACCTGCTCTGAGAACTGAACCTGACATCTTGTAGACACACTGACAGAGTGCTGTATGGTCCTTACCTGGTGACGTTGTTGTGGCTCAGGGAGCATTTCCAGATGGCTCCTGTGGCAGCGGCTAACAGCTGTTTGTTCTCAGGTTTATTGAGCAGCAGAGCCAGACGCTGAGGGCCTTTGTACTGATGAATCAGATCTCGAGTCTTCTCATCCTCCGCACACTAATACAACAACATTTGAAAAAGTTTACAATTTGACTTCCTGCTTGGACGACATGAGGACATATGACACACAAATAGGTCATTCCACAACTGTTACCTAGTAACCATAATGTTACAAGGGTTATGACTAGAGTAATACAAATAAATCATTTTATTAAATGAAGGTTTAAACCACATGTGTCAAACATGCGGCCCGGGGGCCAGATCCGGCCCTCCAAGACCTTTAATCTGGCCCTCGGCTGATTTTTCTATTAAAATACTTAAAATTTTCTGAGTTTTCTGAGTTTTCTGCACCGATTAGCATAGCAGCGTCTCTGGCGTTTCTGTACGTTGCGACTCCCACCAGAGCAGCACAAATGAAGACTTTCCTCTTTCCAAACGCTCTTAAAGGACGATCGTTTTGACTGTCGACCGTGACCCTCATCAGCAAAATGTCAAAAAATGAGAAAAGCAGATGCTGAGTTCAGGATTTCCCAAGAAAAATAGTCTAATTCTTATTTGTTGACAGAGGTGAATGGGAAATCTGTGCTCAGTGTGTTTGGAACAAGTGGCGTTGCTCGAGGAATATAATCTTAAACACCACTACGAGACACGGAGAAAAATACAATAACTTGAAGAGAGAACTGAGTTTTCTGATCCGGCCCTTTTGGGATCAAAGTAGGCTGCATACGGCCCCCGGACCAAAATGAGTTTGACACCCCTGGTTTAAACTGTCAGAAAACTGTCTTCCTTGTGAAAAAATCCATTTTGGACGGAGTTTTCTGTGTTTTACAGCTCAGTGCTACTTCCGGTATTTTTGTCTTCTCATCTTTTTTCCACAAACTGCCACTTAACTGATGTAAGCTGTGATAAATATTGACCACAGGTACTATCCACCAAACCAACAATTAGAACAACATGCTCGTCATATGCTCTTTAATAAATGTTCATAATTAGTCTACAGATATATTTATATAAGCAGGACTTAAAGTGGACTGAACAAGACCAGACATAGACTTGGCCAAACCTTCCCAAAAATAAACCGGTTTTACTCATAGATAATTATTATAATAATAGTGAACATTTACTTATACAGCACCTTTATAAACAAAGTAAGCTCTTTGCTTTCTAATTACTACTCGTTACTGTAATTACTGCTGCTCATGGGGTTGTAATTTCCTTGCCTGAAATGCCCCACAGTATGACACTAAAAAATGACCGTATATCGTACAGTATCATATAGTGTTTTTATTTCTTTCTATTCCTGGAGCTTGGACTGGTGGTCTGCTTGTCTCCATGGAGATAGTTCGGTGATACTGTAGAAAATTCCAGTAAAACAGTAATATTTCCATGGAGTCAAGCAGGTGTCAGATCCTGTACCTATTCTACAAACTGGACTTTCCAGAGCTTTTAACCATGTTCGACTGGAGAACTTTCTTGTCATTGACCCTCTGAAGTATTTGGAGTGATTTGTGCAACAGTAGATGGAGTATTTGTGCATCATCCGATCTTTAATCACTTATTTTCATGACGCCATTTTGCCATTCATTGCCACAGTACGTGCCCACTGTGACGTGCTGCGCTTCCTTCTCCAATTTCACTTTCTTAACCTGTGATACACGTAGGATTGGGGAGTGTCACGTTGTCAATTTTGGTCCAAAAAAATGCTCTGCTCTAGTGTGAAGTTCAGCTCTCCACAGCCTGCAGCGCTTTGGTGTCACGACGTTTACAGCCACGTCGGCTTCCATTGGACACCACAGATTTCTAACGCAGAAGTCAGCACATTTGTTTCTTTTATTCAATGGTTTTAGATCAATAGTGGGATCTAAAACGTCCAAATTATACCAGAATGATCCACGGGAGTCAGAGATTAGAATTCTAGAGACACACAAGCGCAATATGTGTGCTTTAAATGAAATAAATTGGGATTGCAGAGGCAGTTGAAAGAGAAGCAGTTGTCTACAGGACAGTGCTGTCATAAGGTTCATATTTGTGTTCTACAGTCTACAGCTGAGCATATTCAGATGACAGAACAAACTTGTAAGTGGGTTTATTTGTGAGAACATTACACTGTAAAAAAGAAAAAGTTAGTTCAACTCAAATTTTCAAGGCAACTTACTGCACAGAGTTTTTAAGTTGTACGTATCAACTTAAACTTTTAAGTTTTGAAGTACTGCTATTATTAAGTTGGGTCAACTAAGCTTTTGAAGTTATGCCAACTAAGCATTTTAAGTTTGTTTCTATTTTATCAACTTATTTGTAGTTCATATTATCCCCTGTGAAAACTTACTATATTGAGTTGAAATTACTACACCCACAATAAATATTTATTTTTTTATTTTTTACTTTCAACTACATTGGTACAGCTTTTGAACTCCATCCATCCATCCATCCATCTTCTTCCCACAGGAGGGTGGACAACATGGTCCTTGATGTTAGTTCAGGTGCTGCATGTTTTAGGTTGATGGGGGAAACCGGAGCACCCGGAGGAAACCCATCCAGACACGGGGAGGAACATGCAAACTCCACACAGAAAGGCCCGGGTGACCTGGGGATCGAACCCGCAACCTTCTTGCTGTGAGGCCTGAGTGTTGCCACTCAGCCACCGTGCCGCCAGCTTTTGAACTGAACACCAAAAATGACGGGCGCTTCTTTTCCAAACGAAGGAAAACCCCTGAGAAACTCCTCATGCGACCCCGTTGCAGCAGATTGCTACGAGATTTCAAGTGAGCATGTGCAGATTAGTTAACCTGGTCCTAAATAAGCGTCTACTGTGATTTGTATATTATGCCAACTCAAAATCTTAATTAAGGTCAACTTTTTATCAGAAACTTCCAAAAGTGAGTTGAAATGACTCACTTGAGACAGTGTAAGATGCAATTGGTAATTTTATTGTTTGTGGATGCAAAACTCCTAGTAAACTGAACAAATTCAAGTTGTCATTTTTACAGTGTAGGGGCAGTTGGATTCAGACCTTGAAAATGGCGCTGGCCGAGTGCATCTGAAGCTCCTCGTTTTCACTGCTCAGGTTCTTCACCAGGTCCTTGATCATCCCTTCACTTCGGAACGCATTTCTGTAGCTCTCCTGTAGGGGGCAAATGGAGACCTGTAACGCTGTCCGTCAAAGGGTCTCATTATATTACGCTGTGCAAATACACTGTGAAGGTCTCCCAAAGAGGGTCAGAAGGCCGTTTAATATTCATTTGCTCTCCAGGCTTGAGAGTGGTAAGATACTTCTAAAGTCAGAGCTTCCCTGGGGAAAAACTGGCAGATACACAGTGGCCATAGTCACAGGACTCTTGTCTAACACTGAATGTTGGTAAAACAGCAACAATGTTTTACTCCCCAAAACAGAATAAAAGAACGTATCCCTTAATCACAGTAGATGGTGAAACTATTAAAAATGTTAATGAATAGGCCGTTTGCAGCTTGGGTGATTTTCGCCTAACCCAGCACTTCCGGTTTCCATCTTGGAGATATAGATCGCTATAAAACACAGCCCCCAAGTTGTTGTTAAATCGAATTTTCGTTTATTGTGTGTCAAAATGTCTAAAAAGTCGGATCAAAGGACAAAAAAAGAAAGAATTCTATATAGGGATACGCTACAATCTTCTGAAAGAGTGAGATATGATGCGAAATTGCAAGAAATAGGTGGAATTGATCCTTATGAAATAAAAGACGCCTCTTCTGATGTGGATTTATTGCCGTCGATCTCTTATCCTGACATCGTGAATTATCTAGTGCATGCCCCAAGTCCGTATACAGTCAATACTGCATCTACAGTACTGGAGATGCGAGTATCTCCAGAATGGCCGATCCATACTGTGACGTCACATGCAATCGGTCTATACAGATACCTTGGCATAATTTTAGATAATAGACTAAGTTAAAAAAAAAAAACACATTAAAATGGTTTTAATGCCTGACAAAATAAGGAGCAAAAAATCTATTTAAATGCAATGATATTACCTCATTTAATCTTTGGTGTTTCATGCTGGTCACAAGCCAACCAAACCACAATAAAACCTTCAGAATCTTTTTAGAAGCAAATCACTTAAGATTCTAGACCGGAAACCACGAAAATACCACAGATATGAACTAAACATAAAATGCTCAGCTTTGACAATACAATTAAATGAGCCAATCTAAGGTTATTATTCAAGCTTATCAATAATGTGGCACCAGCACCATTGAAAAAGTGTGTCCGTTTGACATCTGATCAGACGGTCAGAACAACCAGGTCAATGGTCAATGGCTAATCTGTAACACCCAAAGGGAAAACATGATTAGGACAATCTGCAGTTTAATTTAAAACAATCTGACAAAGGAACGAACTTCCAACCGAGCTAAAATTATGCAAAGACTTAAAGAATTGAGCCTGAAATGAAACAACAGTTTGTAAGAGTGCAGACGTGTCAGCGTTAAAGTTAGACTGCACATGAGCAGGGAACAGTGGAGGGCTCGGGAAACAAGTTTGAATTATTTTTAACTAACTGATGCAATGTACCACCGACACTGTAAATATTATGAACTGCATTGTTTTATGCCTCATGTTCATTCCAACCTTCTTCTTTGTTAGCCTGACTTGTTTTAAACATTGTCTGTGGTGTTGTTGGTCTCAGGGGCTGCAGATGGAAATGAGCTCCATCTCATTTCCATCTGCAGCCCCTTTGTACCAGAACTAAAGTCTGGTACAATTTCATTTTTTTGTGATTAATGCTCCTGTACATTGTCCCTGTCAAATAAATTAAACAAACTAAACTCCTATCTGGAGTAATGTCTCACCAATCACAGCCAGTTATCAGTCACATAACCCCATGCTCTGCGTAGTCGTGTCTTGCCCAAGGATACGACGTATAATTGGCAAGACTGGGATTTGAACCACCTAGATGATTATGATGGCTGCTCTACAACAAGAGACAAGTTTCTGAAACTTTATAATGTTACTAAGGCCCCGTTTACACATAAATGGATATTTTTTAAAACTGAGAAATTTCGTTCGTGCCCATATTTTACACGCAAACGGAGAATTCGCCTCTAAAACGAATCTTTCTGAAAACTCCAGCTAAAGTGGAGATTTTGAAAAACTACGGTTTGGCGTTAGCGTGTAAAGTAATATGAACAGCGTTTTAGGCGGTTGACGCGCCAAAGTGTGACCAGTTTTCACGTTTTCAGAACAGCAGTCGCATTACTTCTGGTGCAAACACTTGTCATTTGTCCTACATCTGCACACACAGCTGATGGATCGTATCGATGAAGAGAGACGAATGAGGGCTCAGAGCTCAGCTATGTCGCTGTTTTTGGGTCCGACCTGGACAGACCACTGTCCGGTGGGATCATTTTGAAAATGAAATGGTTGTCCCGGAGGAGTGAGGTGAAAATTTAAGGATGTCGCGGTCATCACTGCTGTTACTCTCAGACTTGCTGCGTCCTTACATCCAACGGAAAAACCGAATCTTTTTTGAAAACGATGCTGTGTGCACAATGTCCATCCATCCATCCATCCATCCATCTTCTCCCGCTTAATCCGGTTGGTCGCGGGGGCAGCTTGCTGCCCAATACTCATAGCACCTGACCCCCTATGAACCCCTCTGCAGGTGGTGAGCCCACAGGAGGGTGGACAACATGGTCCTTGATGTTAGTTCATAGGGGTGTGCACAATGTTATTTTGGAAAATGGAGGGAAATATTCGTTTTTAAAAATATTTGTCTACGTGTAAACGGGGCCTAAAGCAGTTTGCCAAATCTTTTGGACAACTGCGTTATGGATATTAGTTAGCATGTAGCTGTTAACCTCCACGTTGCCTTTTAATATCTTACATTTTCAAAAAGTCAGTGGGAAAAACAAAAGGAAATTTGACTTCCGGAACTGGAGCAGACAGTCCTGTTGTCTATCAGTATTTTGTGGGACTGACTTCTCAAATGTGTCATATTCAGCTGGGATGTTTCAGTCAAACACGTTCAAAGTGTAGTGTTTTTTCCTGTGGAGTTATTACAGAAATATTTGTTACATGTTACAGCCAGTTAAGTGTTGTGACATGACCTGTTCTATTATGTCAGGTGAAAAAGCACCCTGTTCTGCTGTTTGTCCAGTCCAATGTATTCTTGTAAAGCAGTCGCCTCTCGGGGCTCAACATCATTCTTTTAACCAGCAGAAAGTGAGTGTCCTAGAGCCCCCCCCCTGGTCCTTAGAGCCTCCCTCTGCGGCCCTGCTCCCCTGTGGAGGTGTTACCTCAGAGGCGCACTCCTGCAGCGTTCCCATCACGGGGATGAGCATGTTGACGTGGGGCGAGCGCAGCAGACGGCCCAACAGAGGGACCCCTCCTGCTCTACGAATGGCCTCTTTGTTCCTGGAGCTCCGGCTGCAGCTCCACAGAGCCAGGGCCCCACAGCGCGCAGCCTCCACATGAAGCTCCTCGATGGGGGACAGCTCCAGAAGTCGAACCTGCACCGGACCGACAGAGGAGGGTGGAGTAGGCAAAGATTGTACTCATGTAAGGACATTACTTCAAAATAATATTAGTCAAGTAGAAGTACAAAGTTGTGCTCCAAGAATTTAAAGAATAACTGTTGGGACCTAATACTGCATAATTACTGCATAAACCTACAATCTATTCAAAATACGGCAACTTAAAGGAGCACTGCGTCACAACTGAAGTGGAGGATGCAGAGACTTTGATGTCTCCATGGAAATGCTATTGCTTTGTCTAGAATGTTGCGCAGTGCAGATTAAACCTGTCTATCCTGTGGGAGATGAGCAAGTTACAGCACTACGCCACAAGACAGTTCAGATCTGTGGAGAGTCGCCCCTGTCCACAGAAGGAATGATTGTATTTTTGAGCAACAGAAATGAATCGATGCCAGATTAAAATGGCTAAAGTCACACCACGGAGCATTCCAGGGTACTAAATCTGGTATTGAAACTAGATACGAGCAGGAATTGAACCAAAAAGTCACATTCAAAGGACAGATGATATTAACTTTAACATAAACAATATAGATTTTCTTCCTAACAGAGAAATGTCTGTTGCCCTCTCCATTAAAACGCTCCAAACAGATCATTGATCATTAGTACGAAAATTAAAATGATCTTGATCTTTTCCTTTTTTTCTTGATGTCTTTCTTGTTGATTCCACCAGTTTTCCTCCAGTTTTTACAGCAGACACCCTTCCTGTTGCAAGTGCAAGTGAAGTGTCTTGCCTAGGAACGTAACAATAACATAAATCTGGTGATATCGTATCGTCAAAGGTCTCACAATAATATCGTGGACCATCACAATATATCGAATCACAAGTCTCTTTGCTTAAATGAATAGTTCTGATGCAGAAATACCTAAAAAAAAAAAAACAGACCATGATCCTTTGCTCCGTATCAGTGCAGACCACATGAAGAAATAATTGTTCTGAGCACTGTGAAATCTTCATTCTTTTTATTAAGTCTTGTAAGGCATTTTTAGAGGAATTAGGAGCAGATTCACAGTTTTGTGCCTTCACAAAATATCGCAGTAAATCTGGTACGGTGAGATGTATATGGTGAAAATATCGTACAGAGAGATTTGGATTTCGTTCCATCCCTAATGACAATAAATGTTGTGCAAAATGTTGTATCAAAGCATTTTAGAATGTCAGTCTTATGTAGAATATCGTAACATTGTGAGTCTCCCCACCATATCATGAGCTTTCCCACGATATTGCAATAGCAATATCGTACAGCAAGGTTCATGCTATGACAGTATCGTAGCTTGATACTTGCATATCGTTACACCTCTAGTCTTGCCCTAACTCTAAGGACACTGAAACAAGGATTAAATGTTGGTGTGTATAATTACTCTGTGTGTCAGGATCCTCCTGGATTCTCCCCCTCCCTCCTGTGTTCACTCACCTGTGGTCCATCTACAATCAACTCTGCTACAAGAACCGGTTCACTCCAACACTCCCTGCCAGTTCGTCAGTTTACACTCAGGTTAACCCCGGATCTTTTCCTGCTCCTGTTTCTGCTCCTCATCTTGGAACCATTTCTCCACTCCACACCTCCTGGCCCCCCAGCCCGTGACCTACCTGCTCCTCCTGGCCCCCCGGCCCGTGACCTACCTGCTCCTCCTGGCCCCCCGGCCCGTGACCTACCTGCTCCTCCTGGCCCCCCGGCCCGTGACCTACCTGCTCCTCCTGGCCCCCCGGCCCGTGACCTACCTGCTCCTCCTGGCCCCCCGGCCCGTGACCTACCTGCTCCTCCTGACCCCCGGCCCGTGACCTACCTGCTCCTCCTGACCCCCGGCCCGTGACCTACCTGCTCCTCCTGGCCCCCCGGCCCGTGACCTACCTGCTCCTCCTGGCCCCCCGGCCCGTGACCTACCTGCTCCTCCTGGCCCCCCGGCCCGTGACCTACCTGCTCCTCCTGGCCCCCCAGTCCAATATTTACCAGCTCATTCTCTGTGACACTGTGTGATCGTATCGACACACTGTAAACTTCATAATAAACAGATGAATACTGCCTCCAGTGTCTGCCCCCTTCAGTATGATGTGGGGGTCCGCTGTAGGCCTGGCCCAGACTAAAAACACTACAGATAGTAAAGATTCAAGTATAAATTAGTATTCTTATGACTGGTTCAGTTGAATAAAGACTCTGATTTTTATGTGAACTGCTTATAAGTGTCCTATAGAAACCAAAAGTTCAGTTGGGATATATTGATACTGTGCAGTGACGTCACGCTGGGGGGGTTCTGCATTTATGTGCACTGGCGGAATGTTCACCTGTTAGACTGGAGACACATTACACACATTAGCAAACACAGCCAAATGGGAGGCTGCGATCACTCCGAGTGTTCACGGTCCTGTTTAGGAGTTTGATTTTCAACTAAAGGTGAAAGTGACTCACTAAGTCAGTTCTTTCTGGTCAGATTGTGTTAATGAAGCTCATATTAAATTCTAACTGGAGTAAATTAGCATCACACCCCCAGGAAATCAGATGGTTCGTCCTCACTCACACATGTGAATACTGCCTGTGTCCTTGCCTCTAGTGTCTGCGCATCCTTTAGTGTGAAGGTGGGTGATTGGTCCACAGCTCAGCCTGGACTAAACTAGAAATAATAATGATTCAAGTATAAATTTACGTAATACGACAGGTGGAGTTGAATAGAGACTCTTTGATTTGAATGTGAGCTGTATGTAAATGAAAGGGGCGTTTGGATAAAGTCACAAGAGCGTATCTTCAGAGACATACAGTATAAGGACAGATGTACAGTCCAGTTATCTTGAGTACACTGAGCTGTGCTGTGAGACCTGCAGCTGTACTGAACACGATCTGAAGCAGTCTGAGGTGTTCGAGGTGGTTGAGGTGGTGGATCTGGTAAGAGGCAGGATGGACAAGGTGTGGGTCCTAATGGATCTGATTAAATCCTGCTCTGTGGCTGATGATTCCAGATGTTTCTGACCCTGCAGCTGTGGCCAGATGGTGCTCAGAGTCTGTGGGACCAGGCTCCTCTCCTGCCCTGCAGGATCTAAACAAACGCTAAACCCTTTTCATCCTAAGAAAGAGAAGGCCCCTGTAAAAAGAGGCTGAACTACCAAAAATATTACTATTGAAATTCAACTTGATACCTTCACACTTGCACTACTAACAGTGATGTAAAACATGGGTGGGTTATGGATTAGGGGTAGGGTAAAATATGGAATTTATATGTTTTTTTTAGATAATGCCGATACCTATATTCAGGTTTACTTAACTTAAACTAAAGGTCACAAATGCACTTTTCACATTTGTAAAAATAAAAACAAATGCATCTGGGAGAGAGCCACACAGTGCTCTTCTATTTCCATTTTAATTCAGATCATGAGACTGTTCTAAACGACTATTATTGTAACATTAACTTACATATAAATCAAATCAGGCTTAGATTTAAATGTGTTTGTCATGATTTAGCTCAACAAATTGATCAGATATGACCTTTCTCTCATAAAAACCATTTAAAAAAAACATATCTCCCCTCCCTGCCTGAGTCCTGTGTGTGAAGAGTCCCCTCTCACCAGCTTGTCGATGCCCCCACAGTGCCTGATCATCCGTCTGGCCTTACGGATCTTGGCGACGTTGGCGAGGGTCTCTGCTGCCAGCGCCTGCAGCTCGGGCAGCTGAATGTCCAACAGGGGCACCAGGCTCTGAACACCATCCATCTTCACCATGGACCTCTGGATCTTTGCGCTGTGACTGATCACACGCAGGATTTTAAGAGACCCGATCTGCAGCAACACATGTTTTGAAACGTTAAGGTTTATGTTACTGTGAAACATCCATCAGTGTCTCTGTGTTTAACCTGTAAGGAGCAGTGGACCAGATCTGAGCCAGGATCAGGCCTGTCACATCATTCCTACATCATGTCCACTTATCATTCAGTAGAGTTTTGGGCTCAGTATTTATTGTGTGTATGGTTTATTTGCAATAATTGTCTTGGTTCATTCTGTTATTGATTTGTTGCTGCTCTTGCCCTTTAGTGAGAGTTTTTTTTTAAACATTTCTTTACTGGGATTATCCTGCTTGAAGGTTATTGTATCATGTAGTTTCATTGTTTACCACACATTTTCTCTGTAGCAATATATCGTGTTTCAAAATGTCAATCACAAACAAACTAAATAGAAAAATTAAAACACCAGGGTCCTGTAGAGCGGATTAATATGAACATTTCACTGCTCACTGCAGCAGTTGCAAAGAGAGGGGGGCAATGGGAGACAGGGTCAGGAGTTTCTGTTTGGAACACAGCGGCTAAATCAATTCCTCATTTGTATAATTTTTTAGTTCTTATGACCTGATAGTCAATAATCAATGGCCACATTGACACTGGGGTCAAGTGGGGAGTTAAGTGTCTTGCCCAAGAACATAACAGCTTTATTCATCTGTGGGAGCTGAAATCGCACTGCCAACCCATGTGTCAGTGGATCTAAGAACTCCACTCTACCAGTGATGTTTATGTCAAGAGCGAGATGTAAACCGCCAACCTCTGGATTAGAGGACAAACACTCTGCCAACAGAGCTACTGCCGCCCCATCACTAAATCCTGATCTGGAGTCACTCACGATGCAGCGGATCGCCCTGGTCTCCAGGATGTTGAGCAGCACTTTGAGCCCCCCCAGGTCCCTGATGGACACCTGGTACATCTCCTGTTTCAGGTCCAGCTCCATCAGGGAGAACATGGCCAGTAATGTCACCGTCTCGTCGCCCTCCTGGACACACACGCACACACGGACACAGTGCTCACATGGTCCCTCCTCTCTTCTGAAACATGCTCTTGCTTTTTGGTCACACATACCCCACCTGCTTGTCTCTAGAGAAATGTTACTGTTTTTCCCGGAATGTTCCACTTTATGGCATCAAACTGATCTATTTCCATAAACAGGTATTTGTTTGTGTCACAAACTGCACCAGTCACAAACAGCACTGCACTTTGGTTTTATTTAGTTTGTGAAAAATGTGCAGAAGAGAGGAAAGACATATTTGTTTGAGAACCTAGGTCAGAGTGTGTACAGATCAGTCTGGCCTTAAAACAGGTTCAGATGGTAACAATTCTAGTTAGGTGTGTGTGTATGTAGGTGTGTGTATGTAGGTGTGTGTATGTGTGTGTACCCGCAGGTATTTGAGGAACGTCTGCAGTCGGAGCTGCTCTGAGGGCAGGTCTGAGCTGGACTCTGGGCGTCGCTCCAGTTCCTCCTCTTCCTCCTCTTCGCTCTCAGGAGAACTGTCACTCAGAGCCTCCCTGAGCCTGGAGCGGGCAGGCGTCCGGCTGGACACACCAAAACAACCGGACATTTCCAATGTACTACTGTAGTGTATAGACCAGACAGACCCGGGTCTTTTTGCTATGATCATTATCTGTTACATGTGCTTCAGTCTGAACTTCAGCCCTGTGAAGCCCAGAGCTGTAGTCCTTCGGTCCATGAGTCCATTCATTGGTCTCTGGAGTCTTGGGCGACTTTGTTAGCACACTAAGGATTTATATGCACCACAGCAGAAAAGAGAAGCACAGAGTGAGTTAGATGGAAAGTCCCTTTTCTAACTCAGATGTTTAACTATGGCAGACAAACTGGTCCTCACATAATTACTAATCTGATTGGCCAAATAAAGTCTTCTGTTGGTCTTACTTTTCCCCAATTGCAGCACAGTGCATGAGTAAAAATTTACCTGTATGAATGTATTAAAGAAAAATAATAAATAAATGAAACATTATCATAACATTGAGCCGTGCATTCATCATGTGTTTGACCTTCCCATATCTGTTTGAGAGTTTAACTATCAGCGACGCGAAGCTCAGAGGCGACTGCTCTCGTGGAATAGGCCATGGGCAAATTTGCACACACGAATGCTTTTCTCCATGTCTGGAATGTTCCACAATATGGCAAACCTTTCTATCTTCAAGGAGACCAAACTAGACCAAGTTACAGGTCAGATCTGTGGAGAAGCAAACCCGCTCACAGCTTTTTAATGTATTTTTGAGCAATAAAACCACCTGTAATTGGAAAAAAAATGTGAAAATGTCATATTGTGGAACATTCCAGGCAGAGCATCGTAGAAACAGGTGAGCAGGTGACAAACCCACAACCAAAAAGTACCAAAGTGCACCTTTAAAAAACATATTTTTTCTTACTTTAAACATTATATCAACAAAATAGATGTGTTTTCTTAATTTTATTTGTCATATAATAATTTCTGTGCACATTAGAGGAGTTTTGACCCAGTGCACATGTGGCCAAACTTGGGAAAAATGTAAACATTTCAGTAAAATCTTAACGATGAAACTTTGCAGTGACATCACGTTGGTGGTACATGCATCTGTAAGGTGGAACATTCAGCAGTTACCATGGTTACACAATGCACATGAACACAGCCAAAAGAGATTAGAAGATCTGAAAAGTCAAGAGAAAATGCCAAATGAATTTAAAGAGCATGTTCTCAGGAGGCTGCGATCAGTCCGAGCGTTCGTGGTCCTGTTTAGGAGTTTGAGTTTCTACAAAAAGGTGAGCGCGACTTGCTGAAAAACCGTTTCCTGATACTGGCTACTGTGTGACTGGAATGTTATTTGAGAGGGACTTGTTTAACAGCACAAATCACCTCACCTCTTTTTGGTTAGATTGTGTTCAAATAAAGGTGAGATTAAAATCTAGTAAAGTTTCTGATAGAATAGTGATCTAGATCTTAACTATGTTTTGTCAAGATGAGTATTCTAACCCGTTATAGGCACTTTACAGCCGGGGTCGAGTTCCATTAGTGTAGGGCAGGGGTCTCTAACCTTTTTTGTTCAGTGAGCTGCCTTTAGGAAAGAAAAATGCCAGAGAGCTCCCAATTTCAGCAGTGGCAAAGGGCAGGCCAGGGCAAGCCTTAGATGGAGAACAGTTCGATACGAATAAAACATAAACCATTATCCATCATTGGTGCACTAAGTTAGGCATCAAAATGATGCATTTACAATGGTAATTGATCAAATTTTACTTATTATCCACAATACACAGAAATCCAGAATCCCTCGGTGAGCTACTTGGAAGGGTGTGGTCAGGAGCTACTGGTAGCTCCTGACTTACAGGTTGGAGACCCCTGGTGTACGGTGACCAGACGTCCCTATGTACCCGGGACAGTCCCAGTTTTAAGCCCTGTGTCTCCTGTCCCAGCAGATTTATACAAAACCATTTTTACCCAGTTTCATACAAGAAATGTTGTCCCTATTTTGGCCCAATCTTATCCCTGCCAACGCGAAAGAGAGGCACACATTGTAATTTCTTTCAGTAAAATACAGGAAAGCTGCTTAAAAACTACCGAAACACAAAGAAAATGTGGCTATACTGGCTCAGATGTTAGTCATGAACAGTCTCTGCAGAACAATGTCCCTTAATTATGCACTTGTTTTTCACAATTTTATTATTACCAACCACCAAATAACGGGGATGTCCCATTATTTTATTTCTAAATTCTGGTCACCCTGCATTAGTGCTCTAACAGCATGTGGAAAATGGCCCACACAGCAAAGTAAACATGTGAGAGTGGCTGCCCGGGTGCAGACATTCAGACACAGACACGCAGAGTGGTCCATAAACATGCTACGTTTATCTTATAGCTTTGAATCCTGTCAGCCGACAACACGGGCACATGTCTGACGCTATAATGTTAGCACTTTGTATGCAATTGTGAGGAAATAATTCCAGCTATTTGTGCATACGTACATATGACAGTTTGAAGTGAAATATTACCATAGAATTCTGAGCTCCTGTCCATCCCCATCATGAATAATATGCTTTTCTGATGTAATGGCAGGAGCCTGCATCTGGCATCGAGGAGCATAATAAGCACAAATTACCCTTTTCTGCAGTGAAGAGCGCACAGGTACTAAGTTATGGTGATCGGACGTCCCTATTTACCCGGGACAGTCCCAGTTTTGAGCCCTGTGTCCCCTGTCCCAGCAGATTTATACAAAATGAGTGATTTGTCCCAGTTTTATACAAGAAATGTCACAGATGTCCCTATTTTTGACCAGTTTGACCTAAACCAGGACTAAACTAAGACTAAACCAGGACTACATCAGGTCTAAACCAGGACTATCACGATTTTAGACTAATCCTATCCCTGCCAACAGTAAAGAGGAGCATAAATTGTAATTTATTTTGCCAAAATACAGAAATACATGTTTGCAAATGACCATAAAGCAAAAAAAATGCAGCGTCAGAAGTGCTTCAAATCTGGTCACCCTGTACTAAGCAGGATTGTGAAATGTCTCAAAATTCAGATATTAATCAATACTAAAACTAACATTGAACTAGATATTTATCAATTAAACAGGAATCGATACTGAAATAGTCCCACTCACATGACAGAAATGAACCTTTCCTGAAAAGCTCTAGAATGATCTTGAGTTCTATCAGAAGTACTGAACTATTACTAAGCACTTTGCAGCTGACTGAGGCTCTGTTACTCAAGTTAGACTCTAATCTTAGCTTTATTTGACCACAATCTGACCAGAAAGAGCTGATTTGGTTCAAACTACAACAGTTAAGACAACGTGTGCTCTTAAACAAATTAGACACGCTCATCTTTTAGTTAAAATTCAAGCGCCTAAACAGGACCATGAACCCTCGTATTGATCTCAAGCTCCTGAAAATCTGTTGTTTAAATCCATTTTGTTTCCAGACGATCTTAAAACTTGTCTTGACCGTCTTTGCTAATGTGTGCGTCGTGTCACTATGGAAACTGCTGAACATTCTGCCAGTAGAAAGACATAATGGTAATAAGAGAATGTAAGGAAAAGTGTTATGCACTCGGAGAGTCAGTATAGTCACATTTTCTTTGTGTTTTGGTCATTTTTATGCAGCTTTTCTGTGTTTTACCCAAACAAATGACAGTTTATGCCTCTGTTTACTGTTGGCAAGGATCAAACTGGTCAACAATAGGTGCACCTGGGGTCATTTCTTGTATAAAACTGGGACAAATCACTGGTTTTGGATAAATCTGCCGGGACAGGAGATACGGGGCTCAAAACCGGGACTGTCCCGGGTAAATTGGGACGTCTGGTCACCTTACGCATTACACAACACCCCCAGTGCGATGTCAAAGTACCAATAAGAGCACATAGACTAGTATACACCCATGGAACACTCTGGAACCTACCTGGACCACTGAGGGATTACACTTATATAAGATCCACATGGGAATAGAAGAGAAAGTATTACTATTTAATGTGGGAAATCACTTTCTATCTGAAGATCTGTCCAAAGAAAGTGTGTTTTTTTATTCTCATCATGGTATCAGAATCGGTATTGAGTATCGAGTCTAATCCAAAGCCATTGAGTTTGAAATTTTAGTAGTACAAACACGTTACCTCTTCTGTGGTGAGGAGCGCCCAGGCAAAGACGTGACGGAGACGTTTGTTTTGGACTTTGAATCCTGTTTCCCGGCTCCTTTGTCTGCTTTTCTACAGTGATTTAAAACGCAAACACATCAGGACTAAGACTTTTCTCGGGGTTTATAGAAATAAACATGGCAAACATCACGTACCGGCTGTCAGACATCCACGTAATCGAGGGCTCGCGCTTTTTCCAGTGCTGCTGGTTCCCATACCGTGGAGCAGTGCTGCACTTTAAAAAAAAATAGGCAAAGCAAGTTTATTTACAGAGCACAATTTATACGGTAAATTACAGAATAAGAAAGACGTTAAAATTGCAATGCAGACTAATCAAAACAAGTAACAGTTACCGTTTTGAGCCTGGATTTAAAGATGAGGTATTACACTATGGGTATATTTAGATTACCATGTTACCTTCTATTGTTTTTCAAATCTATATCCGCCAAAAACAACA
Source organism: Odontamblyopus rebecca (assembly GCA_030686955.1). Lineage (NCBI taxonomy): Eukaryota > Metazoa > Chordata > Actinopteri > Gobiiformes > Gobiidae > Odontamblyopus > Odontamblyopus rebecca. Next base: position 36,905,385 of record CM060665.1, on the reverse strand, counting down.
TATTAACATGTTTACTGAGTTTCACTTAAGTACAGGTGGGTTTGAATGGGGCCCAGAAGAGATGACTCAAACATGCATGGGCGACATCTAAAGCCTCTTCAGACATGTTTTTTGATGAGGAAACAGCATTATAACATGGTCAAAAGCTTCAAAAATTCCAGTTTGCATTAACACGCTCACAGAGCAGAAGCCTGTCCTGTCTTCAGGGAGACGGACCAGATTTTAGCTGCAGAAAACTAAAATGTGGACTCCGCTTGTTTAGTCCTGACTAGGGATGGGCATTTGATTACATTTTCTTAATCAGTCGTCGGGAGAATTAAAGATCCGTTTTTCATTATTCATTCACATTTTTATATGAAAATTATCATCACTATTATTAGTATTTCTAATCTGCGTCAATAAACTCAACTTTACAACATATAAACCATCTACACAGCCACATAAGCCCAGGTGAGATTAGAATGGGTTTAATGCAGCTTTGGTACATTTGTTTACATTTTACAGAAACAAAACTCAAAACAGCACGGTTCATTTGCATAAACTGTAAAGTGAAAAAAGCAGCTCTTTCCTTGTGCGCTAATATGGTTCAGCTTCTGTCGGACTAAAGGACATGACTCAGTGGAATATGAGTGTTCTCTCTGTGACAGGGGATGTGCTGCTGATGGTGAGTCTGTTCTGTGTGTATATCACGTCGGAGATGGTTTTCAGAGATCATACATGTGCAGGTCATACGTGTGCAGGTCATACATGTGCAGGTCATACGTGTGCAGGTCATACGTGTGCAGGTCATACGTGTGCAGGTCATACGTGTGCAGGTCATACGTGAGCAGGTCATACGTGAGCAGGTCATACGTGTGCAGGTCATACGTGTGCAGGTCATACATGTGCAGGTCATACATGTGCAGGTCATACGTGTGCAGGTCATACGTGTGCAGGTCATACGTGAGCAGGTCATACGTGTGCAGGTCATACGTGTGCAGATCATACGTGTGCAGGTCATACGTGTGCAGATCATACGTGTGCAGGTCATACGTGTGCAGATCATACGTGTGCAGATCATACGTATGCAGGTCATACATGTGCAGGTCATACATGTGCAGGTCATACATGTGCAGGTCATACGTGTGCAGGTCATACGTGTGCAGGTCATACGTGTGCAGGTCATACATGTGCAGGTCATACGTGAGCAGGTCATACATGTGCAGGTCATACGTGTGCAGGTCATACGTGTGCAGGTCATACGTGTGCAGGTCATACGTGAGCAGGTCATACATGTGCAGGTCATACATGTGCAGGTCATACGTGAGCAGGTCATACATGTGCAGGTCATACATGTGCAGATCATACATGTGCAGGTCATACATGTGCAGATCATACATGAGCAGGTCATACATGAGCAGGTCATACGTGTGCAGGTCATACGTGTGCAGGTCATACATGAGCAGGTCATACGTGTGCAGGTCATACATGTGCAGATCATACATGAGCAGGTCATACATGTGCAGGTCATACATGTGCAGGTCATACATGTGCAGATCATACATGAGCAGGTCATACATGAGCAGGTCATACGTGTGCAGGTCATACGTGTGCAGGTCATACATGAGCAGGTCATACGTGTGCAGGTCATACGTGTGCAGGTCATACGTGTGCAGGTCATACATGTGCAGGTCATACGTGTGCAGGTCATACGTGTGCAGGTCATACGTGTGCAGGTCATACGTGTGCAGGTCATACATGTGCAGGTCATACGTGTGCAGGTCATACGTGTGCAGGTCATACGTGTGCAGGTCATACGTGTGCAGGTCATACGTGAGCAGGTCATACATGTGCAGGTCATACATGTGCAGGTCATACGTGAGCAGGTCATACATGTGCAGGTCATACATGTGCAGATCATACATGTGCAGGTCATACATGAGCAGGTCATACGTGTGCAGGTCATACGTGTGCAGGTCATACATGAGCAGGTCATACGTGTGCAGGTCATACGTGTGCAGGTCATACATGTGCAGGTCATACATGTGCAGGTCATACATGTGCAGATCATACATGAGCAGGTCATACATGAGCAGGTCATACGTGTGCAGATCATACATGAGCAGGTCATACATGAGCAGGTCATACGTGTGCAGATCATACATGAGCAGGTCATACATGAGCAGGTCATACGTGTGCAGGTCATACGTGTGCAGGTCATACATGAGCAGGTCATACGTGTGCAGGTCATACGTGTGCAGGTCATACGTGTGCAGGTCATACATGTGCAGTTCATACGTGTGCAGGTCATACGTGTGCAGGTCATACGTGTGCAGGTCATACGTGTGCAGGTCATACGTGTGCAGGTCATACATGAGCAGGTCATACGTGTGCAGGTCATACGTGTGCAGGTCATACGTGTGCAGGTCATACGTGTGCAGGTCATACGTGTGCAGGTCATACGTGTGCAGGTCATACATGTGCAGGTCATACGTGAGCAGGTCATACGTGTGCAGGTCATACGTGTGCAGGTCATACGTGTGCAGGTCATACATCTGCAGGTCATACGTGAGCAGGTCATACGTGTGCAGGTCATACCTGTGCAGGTCATACGTGAGCAGGTCATACATGTGCAGGTCATACATGTGCAGGTCATACGTGTGCAGGTCATACGTGTGCAGGTCATACGTGTGCAGGTCATACGTGTGCAGGTCATACGTGTGCAGGTCATACATGTGCAGGTCATACATGTGCAGGTCATACGTGTGCAGGTCATACGTGTGCAGGTCATACGTGTGCAGGTCATACGTGTGCAGGTCATACGTGTGCAGGTCATACGTGTGCAGATCATACGTGTGCAGATCATGCATGTGCAGGTCATACGTTTGCAGGTCATACGTGTGCAGGTCATACGTGTGCAGATCATACGTGTGCAGGTCATACGTGTGCAGGTCATACGTGTGCAGGTCATACGTGTGCAGGTCATACGTGTGCAGGTCATACGTGTGCAGATCATACGTGTGCAGGTCATACGTGTGCAGATCATACGTGTGCAGGTCATACGTGTGCAGGTCATACGTGTGCAGGTCATACGTGTGCAGGTCATACGTTTGCAGGTCATACGTGTGCAGGTCATACGTGTGCAGGTCATACGTGTGCAGGTCATACGTGTGCAGGTCATACGTGTGCAGGTCATACGTGAGCAGGTCATACATGTGCAGGTCATACATGTGCAGGTCATACATGTGCAGGTCATACGTGAGCAGGTCATACATGTGCAGGTCATACATGTGCAGATCATACATGTGCAGGTCATACATGAGCAGGTCATACGTGTGCAGGTCATACATGAGCAGGTCATACGTGTGCAGGTCACGTGTGCAGGTCATACGTGTGCAGGTCATACATGTGCAGGTCATACATGTGCAGATCATACATGTGCAGATCATACATGAGCAGGTCATACATGAGCAGGTCATACGTGTGCAGGTCATACATGTGCAGATCATACATGAGCAGGTCATACATGTGCAGGTCATACATGTGCAGATCATACATGTGCAGATCATACATGTGCAGATCATACATGAGCAGGTCATACATGTGCAGCTCATACATGTGCAGGTCATACATGTGCAGATCATACATGAGCAGGTCATACATGTGCAGGTCATACATGTGCAGGTCATACATGTGCAGATCATACATGAGCAGGTCATACATGAGCAGGTCATACGTGTGCAGGTCATACGTGTGCAGGTCATACATGAGCAGGTCATACGTGTGCAGGTCATACGTGTGCAGGTCATACGTGTGCAGGTCATACGTGTGCAGGTCATACGTGTGCAGGTCATACGTGTTCAGGTCATACATGAGCAGGTCATACATGTGCAGGTCATACATGTGCAGGTCATACATGTGCAGGTCATACATGTGCAGGTCATACATGAGCAGGTCATACGTGTGCAGGTCATACGTGTGCAGGTCATACGTGTGCAGGTCATACGTGTGCAGGTCATACATGTGCAGGTCATACATGTGCAGGTCATACATGTGCAGGTCATACGTGAGCAGGTCATACATGTGCAGGTCATACGTGTGCAGGTCATACGTGTGCAGATCATACGTGTGCAGGTCATACATGTGCAGGTCATACATGTGCAGATCATACATGAGCAGGTCATACGTGTGCAGGTCATACGTGTGCAGGTCATACGTGTGCAGGTCATACGTGTGCAGGTCATACGTGTGCAGGTCATACGTGTGCAGATCATACGTGTGCAGATCATGCATGTGCAGGTCATACGTTTGCAGGTCATACGTGTGCAGGTCATACGTGTGCAGATCATACGTGTGCAGGTCATACGTGTGCAGGTCATACGTGTGCAGGTCATACGTGTGCAGGTCATACGTGTGCAGATCATACGTGTGCAGGTCATACGTGTGCAGATCATACGTGTGCAGGTCATACGTGTGCAGGTCATACGTGTGCAGGTCATACGTGTGCAGGTCATACGTGTGCAGGTCATACGTTTGCAGGTCATACGTGTGCAGGTCATACGTGTGCAGGTCATACGTGTGCAGGTCATACGTGTGCAGGTCATACGTGAGCAGGTCATACATGTGCAGGTCATACATGTGCAGGTCATACATGTGCAGGTCATACGTGAGCAGGTCATACATGTGCAGGTCATACATGTGCAGATCATACATGTGCAGGTCATACATGAGCAGGTCATACGTGTGCAGGTCATACATGAGCAGGTCATACGTGTGCAGGTCATACGTGTGCAGGTCATACGTGTGCAGGTCATACATGAGCAGGTCATACGTGTGCAGGTCATACGTGTGCAGGTCATACGTGTGCAGGTCATACGTGTGCAGGTCATACGTGTTCAGGTCATACATGAGCAGGTCATACATGTGCAGGTCATACATGTGCAGGTCATACATGTGCAGGTCATACATGTGCAGGTCATACATGTGCAGGTCATACGTGTGCAGGTCATACGTGTGCAGGTCATACGTGTGCAGGTCATACGTGTGCAGGTCATACATGTGCAGGTCATACATGTGCAGGTCATACATGTGCAGGTCATACGTGAGCAGGTCATACATGTGCAGGTCATACGTGTGCAGGTCATACGTGTGCAGATCATACGTGTGCAGGTCATACATGTGCAGGTCATACATGTGCAGATCATACATGAGCAGGTCATACGTGTGCAGGTCATACGTGTGCAGGTCATACGTGTGCAGGTCATACGTGTGCAGGTCATACATGTGCAGGTCATACATGTGCAGATCATACATGTGCAGGTCATGCATGTGCAGGTCATGCATGTGCAGGTCATACAAGTGCAGGTCATACATGTGCAGGTCATACATGTGCAGGTCATACGTGTGCAGGTCATACGTGTGCAGGTCATACATGTGCAGGTCATACGTGTGCAGGTCATACGTGTGCAGGTCATACATGAGCAGGTCATACATGTGCAGGTCATACATGTGCAGGTCATACATGAGCAGGTCATACGTGTGCAGGTCATACGTGTGCAGGTCATACATGAGCAGGTCATACGTGTGCAGGTCATACGTGTGCAGGTCATACATGTGCAGGTCATACATGAGCAGGTCATACATGAGCAGGTCATACGTGTGCAGGTCATACGTGTGCAGGTCATACATGAGCAGGTCATACGTGTGCAGGTCATACGTGTGCAGGTCATACGTGTGCAGGTCATACGTGTGCAGGTCATACGTGTGCAGGTCATACGTGTTCAGGTCATACATGAGCAGGTCATACATGTGCAGGTCATACATGTGCAGGTCATACATGTGCAGGTCATACATGTGCAGGTCATACATGAGCAGGTCATACGTGTGCAGGTCATACGTGTGCAGGTCATACGTGTGCAGGTCATACGTGTGCAGGTCATACATGTGCAGGTCATACATGTGCAGGTCATACATGTGCAGGTCATACGTGAGCAGGTCATACATGTGCAGGTCATACGTGTGCAGGTCATACGTGTGCAGATCATACGTGTGCAGGTCATACATGTGCAGGTCATACATGTGCAGATCATACATGAGCAGGTCATACGTGTGCAGGTCATACGTGTGCAGGTCATACGTGTGCAGGTCATACGTGTGCAGGTCATACGTGTGCAGGTCATACGTGTGCAGATCATACGTGTGCAGATCATGCATGTGCAGGTCATACGTTTGCAGGTCATACGTGTGCAGGTCATACGTGTGCAGATCATACGTGTGCAGGTCATACGTGTGCAGGTCATACGTGTGCAGGTCATACGTGTGCAGGTCATACGTGTGCAGGTCATACGTGTGCAGGTCATACGTGTGCAGGTCATACATGTGCAGGTCATACGTGAGCAGGTCATACATGTGCAGGTCATACATGTGCAGATCATACATGTGCAGGTCATACATGAGCAGGTCATACGTGTGCAGGTCATACATGAGCAGGTCATACGTGTGCAGGTCACGTGTGCAGGTCATACGTGTGCAGGTCATACATGTGCAGGTCATACATGTGCAGATCATACATGTGCAGATCATACATGAGCAGGTCATACATGAGCAGGTCATACGTGTGCAGGTCATACATGTGCAGATCATACATGAGCAGGTCATACATGTGCAGGTCATACATGTGCAGATCATACATGTGCAGATCATACATGAGCAGGTCATACATGTGCAGGTCATACATGTGCAGGTCATACATGTGCAGATCATACATGAGCAGGTCATACATGTGCAGGTCATACATGTGCAGGTCATACATGTGCAGATCATACATGAGCAGGTCATACATGAGCAGGTCATACGTGTGCAGGTCATACGTGTGCAGGTCATACATGAGCAGGTCATACGTGTGCAGGTCATACGTGTGCAGGTCATACGTGTGCAGGTCATACGTGTGCAGGTCATACGTGTTCAGGTCATACATGAGCAGGTCATACATGTGCAGGTCATACATGTGCAGGTCATACATGTGCAGGTCATACATGTGCAGGTCATACATGAGCAGGTCATACGTGTGCAGGTCATACGTGTGCAGGTCATACGTGTGCAGATCATACGTGTGCAGGTCATACATGTGCAGGTCATACATGTGCAGGTCATACATGTGCAGGTCATACGTGAGCAGGTCATACATGTGCAGGTCATACGTGTGCAGGTCATACGTGTGCAGATCATACGTGTGCAGGTCATACATGTGCAGGTCATACATGTGCAGGTCATACATGTGCAGTAAATACATGAGCAGGTCATACGTGTGCAGGTCATACGTGTGCAGGTCATACGTGTGCAGGTCATACATGTGCAGGTCATACATGTGCAGATCATACATGAGCAGGTCATACATGTGCAGGTCATACATGTGCAGGTCATACATGTGCAGATCATACATGAGCAGGTCATACATGAGCAGGTCATACGTGTGCAGGTCATACGTGTGCAGGTCATACGTGTGCAGGTCATACGTGTGCAGGTCATACGTGTGCAGGTCATACATGAGCAGGTCATACATGTGCAGGTCATACATGTGCAGGTCATACATGAGCAGGTCATACGTGTGCAGGTCATACGTGTGCAGGTCATACGTGTGCAGATCATACGTGTGCAGGTCATACATGTGCAGGTCATACATGTGCAGGTCATACATGTGCAGGTCATACGTGAGCAGGTCATACATGTGCAGGTCATACGTGTGCAGGTCATACGTGTGCAGATCATACGTGTGCAGGTCATACATGTGCAGGTCATACATGTGCAGATCATACATGAGCAGGTCATACGTGTGCAGGTCATACGTGTGCAGGTCATACGTGTGCAGGTCATACATGAGCAGGTCATACATGTGCAGGTCATACATGTGCAGGTCATACATGTGCAGATCATACATGAGCAGGTCATACATGAGCAGGTCATACATGAGCAGGTCATACATGTGCAGGTCATACATGTGCAGGTCATACATGAGCAGGTCATACGTGAGCAGGTTTAGTGTAGCTTTTTATTTAAGTTATTTCACTCACTTTATTTCTTTCGGCTGCTGTTGTGATGAAGTGTCTTTTGGACACATGGGCACTCAGCCGTTGCAGTAACAGGGACACTGTGTATACATGCACCATGACCAAACTAGGATCCTCAAAAAACCCGATCATACCCAGGATGCTCCTGTGCAGGTAAACACACTCTGAGGGATATAGAGATCTCCAAGGAGGTGTGCCAGAGCAGAGAAGTGGGACTTTGAGGCCACAACTCCAGTGTTTGCGCTGTCAGATGCAGCCTAGTCTCCTTACTCTACACACAACAACCTATATTCAGTTTGTCGATTAAAAGTAAACACGATCAACGAAATTCTTAATGATCAATTATAGATTTGTCGACTAATGCCCATCCCTAGTCCTGACTCTGATAGTATTGTCAAATGTTTCAAAAATCAGATACTAATCAATAATAAAACCAGTATCGAAACTAGATACTCATTTGTGCAGGTAACGATACTAATAAATTCCCTTTGACAAGACAGAGCAGAATCTTTCCTGAATGTCTCGAGAATGACCTTGAGCTGTATCAGAAAAAGTCTAAGAGCGCATAGAGTAGTGTACCCCCATGGAGCACTGTGGAACCTCCTGGACCACTGAAGTATAAAGCCACATGGGAATAGAAAAGAAAACACGATTTTTAAATGGTGAAAGTCGCATTCCATTTTCTAAAGAAATATTTTTTTTAAATGATCAGAATCAGCATTGCATAACGAGTCTGGGTTTAGTCCTGGTGAAGTCCTGGTGAAGTCCTGGTGAAGTCTGGGTTTAGCTCTGGTGAGGTCCTGGTGAAGTCTGGGTTGAGTCCTGGTGAAGTCCTGGTGAAGTCTGGGTTTAAACCTGGTGAAGTCCTGGTGAAGTCTGGGTTTAAACCTGGTGAAGTCCTGGTAAAGTCTGGGTTTAGTCCTGGTGAAGTCCTAGTGAAGTCCTGGTGAAGTCTGGGTTTAGTCCTGGTGAGGTCCTGGTGAAGTCTGGGTTGAGTCCTGGTGAAGTCCTGGTGAAGTCCGGGTTTAATCCTGGTGAAGTCCTGGTGAAGTCTGGGTATAATTCTGGTGAAGTCCTGGTGAAGTTTGGGTTTAATCCTGGTGAAGTCCTGGTGAAGTCTGGGTTTAGTCCTGGTGAAGTCCTGGTGAAGTCTGGGTTTAGTCCTGGTGAAGTCCTGGTGAAATCCTGGTGAAGTCTGGGTTTAGTACTGGTGAAGTCCTGGTGAAGTCCTGGTGAAGTCTGGGTTTAGTCCTGGTGAGGTCCTGGTGAAGTCTGGGTTGAGTCCTGGTGAAGTCCTGGTGAAGTCTGGGTTTAGTACTGGTGAAGTCCTGGTGAAGTCCTGGTGAAGTCTGGGTTGAGTCCTGGTGAAGTCCTGGTGAAGTATTAAACGTTTGTATGGTGACACCACTAAACTCTGTACACCAGCACTCTAAACACAGTGTTGTTTTACAGTTTTTTGATCACTAGGTTGTGTCGATTTACCTCCTTGAGAATGTTTTCAGCGAAATAACCAGACTTGCTCTTCAGAAGCGGCGTGAGGTCCTCAAACGTGTCACTGATCTGCTCATAATCACTCTCGTCTGCGTCGTACTCTTTTACACCCTGTCAAAAACAAAAACATTCATTAGGATGAGGGCTTGGTGGTTTGCATAAACAGGAGCATGGCCTAATTTGTCTTTTAAAGGTGTATTATGTAACTTTTTCGGTTAGGGGTCTGTCACCTACTCGGAAATGTCATTGGTCTGTTTGGAATGCTCGACAATATGGCCTTAAAATATTCCATTACAGGTGCTTTTACTGCTCAAAAATACTCATTCATACTCAAACATGCTGTGAGCTTCTCCACAGATCTGACCTGTAACTTGCTCTGGTTTGGTCTCCATGGGGATAGAAAGGTTTAATGCCATACTGTGAACCATTCCAGACAAAGCAATAACATCTCCATGGAGAAAGGCAGAAAAGTTACACAATGCACCTGTAATAATGAAAAAAAAAATTGGAAATAGTTTTCTTCACATAGATGAGCATTTCTCTGTCTGTGAGCAGGTTTAAGATTTGGTTTGGTCCTGGTGAAGTCCTGGTGAAGTCCTGCTGATGTTCTGGTGAAGTCTGGGTTTAGTCCTGGTGAAGTCCTGGTGAAGTCTGGGTTTAGTCCTGGTGAAGTCCTGGTGAAGTCTGGGTTTAGTCCTGGTGAAGTCCTGGTGAAGTCCTGGTGAAGTCCTGGTGAAGTCTGGGTTTAGCCCTGGTGAGGTCCTGGTGAAGTCTGGGTTGAGTCCTGGTGAAGTCCTGGTGAAGTCCGGGTTTAATCCTGGTGAAGTCCTGGTGAAGTCTGGGGTTAAACCTGGTGAAGTCCTGGTAAAGTCTGGGTTTAGTCCTGGTGAAGTCCTGGTGAAGTCTGGGTATAATCCTGGTGAAGTCCTGGTGAAGTCTGGGTTTAGTCCTGGTGAAGTCCTGGTCAAGTCCTGGTGAAGTTTGGGTTTAATCCTGGTGAAGTCCTGGTAAAGTCTGGGTTTAGTCCTGGTGAAGTCCTGGTGAAGTCTGGGTATAATCCTGGTGAAGTCCCGGTGAAGTCTGGGTTTAGTCCTGGTGAAGTCCTGGTGAAGTCCTGGTGAAGTCTGGGTTTAATCCTGGTGAAGTCCTGGTAAAGTCTGGGTTTAGTCCTGGTGAAGTCCTGGTGAAGTCTGGGTTTAATCCTGGTGAAGTCCTGGTGAAGTCTGGGTTTAGTCCTGGTGAAGTCCTGGTAAAGTCTGGGTTTAATCCTGGTGAAGTGTGGGTTTAGTCCTTGTGTAGTCCTGGTAAAGTCTGGGTTTAATCCTGGTGAAGTCCTGGTGAAGTCTGGGTATAATTCTGGTGAAGTCCTGGTGAAGTCTGGGTTTAGTCCTGGTGAAGTCCTGGTGAAGTCCTGGTGAAGTCCTGGTGAAGTCTGGGTTTAGCCCTGGTGAGGTCCTGGTGAAGTCTGGGTTGAGTCCTGGTGAAGTCCTGGTGAAGTCCGGGTTTAATCCTGGTGAAGTCCTGGTGAAGTCTGGGTTTAAACCTGCTGAAGTCCTGGTAAAGTCTGGGTTTAGTCCTTGTGAAGTCCTGGTGAAGTCTGGGTTTAATCCTGGTGAAGTCCTGGTGAAGTCTGGGTTTAGTCCTGGTGAAGTCCTGGTCAAGTCCTGGTGAAGTCTGGGTTTAATCCTGGTGAAGTCCTGGTAAAGTCTGGGTTTAGTCCTGGTGAAGTCCTGGTGAAGTCTGGGTTTAGTCCTGGTGAAGTCCTGGTGAAGTCTGGGTTTAGTCCTGGTGAAGTCCTGGTGAAGTCTGGGTTTAGTCCTGGTGAAGTCCTGGTGAAGTCTGGGTTTAATCCTGGTGAAGTCCTGGTAAAGTCTGGGTTTAGTCCTGGTGAAGTCCTGGTGAAGTCTGGGTTTAGTCCTGGTGAAGTCCTGGTGAAGTCTGGGTTTAGTCCTGGTGAAGTCCTGGTAAAGTCTGGGTTTAATCCTGGTGAAGTGTGGGTTTAGTCCTTGTGTAGTCCTGGTAAAGTCTGGGTTTAGTCCTGGTGAAGTCCTGGTATAGTCTGGGTTTAATCCTGGTGAAGTCCTGGTGAAGTCTGGGGTTAAACCTGGTGAAGTCCTGGTAAAGTCTGGGTTTAGTCCTGGTGAAGTCCTGGTGAAGTCTGGGTTCAAACCCGGTGAAGTCCTGGTGAAGTCCTGGTGAAGTCTGGGTTTAGTCCTGGTGAAGTCCTGGTGAAGTTTGGGTTTAATCCTGGTGAAGTCCTGGTGAAGTCTGGGTTTAGTCCTGGTGAAGTCCTGGTGAAGTCTGGGTTTAATCCTGGTGAAGTCCTGGTGAAGTCTGGGTTTAGTCCTGGTGAAGTCCTGGTGAAGTCCTGGTGAAGTCTGGGTTTAATCCTGGTGAAGTCCTGGTGAAGTCTGGGTTTAGTCCTGGTGAAGTCCTGGTGAAGTCTGGGTTTAATCCTGGTGAAGTCCTGGTGAAGTCCTGGTGAAGTCTGGGTTTAATCCTGGTGAAGTCTGGGTTTAGTCCTGGTGAAGTCCTGGTATAGTCCGGGTTTAGTCCCTATTGAGTCCAAATATTGTGATTGCAGTTTAAAGGTGCTGTACCTGATTTTTGTCTTAAAAAAACCCCAAAAACAGAACTAGTTCATTTTAAACAGTTTGCGCTGCTCCAAAGTTCTTCCTCACGTAACTTCTGCAACCTGAGCACAGGTGGAAGAAGTCCTGAAAAACTCAAATGAACTAAAAGTATCTTTACTTTGCTTAATGCCTACTCGAGTAAAAGTAAAACAGTTCTTAATTCAAAATGTAATATGAGTAAAGTTACTTAGTTCCTGTCAATTATTTGATATAAAAATGGATGAGTCAAGCACAAGTTGTTTTAATCATCTTTTACCATCTTTTAGATTTGATGTGGAGGTTTTGAACGCTGACAGCTCTGTCTCGGGGGCAGGCACATTTTTATTATGTTATTCCCTAATTTGTGTTTTTTTTTTTTTGTTTGTTTTTTTGGACACAAACAGTTGTCTGAGGTTTGGCAAAGGGTTTCCTTTGCTTTCCCCTCGAGAATTAGTCAGTGCACCTTCTTCCTGAATATCGCCCATGACGACCTCGATCTCTGGCTCAGCACCAGCATCATCCAAGTTGATCCAAGACAGACTGAAGGTTCTGCACAGTGACTGTACGTTCTATAGTGAAAATGACGGTTCTGCACAATGACTGTACGTTCTATAGTGAAAATGACGGTTCTGCACAGTGACTGTACGTTCTATAGTGAAAATGACGGTTCTGCACAGTGACTGTACGTTCTATAGTGAAAATGACGGTTCTGCACAGTGACTGTACGTTCTATAGTGAAAATGACGGTTCTGCACAATGACTGTACGTTCTATAGTGAAAATGACGGTTCTGCACAGTGACTGTACGTTCTATAGTGAAAATGACGGTTCTGCACAGTGACTGTACGTTCTATAGTGAAAATGACGGTTCTGCACAATGACTGTACGTTCTATAGTGAAAATGACGGTTCTGCACAATGACTGTACGTTCTATAGTGAAAATGTAGTTGTTGTTGTTCATTTTTTTTCTATCTCTCTATTCAAAAACTACTTAAACAATTACAAATTACTCATAAAAACTGCTCAATCACAGTAACACGAGTAAATATAACTTATTTTCCACCTTTGATTCTGAACAAATTATTCACCATGATGAGTTTATAAGCACTTCCCACATTCCTCAGACACCAGGGTGTAAAAGCTAGTTAGCATGCTAACTATGCACATCCTCATTCCTGGAGAATTAGACGCTTTGTGGTTAGATGCACATGAACACATTGAACTATTTTGACCTCAAGAGCTGCTTATGCAATACCTTTGTACTGGGGAAAGAGACATTCTGCCCAAATGCACAATCAAAATTTGCTACAGACATCTTAATAGTGTTTACCTTATTGAGAAACACTCCGCGGTTGCTGTAGGTGGCACACAGAGGCTCAGTGTCAAAAGGTTCTATGGTGATGTAGGCGATCTCCCCCAGCAGCTGTCTGTGTGGAGGAGCGCGGCAGCCGTTTGCAAACACAAAATCTGGAAGAGCAAAATACCATGAAAAAGTGTTGGAATAACAGCCAAGCGGTGCACACATGATACTTTGCAGTGATATCACACTGGGGGAACAATACGCGCTTCTCTTTTGGTGGAATGTGCATCAGTTACCATGGTGACACAATGCGAACATTGGCAAACGCAGACAAAAAGTTTTAAGATAGTTGGAAAACAAAATGTATACACAGTTTATACCAAAAAAAGCACAAATCAGCTCTAGCTGGTCAGATTATGGTCAAATAAACATCAGATTAAAGTCTAACCAGAATACCAGAGCTTCTAACAGAGTAGTGCTTTCAGTTCGCCCCACACCCCCATGGGATATTAATAAGATCAGCTGCAAAGTATCAATAATCCATAATCCATCCGTAAACCTGAAGTGTAGTGCAGTGATCGGAGCAGAGAGCGCTCATCGTCTCCACAGAAGATCATCAGGGACTCCATTTCGTTCTTCGCGATGCTGACGTGTAGATGCACTCGTCTGCATGGGGACAGACAGGGGAAAGGTCTTACACTGGAGCTATGAAGAATATTACTGCAAAATATGAGCGTTAACCTGAACTAAAGCGTAGAAGTGTGATTAGTAACATAACATTACATGAGAACACAACCGGGACCAAAAGCAGGATTCAACCATGACAAAACCCAAGTCTAAACTAGGTCTTTAGGGCTTTTCTGCAACTAACGGGAAAGACTAAATCAACTGATACTTTGCAGCTGAGGTCATGAACATTCCCTGGGAGTGTGACTGCAGCAGTGGCCCGGGCCTTTCTGTGTGGAGTTTGCATGTTCTCAGATTGGAGCCTCACTTCACATCAGTCTGACACCACCGGGACTGGGGACATGTGTCTGAGAACAGCGCTACAGCTGTTGTTGTAAGGTGTGTCCGGAAATGTGCCTAATAAATAAACGTATATTTTGTCAGTCCAACAGAATTGTGTCTTGTCTAAATGTAGAAGCTGAGGTTTAAGTCCAAAGTGAGGTGAATGTAAAATGCTGCAAACATCTCACTTTGTATCCAAGTTTTTTCATTTTTATTTGAAAACCCCATGCAAAAAGCAATAACAAGTTTAATCACCATCTGTAACTGTAGCAGATGTTCATTAATATGCACTGTCCTTCACATAAATTAATACAGCGGCGGCACGGTGGCTGAGTGGCTAGCACTCATGCCTCACAGCAAGAAGGTTGCGGGTTCGATCCCCGGGTCGCCTTTCTGTGTGGAGTTTGCATGTTCTCCCTCTGGATGGGTTTCCTCCGGGTGCTCCAGTTTCCCCCATCAACCCAAAACATGCACTGTAGGTGTGAAAGTTGTGTGCATGAGTGTTGGTGGTGGTCGGAGGGACCGTTGGCGCCGCTTGGCTTGGCAGCCGCGCCTCTGTCAGTCTGCCCCAGGGCAGCTGTGGCTATAACATAACATAATTTATCACCACCAGGTATGGAGTGAATGAATAATGCTCTGTAAATTGCTGTGTAAAGCACTTTGGGGACATGTGTCTGTGTAAAGCGCTATATAAATAAACCTTACCTTACCTTACCTTACATAATAATTAGATAAAAAATTAATAAATAAATGAATGCTCGATAATCTGGCCACTTCTAAGTCTAATATAGGACTAACCTAGAGTTAAACAGAGAAAGACTAGACTAGACTAGGACTTAACCAGGAGTAAAACAGGACCAAACCGGTACTAAACCAGGACTAAACCAGGACTAAACCAGGACTAAACCAGGAATAAACTTCAATTTCTACTTGAATTTCCATCGGGATCAATAAAGCATATACCGCTCTCCCTCTCTAAACTAGGACTAAACCAGGACTAAAACAGGACTAAACCAGGACTTAACCAGAACTTAATCAGGACTAAAACAGGACTAAACCAGGACTTAATCAGGACTAAAACAGGACTAAACCAGGACTAAACCAAGACTAAACCAGGTCTTAATCAGGACTAAACCAGAAGTTAACCAGGACTAAACCAGCACTAAATCAGGACTAGATCAGGATTAAACCAGGACTTAACCGGGACTTAATCAGGACTAAACCGGGACTTAACCAGGACTAAACCAGGGCTAAACCAGGACTGAATCAGGACTAAACCAGGATTAAACCAGGACTTAACCAGGACTTAATCAGGACTAAACCAGGACTAAATCAGGACCAAACCAGAACAAAATATCCATGTAAACTTCAATTCCTCTTCCGTTGGTAAACACTGCAGAGTTGTGCCTTACTCAGAGATCTGCTGGAGCACTTTGTCCATGAGCTGCTTATTGAGGCTCTGCAGTAACAGGAGTAGTTTCACTTTAGGGTCTTTCACTTTCACTTTGTCCATTTCTCTACTGTCAGACTCCAGGAGGGCGCCGAACCCGGGCCCGAGCATCTTTGACACCACATCTTGGTTTTCTGAAAAGCAAAGCACAGGTGTCTGTCATTATTGATTTTTTCTCCTGTCCCCTGGTTTCAGAGTGATGAAAAGTTAAGACTGTCGGTGTAGCATCTCACAATTGAAAACAAAATATTACATCTTTTGATCGGTCAGTGTCCTCAAAATGTCACTATGTACCAGGAAGCTGAAACTCATGAATATCCCTGCCTGACCCTGTGGTGAGTAACTGAGATGGAGACATGTCCATTGTACATAAGGCTGTATATATAAGGCTTGTAAGTCACTACGTCATCATTCTATTTTGGGTCCAAGCTGCAGCTGCGCCCGACTGATCTACACATAAAAACGCTGCAGTGTCGTGTCCCGCTGTGTGCACAGATCACAAACCAACACAAATATGAGGAGAAACTGCCATTTTCCAGGTGACGGACCTCTGCCGTTGCTATTCTTCCAAATTCCACCACATCACAAGTTCTCCCATCGCTATTTATGTCCACAACAGAGAGAAATATCTAAACCCTAACATGGATTCACTTAGAAATGACTAGTTAACTTATCATTTCTGGCTCTAGGCTCCCACACAGAGACGCGAAATACAAACTCAGGATATCGCGAAAATAATGAGAAGACTTTATTAGCCGACTCACCTCTCGTAATGTAGTAAAATTATGGACAGCGTCTCATCCACATTATCCATAGAAATTGTCCTCCACAAATAATGACATCCAGTCCACAAAACTGAGCTATGAATCCAGTTTGAGTCGTTCTTTAAAAGTAAAAAAGGTGAGAGTTGTCCCTCACGTGTCCATACGGCACAGACCGAGGTGAAGCTGCAGATTAGCGATACTGACTCTACATCCTGTGGACGTTATCTCCAATTTTAAATCTTAAATCTAATAAGCTTAAAAATCTTGCATCTGAAGTATTGCTCCACATTTCACAAATAATAATAGCACAGTTTTGACTTGTGTCTAAACTGGAAGTGCAGAGCTCTGATCTTTGAACACTTCAGAGTCTCAGCGAATGGTTTTACTGTAGACAGGAAACAGCTGACGCCCTGATGTGTCTGAGTCCGACCTGAGCCCAAACATAAGATCTACATATTTGTCCAAACACGTTGGGTTCTCGTCGGGTTTCCATGCTCCAGTTCACATGTGTCAAACATGCGGCCCGGGGGCCAGATCCGGCCCTCCAAGACCTTTAATCTGGCCCTCAGCTGATTTTTCTATTAAAATACTTAAAATTTTCTGATTTTTCTGTTAATTTTCTGCACCGTTTAGCATAGCAGCGTCTCCGGCGTTTCTGTACGTTGCGACTCCCACCAGAGCAGCACAAATGAAGACTTTCCTCTTTCCAAACGCTCTTAAAGGACGATCGTTCTGACTGTCGACCGTGACCCTCATCAGCAAAATGTCAAAAAATGAGAAAAGCAGATGCTGAGTTCAGGATTTCCCAAGAAAAATTGTCTAATTCTTATTTGTTGACAGAGGTGAATGGGAAATCTGTGCTCAGTGTGTTTGGAACAAGTGGCGTTGCTCGAGGAATATAATCTTAAACACCACTACGAGACACGGAGAAAAATACAATAACTTGAAGAGAGAACTGAGTTTTCTGATCCGGCCCTTTTGGGGTCAAAGTAGGCTGCATACGGCCCCCGGACCAAAATGAGTTTGACACCCCTGATCTAGTTGGAACCTCACTAAAGGAGGTGATGGTGAAAATGTTCACTGGTTTTGTCATTTTGAACCATAGACCGGATTGAGCAAATGTTTCACTGGACCCAGAAGTCATGTGTGATGTCAGGTTTACAAGCCGAATAGATAATCAGCACAAATGTGTGTGTAAATGTCTGCCGTATTTTCCACCAGCTTCATAAATCTGCCCCATCACCAAATCTCCATCCATAAAGAATTTATCTACAATTATCAAGGGAAGAAAGACGAACGCTAAAGGCGAAGAACGACAAGCATCAGTGAACTACTGAGTAAAACTCACATTATGGTAACCTAGAGATACTGTGACCAGATTTAAAAAAAAATAAAAAAATAAAAATTGGGAC
The DNA here is from genome assembly GCA_030686955.1 of Odontamblyopus rebecca. Taxonomy (NCBI): domain Eukaryota; kingdom Metazoa; phylum Chordata; class Actinopteri; order Gobiiformes; family Gobiidae; genus Odontamblyopus; species Odontamblyopus rebecca. The sequence continues at coordinate 36,887,304 of CM060665.1, read as the reverse complement.
ATCCCTGGTTTGTGGTGGTCCGTAATAATAAAATTGTGAAACGAGTGCATCATTAAGGAAAACGGTTCTGCACTCTGCACTGATGTGAGTCGGTATTGTCACGTTTTCTTCGCATTTTAGTAATTTCTAAGCAGCTTTTCTGTATTTTACCTAAACAAATGAGTTTATGCCTCTCTTTACTGTTGGCAGGGATCAAATTGGTGAGAAATAGGGACACCTGGAACATTTGTTATATAAAACTGAGACAAATCTGTGGTTTTGGATAAATCTGCTGGGACAGGGGACACAGGGCTCAAAACTGGGACTGTAAATAGGGACGTCTGGTCTGGAGATGTTTGAACTGCACAAATATATCTCTCTGTGCTAATATTGACATCATGAAATCTATTTTTAATTTTAATTCAAGAATCAGTCTGAGTGAACAATTTACTTCTGTTTTATTCATGACCATAACGTTAGTTTTGCTGAGTAGTTCACAAATGTATTTATTTATTTATTTTTTATTTTTTAAAGCGGACCATATACAATTAAAACATAAATGTGACCATTTAATGCATTGTACCAGAGTTAGCCTAAGGCTAATTTACATCTGCAGCCTCTAGACCACAGGTGTCAAACATGCGGCACGGGGTCCAGATCTGGACCTCCAATACCTTTAATCTGGCCCTCGGCTGATTTTCTCTTAAAATATGTAAAATTTTCAGATTTTTCTGGTCATTTTCTACGCCGCTTAGCTTAGCAGCATCTCCAGTGCTTCTGTGTGTGGCCGCCTCCCACCAGAGCAGCACAAATGAAGACTTTCCTCTTTCCAAACGCTCTTAAAGGACGATCGTTTTGACTGTGACGCCCTCATCAGCAAAGTGTCAAAAATAAGAAAAGTGGAGCTGAGTGCAGGATTTTCCAAGAAAAATTTACTAATTCTTCTTTTTCACGGAGGTGAATGGGAAACCTGTACGCTTGGTGTGTTTGCAAAAAGTGGCGGTGCTCAAGGAATATAAATATAAAGGAGGAATATAAACGCCACTATGAGACACAACATGGCGAAAAATACAATAACTTGAACAGAGAATGGAGTTTTCCAATCCGGCCCCTTTGGGATCAAAGTAGGTTGTATACGGCCCCCGGACCAAAATGAATTTGGCACCTCTGCTCTAGACGTTCACATGGACAGTCTGGAGTTCTAATAGTTTTTCCTCGGGTCTGTGGAGTGGGTCAGACTGTTTTTAGTGGCAGCACGACTGTGGCCATTGACATGCACTAGCCCAGCACCAGCACCTCTGCAAATACAAGGACTGGAGGGAAGAGTTCAAAAGGTGTCTCCACACGTCTGCAACACTCTGGCTCACGAGGAATTGACGCCCTTTGTCCAAAATTCAGAACTTCGTCTTTCTTACCTTGATAATAACGTGGATACATTCTTGTTGGTTGAAGACTTGGTGATGGGGCAGATTTATGAAGCTGCTGGAGAACAGGCCAGACATTTCCACAGATATTGTGTCACAGAAAAGCATTAACCGGAAGGTCCACAAACCTACAGCGGGGCACTTCCAGCTGCGGTGAAGGTCTATATGAGGTGACAGTACCTTGCAGACAGGCTCGGACCTCGGCCTCTTTGTCGGAGCAGAGACAGAGCAGCTCAGAGAGGAGAGAGAAGCTCAGCACAGACACATGAGGAGGACGGAGCTGGAGCAGAGGGCGCCGTGTCGAGTCCTGCTGCTCACACTGCACTCCGGACTCACTGAGGACACACACAACACTCAGGAAAAGCAACATTTTACTTTCAACTTATGGACCTAATATGGTTCTCTTTGGTGTTGTAAAAGCGTGAGGTTTTGGCAGACACTATTCCCTCTATCACATGTTCCACACTGCTTTTTGATGTCACAATATAGTCCCTGTTCCCTCTACATAATTGTTTGTTGACTACTATTACTATTACTGCTGTTCCTCAAGTCAGACTTTAATCTGAGCTTTATTTGAACACAGTGTGACCAGAAAGAGCTGATTTCGAGGAGCTACTGCAGGTCAGATGATTTGTGCTTTTAAACAAATCTCTCACATATACAGTAGTTTTTTTTTTTCACTCTAATCTTTTATGGAACGTCAAACCTAAACCTAAACACCACCAATAAAACGTATTGATCACAGGCTCCCGGAAATGTGTTGTTTTGTATTTTTTTCCTGAGTCTTCGGACGATCTTCAAACCTCTTGTCAGTGTCTCCATTAAGGGACGTAACAATAACATAAATCTGGTGATATCGTATCATCCGAGGTCTCACAATAATATCGTGGACCATCACAATATATCGAATCACAAGTGTCTTTGCTGCCTTAAATGAATAGTTCTGATGCAGAAATAACTAAAAAAAACAGAGGGAAGCACATAGACCACAGGTGTCAAACATGCGGCCCGGGGGCCAGATCCGGCCCTCCAAGACCTTTAATCTGGCCCTCGGCTGATTTTCTATTAAAATATTTAAAATTTTCAGATTTTTCTGGTAATTTTCTGCGCAGCTTAGCATAGCAGCATCTCCAGTGCTTCTGTGCGTGGCGCCTCCACCAGACAAATGAAGACCTGCCTCTTTCCAAACGCTCTTAAAGGACGATCGTTTTGACTGTTGACCGTGACCCTCATCAGCAAAATGTCCAAAATAAGAAAAGTGGAGCTGAGTGCAGGATTTTCCAAGAAAAATGGACTAATTCTTATTTGTTCACGGAGGTGAATGGTGAATGGGAAACCTGTGCTTGGTGTGTTTGCAACAAGTGGCGGCGCTCAAGGAATATGATCTTAAACACCACTACGAGACACTGCGAAAAATACAATAACTTGAACAGAGAATTTAGAAGACAGAAGATAAACGAATTACTGCTGAAACTGAAGAAACAGACGTCTGTTTTCACCCAGGGGCCAAGAGGTTAGTGATGCTGCTGTGAAAACAACCTAACCTAGCATAATATTATAATATTTTGTAAAATAAAATAAAATAAAATAAATTTCTGTAATAGATTTGCGTTTCTCTGCACAAATATTTGGACTTATTGCTATTTTTGGGGTATATATGCCATGAGTTTTCTGATCCGGCCCCTTTGGAGTCAAAGTTGGTTGTATACGGCCCCCGGACCAAAATGAGTTTGACGCCCCTGACATAGACCATGATCCTTTGCTTTCAGTGCAGACATGAAGACATAACCTGCGTGAAGTTGGCCCCCAATCAAACTCAAACCTACACAAAAACTAGACTCTACAATTGTTTGTGATTCATTTGTGCTGCAAAAATTTGTGCGATTCTGGTTCTTAAGATATTTGCAGTTTTATTTTCGACCAATGACGTCGTCCAGCTCCTCAAAATGTGAAATAGTGTCAAAACAGGCAGAAAATTGTAGAAAACGTTTGTATTTGGTTTGTGCTGTTTTGTCCTGTGATAACTGTCATTTGTGCGAGTTTATTTCTAAAATTATTCATTATTATTTCTGCAGTAATTATAGGACGTCATGTCGCTTAGCTGATGGCAGCAAACTCCACAAAACTAGTGACGACGAACGATCTCAGGGTGTGGAAAAGTCTGTATTATGATATAAAATATGAATCAAAAGCAAATTGCTAAAGACTGATACAGACTTTTTCACAGCCTGAGATCATTTATCGCCACTAGTTATGTGGAGTTTTGGTAAACTGGGGGGGAGAGCCTTCAGTTACCAAGCTCCTGTGTTATGGAATCAACTCCCTGTTGATGTTAAACAGGCTCCACAGTCTCTTTATTTAAGACCAGGCTTAAAACCTTCCTCTTCGGAATAGCTTATGACCAGGTTACTTAGTTGATGTCACTAAGATAAGCTGCTGCAGGAGATAACAAGCTGGGGGAAGTGTGGCAACCTGAGCACTGTCCTCTGTTTCCTCCTATTTTCTCATCAGCATCACTTACTATGTTCTCATCTGTAGCTCGTTCATTGCTATACACATGTTGTCCCCTGTCCCACTCCCCCTGTGGAGTGGAACTCTTTCAGACGCCTGATGGCAGCTGGACCCCTCTCCTCCTCCTCACCCGGGCTCCTCCTCCTCGCCTGGCTCCTCCTCCTCGCCCGGCCTCCCCTCGCCCGGCTCCTCCTCCTCGCCTGGCTCCTACTCCTCGCCTGGCTCCTCCTCTTCGCCTGGCTCCTCCTCTTCGCCCGGCCTCCCCTCCTCGCCCGGCTCCTTCCCCACCTGGGTAGCTGTGGTCATACTGAACTGGCCCACGGGCCTGGACATCTATAGCCTGTCCGTCCATGGGAGTGGATCTCTCCTTCACTGTAGTTCTCCCCGAGGTTTCTTCTTTTTCCCAGGACCCTGGGTTTTTTGGCGTTTTTCCTTGCTGAGAAGGAGGGTCTAAGGACAGGGGATGACTGTACGATGTTTCATGTGCTGCTTTACATGAATGTTGTTTTTTCCTGTTTTGATATGTCTGTGTGTATGTTTTACTCATCAAAATCTTGGAACGCCCTTAGAGGCAACTGTTGTTGTGATTTTGGGCGCTACAAAAATAAATTGAATTGAATTGAATTGAATTAAAGTCGCTGCCGTCTCTTGAGTGGAAATGACGCCCTATAATTACTGCAAAAATAATAATAATAATTAGAAATAAACTCACACAAATGAAAATTGTCACAGCACAAAACAGCACAAACACCTTTTGCAGGGGAAGAAATAACTGCTCTAAGCACTTTGAAATCTTCATTCTTTGAAGTCTTGTGAAGGCATTTTTAGAGGAAAAAGGAGCAGATTCACAGTTTTATATTGCAATAAATCTGGTGCGGTGAGATGTTTATGGTGAAAATCTGGTACAGAGAGATTTGGATTTTGTTCCATCCCTAATGACAATAAATGTTGTACCAAATGACTGGTCAAAGCATTTTAGAGTCAGTCTTGTTATTCTGTAGAATATCGTAATATCGTGAGCTTTCCCACCATATCGCTATAAATATTGTACCATGAGGTTCAGACTGTGACAATATCGTATCATGAGACTTCAATATCGTTACACCCCTAATCTCCATGGCAACTCTCGTCATGTCACTGCAAAGTCTTGTAAGTTTGTCATTTCGTTCAGAACGTCTGCATCTTATGTTTGAGCGTCTCCGCGTTTGACCCACGTGACTGTGTAGCCCTCCTGCAGGTCAGATGTTTGGAGGGCCGTCGTCCACCGCAGCGGCTCCTCGAACACAGCCTCGGCCGTCTGAGGGTGCGCGGACCTCACGTCCTTCACAAACTGCACTAGCTCTGACAGGAGGGTCTCATTCAGAGGGGAGCGGGCGAGGGTTCTACTCCCAGAGCCCGAGGAGGTCCACTGAGCTGCCCTGGTGAGCGCTGAACCCATCTATGCAGCTCCTACACAACCTGAGCACAACCAACACCACAGATCAGGGGGAAAATGACTCAACACACACACACACACACACACACACACACATATATATACAGAATAAAAGAGGATATTTTGTTTGAGTCCTTCAAAAATCGCAGCTTTTGTGATTTGTTAATTGCGTCCATTCAGATTCTGGAGCAGCTTTATAATTTAAAAAAACATGTACATTTAGCATCAGTACTTACAACTGAGTCCATTTTAGCCTGGTTTACTCCTGATGTAGTCCTGGTTTAGTCTTAGTTTAGTACCGGTTTAGTCTTAGCTTAGTCCTGGTTTATTCTTAGTTTAGACCTGATGTAGTCCTGGCTTAGTCTTAGTTTAGTCCTGGTTTAGACCTGACGTAGTCCTGGTTTATTCTTAGTTTAGTCCTGATTTAGTCTTAGTTTAGTCTTGGTTTAGACCTGATGTAGTCCTGGTTTATTCTTAGTTTAGTCCTGGTTAAGTCGTAGTTTAGTCTTGGTTTAATCTTAGTTTAGTCCTGGTTTAGTCCTGGTTTAGTCTTAGTTTAGTCCTGGTTTAGACCTGATGTAGTCCTGGTTTAGTCTTAGTTTAGTCCTGGTTTAGTCTTAGTTTAGTCCTGGTTTAGACCTGATGTAGTCCTGGTTTAGTCTTAGTTTAGTCCTGGTTTAGTCTTAGTTTAGTCCTGGTTTAGTCTTAGTTTAGCCCTGGTTTAGTCCTGGTTTACTCTTAGTTTAGTCCTAGTTTAGTCTTAGTTTAGTCCTGGTTTAGTCTTAGTTTAGTCCTGGTTTAGACCTGATGTAGTCCTGGTTTAGTATTAGTTTAGTCCTGGTTTAGACCTGACGTAGTCCTGATTTTCGGCCTGGTTGTGGAACACTGGACCAGCTCTATACCCTCCATCGGGTGCTCGAGGGTTCATGGGAGTTTGTCCAACCAGTCCACATGTGCTTTGTGGACCTGGAGAAGGCATTCGACCGTGTCCCTCGTGGTGCCCTGTGGGGGGTGCTCCGGGAGTATGGGGTCCGGGGCCCTTTGCTAAGGGCTGTCCGGTCCCTGTATGACCGGAGCAGGAGCTGTGTTCGCATTGCCGGCAGTAAGTCAGACCTGTTCCCGGTGCATGTTGGACTCCGCCAGGGCTGCCCTTTGTCACCGGTTCTGTTCATTGTATTTATGGACAGAATTTCTAGGCGCAGCCAGGGGCCGGAGGGGGTCCAGTTCGGGGACCACAGGATCTCATCTCTGCTTTTTGCGGACGATGTTGTCCTGTTGGCTTCATCGAACCAGGACCTGCAGCACTGGGGCGGTTTGCAGCCGAGTGTGAAGCGGCTGGGATGAGAATCAGCTGTTCCAAATCCGAGGCCATGGTTCTCGACCGGAAAAAGGTGGATTGCCCTCTCCGGGTGGGTGGGGAGTCTCTGCCTCAAGTGGAGGAGTTCAAGTATCTCGGGGTCTTGTTCACGAGTGAGGGGAGGATGGAGCGTGAGATTGACAGGCGGATCGGTGCAGCGTCGGCAGTGATGCAGTCGCTGTATCGGACCGTTGTGGTGAAGAGGGAGCTGAGCCGAAAGGCAAAGCTCTCGATTTACCTCAATCTACATTCCTGCCCTCACCTATGGTCATGAGCTCTGGGTAATGACCGAAAGAACGAGATCGTGGATACAAGCGGCCGAAATGAGTTTCCTCTGCAGAGTGGCCGGGCGCTCCCTTAGAGATAGGGTGAGGAGCTCGGTCACACGGGAGGAGCTCGGAGTAGAGTCGCTGCTCCTCCATGTCGAGAGGAGCCAGTTGAGGTGGCTCGGGCATCTGGTCCGGATGCCTCCTGGACGCCTCCCTCAGGAGGTGTTCCGGGCATGTCCCACCGGTAGAAGACCCAGGACACACTGGAGGGACTATGTTGCTCGGCCTGGGAACACCTCAGGGTCCGTCCGGAGGAGCTGGAGGAAGTGGCTGGGGAGTTGGAAGATTGGGGGCCCCTGCTTAGACTGCTGCCCCCGCGACCTGGTCCCGGATAAGTGGAAGAAGATGGATGGATGGATGTAGTCCTGGTTTAATCTCATTTAGTCCTGGTTTAGTCTTAGTTTAGACCGGATGTAGTCTTGGTTTAGTCTTAGTTTAGTCCTGGTTTAGACCTGACGTAGTCCTGGTTTAGTATTAATTTAGTCCTGGTTTAGTCTTAGTTTAGTCCTGATTTAGACCTGATGTAGTCCTGGTTTAGTCTTAGTTTAGTCCTGGTTTAGTTTTAGTTTAGTCCTGATTTAGACCTGATGTAGTCCTGGTTTAGACCTAACGTAGTCCTGGTTTAGTCTTAGTTTAGTCCTGGTTTATTCTTAGTTTAGTCCTGGTTTAGACCTGATGTAGTCCTGGTTTAGTCTTAGTTTAGTCCTGGTTTAGACCTGATGTAGTCCTGGTTTAGTCTTAGTTTAGTCCTGGTTTAGACCTGATGTAGTCCTGGTTTAGTATTAATTTAGTCCTGGTTTATTCTTAATTTAGTCCTGGTTTAGACCTGATGTAGTCCTGGTTTAGTATTAGTTTAGTCCAGGTTTAGTTTTAGTTTAGTCCTGGTTTATTCTTAATTTAGTCCTGGTTTAGTCTTAGTTTAGTCCTGGTTTAGACCTGATGTAGTCCTGGTTTAGTCTTAGTTTAGTCCTGGTTTAGACCTGATGTAGTCCTGGTTTAATCTTTGTTTAGTCCTGGTTTAGACCTGGTTTAGATCCAACTGGGACATTTCTTGTATAAAACAGGGACAAATCAGTGGTTTTGGATAAATCTGCTGGGACAGGAGACACAGGGCCCAAAACTGGGACTGTCCCGGGTAAATAGGGACGTCTGCTCACACTAAGCTAACGGGAAACTGACAGCAGCAAATCCTTTTAACTTGGTGTAAAACCACTCGCTCACAAGTGGGGACACCGTATTCACGCACCCTATTCACGCACCGTATTCACGCACCCTATTCACGCACCCTATTCACGCACTTACCACGCCGCTGTTCACTACGTTACACCGGCTAATTCCCTAATTTTAGCCTCCCGCGAGTGGGACGTGACAAAGGCTGTTTCATAACTGTGTGCGTCAAATATAAAAGTGTTCAAACTTACCAACTTTGTAAAGTTTGTGCCGTCACTTCTGCTGAGCGCGCGGAACGGTGTCCATGGAAACGGCGCATTCGGCGTGACCCCGCCCCCCGCGCTCTGTTGCGAGGAGACGGTACACAGGCACATCCGGGTACAAAGATGACAAAAACACGCACTCTCTACAGAATTTGTATTTCTTTCAAGAAACATTTTGGCAAACCTTCCACATATCCTCCTGGGAGACAAAGAAAAAAAGTGTATTGCAATTTACAGCTCTGGAAAAAATAAGAGACCACTGCATTTTTAAAAATGTATTTCTTTATTATTTCTTTATTTTCTGAAATCAGCATCTCTACATGTGTTTGGGCCGTTCTGTTCCAGCGTCTGAATCCAACACAAACACACCTCATTCTGCTTCATGAGGCTCTGATGAGGAGATCACCTGAACCAAACCTGATTTAAGGAGGAAAAGGACACAAACCACTGCTGTGTTCATCATTATTATTATTCCACCAAATACTGATTTCTGAACTCTTCCTCAGTTCAAACATTAGTATTGTGTTGTTTAAAATGAGGATGATCTTGCTTTCTTTGCATTATTTGAGGTCTGAAAACATTTAATCTTTTTTGTTATTTTGACCATTTGTCATTTTCTGCAAATAAATTACAATATTTTTATTTGGAATTTGGGAGAAATGTTGTCAGTCGTTTATAGAATGAAACAAAAATGTTCATTTTACTCAAACACAAACCTATAAGTAGTAAAATCAGAGAAACTGATCATTTTGCATTTTTTACAGAGCCATATTTTTTTTTTTAATGTTTTTGCAGGTAAAGGAACACCTAAGCATTTAGATTTTGTTAATTTTGTTAGAAGCAAGCATTAAAATTATAACATCCATCCATCCATCTTCTCCGGCTTAATCCGGCTGGGTCGCGGGGGCAACGTGCTGCCCAATACTCATAGCACCTGACCCCCCCTATGAACCCCTCTGCAGGTGGAGCCCACAGGAGGGTGGACAACATGGTCCTTGATGTTAGTTCATAGGGGTGCTGCATGTTTTGGGTTGATGGGTGAAACCGGAGCACCCGGAGGAAACCCATCCAGACACGGGGAGAACATACATAAAATTCTAACACTAATAGCTAAATTGAATCTTAAAGGGCTAAGAAATAAAAATACATGTGAATTTAGTTTAAAATGGTATAAATAAAGGATATTTGATTTGATTTTCAATGTACCATAAAATATACCATTTTTATTCAAAAGGAAAAGGTGGTTCCAAAGTCCCAGCCAAACAAATCATATATCAGCAGAAAGACCTGGTCGTGCTTTACAAAGAGCAACAGGAATCAAGAGACTATCTCAAAACACTTAAAAGATAAACTGGTGAACTCAGTGTCCACTATGAAGGACACAAATGAATCGGTCGGGTCTCAGGAGGATATACCTGCCTCATTAGTACAAGGAGTGTCAATAACAGACAGAAAATGTTATCATTATTTCATTAGAAAATGTCTAACAGAAAAAAAAGTTCCCTGGTTTGCAAAATAAACATGATATACATAATAAATTTGATGTAAAAACAAACCAATAGCAAAATTAAGAACACTGTATTTGGCCTTTCCTGTTGCTCCTAAAGTAAAGGAAATGCATTACAAAATTATGAAGGTTCGTATCGTATTGGCTGCATATGGTTCAACCTTATTTATGGATTTGCAGGAATACAAAGTGTCTAAATGTGAAGATAATCAACATGACCAAGGCCAGAGAGCAGGCTGTTCATTCATAGCATTAGTGTTTAATCGGTGTTCAATCTACACTCACATAACTTTGAACAACAAAGAAGACATCAGCAATTATATGTGAGAGAACAACTCCAAAACAACTGCACCTCCTGATGAGTCCACGTTCATTTCATTAGCAAGGACCACACCAGCAACACATGTCAAGAGAAAAGAGTTTATTACAGTATCTCACAAAAGTGAGTTCACCCCTCACACTTCTGCAAACATTTAATGATATCTTTTCATGGGACAACACTGAAGAAATGACACTTTGATGCAATGTAAAGTCGTCCATGTACAGCTTGTCTATCAGTGTAAATTTACTGTCCCCTCAAAATAACTGGACGCACAGCCATTAATGTCTAAACTGCTGGCAACAAAAGTGAGTCCACCCGTAAGGGAAAATGTCCAAACTGGGCCCAGTGTCAATATTTTGTGTGGCCACCATTATTTTCCAGCACTGCTTTAACGCTCTTGGGCCTGGAGTTCACCAGAGCTTCACAGGTTCCACTGGACTCCTCTTCCACTGCTCCATGACGACATCACAGAGCTGCTGGATGTTAGAGACCTTATGCTCCTCTACCTTCCATTAGAGGCCCCACAGAAGCTCAGTGGGCTTTAGGTCTGGTGACTTGCGTGTCCACCTTTACCCTCAGCTTCTTTAGAAAAGCACTGGTCACCTTGGAGGTGTGTTTGGGGTCATTATCATGTTGGAATACTGCCCTGCGGCCCAGTTTCTGAAGGCAGGGGATCATGCTCTGCGTCAGCATGTCACAGTACATGTGGCATTCATGGTTCCCTCAATGATCTGTAGCTCCCCAGTGCCGGCAGCACTCATGCAGCCCCAGACCATCACACTCCCACCTCCATGCTTGACTGTAGGCAAGACACACCTGTCTTTGTACTCATCACCTGGTTATCACCACACACACTTGACACTATCTGAATCAAATAGGTTTATCTCAGTCTCATCAGACCACAGGACCTGCTTCCAGTAATTCATGTCCTTAGTCCGCTTGTCTTTAGCAAACTGTTTGTGGGCTTTCTTGTGCTTCATCTTCAGAAGAAGCTTCCTCCTGGGACAGCAGCCATATAGACCATATTGATGCAGTGTGCGGCGTATGGTCACTGACAGACTGACCCTCCACCCCTTCAACCTCTGTAGCAATGCTCCAGCACTCATACATCCATTTCCCAAAGACAACATGTGGATATGACGCTGAGCACGAGCACTCAACTCCTTTGGTCGACCATGGGGAGGCCTGTTCTGAGTGGAACCTGTCCTGTTAAGTCGCTGTATGGTCTTGGCCACCGTGCTGCAGCTCAGTTTCAGGGTGTCGGTGATCTTCTTATAGCCTAGGCCATCATTATGTAGAGCAACAACTCTTTTTTCCAGATTCTCAGAGAGTTCTTTGCCATGAGGTGCCATGTTGAACTTCCAGTGCCCAGTATGAGAGAGTGTGAGAATGAAAACACCAAATTTAACAAACCTGCTCCATTTACACACATGAGACCTTGTAGGGAAAATGGCTAACTGAGCCCAATTTGGACATTTTCACTTAGGGGTGAACTCACTTTTGTTGCCAGCAGTTTAGACATTAATGGCTGTGTGTCGAGTTATTTTGAGGGGACAGTAAATTTACAGTTATAAAAGCTGTCCATAGAGTACTTTACATTGTATCAAAGTGTCATTTCTTCAGTGTTGTCCCATGAAAAGATATCATTAAATGTTTGCAGAAGTGTGAGGGGTGAACTCACTTTTTTTTTTTACCTTTATTTACCCAGGAAAGTCCCATTGAGATCACTAATCTCTTTTTCAAGGGAGTCCTGCCATGCACACATCACTTTCATACTAGGCAATGTGGGTGAAGTGTCTTGCTTAAGGACACAACACCAGTTTTTTGTGACTGGCGGGCCTTAGGAACAGGACCCCCCTCGTAGGCGTCTTATGTCTGGAAGTGAACAGATTGGGGTTGGGAGGATGGGGTCGAGTTATTCAGGGTTGTCTGGGTTGTCGGGATAGGCTGCTACAAATAGGCTTCTGGGAAATTGAGGTGCGGTAGAAGTGAGCTGTGATTCTCTGAAGGGGAGCAGAGGGCTGTCGAGGCGTGGTCCTGCTCCTCAGCTGTTGGCCCATCCCGTTTGAGGTGTTTTGAATAAACACCTCTTGCACTTGTCCTATTCTGAGACAAATACAATTATACTGGAACTCAGCTTGTCAAATTAAAATGAGAGCTGCAACCATGACATTTCCTTATAGAATGTATTGTATTTTAAGGAACAAAACAGCAGAGTGTCAAAAAAGAACTTTATTTGGAAATGCTTGTATTGTAAACTTCAGAATCATCAAAGACACAACCACAGACTGTCCACGAACACAACAGGAGACATTCAAACGAAATCTAAGGGGAAATGATTGGAGCCCTCGTTACAGTCAACACAGATATTATGGAGAAGTGTATTGGGCAGATCACACATAAGGCAGGGAACAGGGACACAATTTACCCTTAACGGTTTCAGACAGCACAAGTCCACGTGTACATTTGTTCAAACTGTAATGGTCCACACAAGATCTTCACAAAAGTATCATTTTCTAAGTTAGAATCATACAACAACAGCTCGATGTTGAATGATGACTGAAAATGAATGAAATATTGTGTAGGTCATTCATGCATATGGATCAGTGACTCTACACTAGGGTGGTTCTTATATGGCACATGTGTCAAACATGCAGCCCGGGGCCAGATCCGGCCCTCCAAGACCTTTAATCTGGCCCTTGGCTGATTTTTCTATTAAAATACTTAAAATTTTCAGATTTTTCTCTTAATTTTCTGCACCGTTTAGCACAGCAGCGTCTCTGGCGTTTCTGTACGTTGCGACTCCCACCAGAGCAGCACAAATGAAGACTTTCCTCTTTCCAAAAGCTCTTAAAGGACGATCGTTTTGACTGTCGACCGTGACCCTCATCAGCAAAATGTCAAAAAATGAGAAAAGCAGATGCTGAGTTCAGGATTTCCCAAGAAAAATAGTCTAATTCTTATTTGTTGACAGAGGTGAATGGGAAATCTGTGCTCAGTGTGTTTGGAACAAGTGGCGTTGCTCGAGGAATATAATCTTAAACACCACTACGAGACACGGAGAAAAATACAATAGCTTGAAGAGAGAACCGAGTTTTCTGATCCAGCCCTTTTGGGATCAAAGTAGGCTGCATACGGCCCCCGGACCAAAATGAGTTTGACTCCCCTGTTATATGGGGTCAAAATTTAAAAGTCGGAGCTCAATGTAAAAAGCTTTACATAACTGGAGTATGAACGCTGTAATAACAAAAATAATACAAAATTATAGCCACAAGCGGCATCGAACGGCCAGTTTGGCTGTTGTGCTGTAACAAGCTCCTGTTGTGAGCTAATACAGCCCAACACCGACGTGTTTGCTACTGAAATAGACCGAAGACGTGTTTCCTCCTGCGAGAGTGAAACATCAACTTTAAAACTGCCAGGTGCTGGATGCAGTGTCCATGTTTAGGCAAACTTCCGTAAACACTGAGCACACTCGCTGTTGTGACGTTGTGGTGTCCTCTAATGCTCACGCAGGACACTTTTGGGGTGTTTAAAGTTCACACTGGAGATCACAGACGAGACGCATTCGGATTTCACAAAAAAATCTGAACTGCCATTAAGCCCTACAGTCTGAACGTAGGCTAAACGTAGTCTAAAGCCCCACACTAGAGGAGAATTTGCCCATTTTGGCTGCGATTTCTTCCTCCCAAGTTGGGGTAAGCGTGACCCCGACTTTGTGCCTTTGTGTGCAGTTTTGAAGCTGCTGTGCTCCTCGTGTGTGGTGTCAGTGTCAAATCATACAGAGACTCAGGAAATAGCGAAAATAAAGACTTCCTTACTCACCTAATAATGGTACATTTAAAGTGCAAGTTGGAATTATAATATGATGCGATGCTGAAACAAATAAAGTAAAGAAAACAAAAAAAAAATAAAGAAAACAAAAAAAAAATTGCACTTTAATGTAGCTTGTGCCGAGTCCAGACCGACATTCATCCCCAAGAGAATTCGTCTTGTAGCAGATTTGTGCATTTGCTAATCTGCTAATACGAAAGTAAAGAACTGAAAATGGTTTGTGTACCATTCTCCTTTTTTAAATTTCAATTAAGAACAAAAAATACTAAAATGGGAAAACAGTTTGTCATTTCATTATTCTCTTTTAGTGTCAAACAAACAAACAAAAAAACAGATTTTGACATCTATTTCCAATATTTAATTTAAAGTTTATTTAAAAAAAACACACATTTCAGTTTGGGTATTTTATTCTCTCTGGTTTATTTGAAGTTCTGATGCTTAGTGCGCTGCGTGTGAATTCACTGTTGACCCTGGATCTACAATAAAAACTATTTTTAATTATAGTTCTGTGGAGTCGACTGAACAAAGGAGAGTTTATCGCTGCTTCCTGTTTCTCGTCATCGAATTCGACTAAAGACTTTCTAAGACGCCAAAGTAAACAGGTCGCTATAAAAGAAGACGATTTTTCACATGAATCCTTCTGGCAGCAAAACTTCCGGAGCAAAAAAAATAAAACAATGACTGTGCTTTGATTGGTGTGAAATATTTTATTGTTTTTCATTCTTCAGTTCAATTCAATTTTCAATTCAAGTTTATTTAAATAGCACATTTTAAAAAAAAAAACTTCAGTTGACGAAAGTGCTTCACATAAAAGTTGCCAAAGACAGAAGAAACATACACATGGGTCAGTGACATGACGCCTACATTTTCTGTCCAATTGCAGTTTCCTCAGTTAAAAAGACTCAAATTTCATAATAATTCAGCACATTTCTGTACCACCTCTGACCTCCGTGGAACCAAATATTTTTTTTCAGAAATTATGACTTATTCTGCATGTTTTTTGTCCTTAAAGTGTTAAAGTGTCATGTGGTGCGACCGTGCATCATGTGGTGCCACTAATAACAGCAGGAATTCTCTGGCTGGAGTTTAATAATAGACAAAGTCGACTTGGGTGAACGGTTCTTTAGGCATTTTTCTTCTTTTGATGCATTTTCCAGGGCAGTAGTTTGTTCATTAAACACAAGCAGGCGACTGTCATATTGGAGCAAAAGAAAATATCAATATGCATTAAAAATCTAAAAAATGCAACCGTTTGTTTCTATACACTTCATATTACTCAGAACTTTATAGATGAATCTTTATTAGATTAATATCCCAACCATGTTTTAGAAAATAAAACTGTTAGGGCTGCAGCTCTCGATTATTACAGTAATCGATTATTCTGTCGATTATTTTGTTCGAATAATCGAGTAATCGTTTGTTATTGTCGCGTCTACTTTGCACATGTTAAGTCCACTCCACCTGCACTGACAGATCCACGTGTTCTGGACATGAAAAACTTAATTATCGCTGGGCTCAGGTCGACTCACCTCACGGTTTCTTTTCCACTTGATGTAATGTTCGGTTCTGTTTACATGTTGGAGCATCAGTGTGGAGAAGGTGACTTTTAAAATGTTCCCCTACAGATTACAGATTACAGATTACAGATTACATTCCCCAAAATGTAGTTTGTGACATAATCAATTAAATTACTTAAAGTGAGTAACGTAATCTGAATACTTTGGATTACTTGATATTGTCATGATTTTTAAAACTACATAAATGTAGCAACAACTCCTGCAAATTCTTGTTTAGTTTTAAACCTGGATTAGTCCTGGTTTTAGATCTGTTTTAGTCCTGGTTTTAGATCTGGTTTAGACCTGCTTTAGACCTGGTTTAGTCCTGGTGTGAGTTCTGGCGCGGTCCACGGAGTGTACGCGACAAGACACAATCCACGCGCAGAGTGCGCCGCATACGGGGGATGAGGAGCGACCCCGAAAATGCGGGGTGCGCGGCAAACCGTAGCGTACGGCGCACGAGGAGGTTCTGCTCTTATTACACATCCATGGGGCCGCGCTGTTGTGTGGACAGTGAAGTGCAGTGCTCGTGCGGAAACTTTACCTCTACCACAAAAGGTTCCGGCCATCGCCGAGCGTATGAAAATAAAACGAAGCATCGAGGCAAAAAAAAATAATCGATGCATTTTTCTAATCGATTTAATCGATTAACTCGATGAATCGTTTCAGCCCTAAAAACTGTTTTAAGGTTCTTCTCGTTCGCACCACCAATTCATGTTCATAAAAAACACTAAAAATGCTTCATATAAATGTTGAACATAGATTTATGCTCCTGACACTGTAAATATTTTTAAAAAGTTTAATAGAAACGATTTTTTTCAAATATATTTTAAAATTTACCTGTTGAAAATCCTTATATGTCACTGACCCATATACAAATAACACAATGTTCAGTCCGGTCTTAGACTGCGTTACAGACTGCGATAGTTCTAAATGGAAATTCAAAAGAACAAATGCTACTGGAAAGGAATTTTTTGTTTGTTTGTTTTGTTTTACAGCAGTCCTGAAATAGTGGGACCTGATACCTGTGATCTGAACTGAACTGAACCTGAACTGATGAGTACACAGCATTAACAGCGAGTACTGTCTGAGTGAGGACCTCTCTCTCTCTCTCTCAATGCTTTTTTTAATATTAGTGCAAGTTTGACTCAAAACTTCAAATTCACTACCTCATTCCTCTGAGGTGGAGCATAATTCGTTTTTATGACAAACAAGACTCACCTGTGGCTCATTTCCGGCGTCACTCGAGTCCGAATATTCAAGTCTGAGGTGTGTTCTTGTTCACGCAAAGTACAGCCAAAACCTGTCACGATAAATACGATGTGGACTTCCTGTTTCAGAAATGATGGATGGAGCAATATTTTCACGCGTCAGTATTTATCGTGGGCACTTTTTCTTTGCACTAGTGGGAGACTTTTTGTTGTTTTAGCCGCTGCAGAGGGTCAAATAATTAAAGAGGAGGTATTAAACTTTTGAATTTCTAACACATAACATATTTAGATCCACGTGTTACTCTTTATGGTTGTGAATGCTATATTTTCCGAAAACAGCGTATTAACATGTGTATGCGTCCCCCCACCCCCTCTGCCCCACCACAATCCGCATGCCACTACTGAAGCTTTCACATCAGGTTTGTCAAGTTGTAGCATATTGTTTTATATTCTGTTTTTATATTTCTGAAAAATGGCCGTGTGGAAGCAAAAGTTACATAAACTACAGATACTAACCATGAGAAGTGCACTGAAAAAAAAGACCTTGTAAGATTTACTTGAAAAAATCCTCATAACAATTTGCCAGAGCACTTTTTTAAGTCCATTTTACTGCTGTATTATCAGGTACAATTTACTTCTAATTAAGTCAAATGTTCTGACCACCACGATTAACAGTCATGACTTTACTGAGTCATTGTTACTTTATTAATTTTTTTTAAGTTGAAGTCATATGTATGTAAATAAATTAAGTAAAATATATAAAATATTTTCATGATCAGTTACATTGCTGTGAGGATATTATATGTTGGACGGTAAGTGTCTTGCCCAAGGACACAATGACAGCATTCATCTGTGGGAGCTACACCACCGAACTGTGGGTCAGTGGATCTGACCACTCAGTGATGTTTTTTTTTATGTTGGGAGCAGGATTTGAACCGCCAACCGTCGGGTCAGTGGACAAACGCTGCTATTAACGCTGTTAACTGCGCTACTGCCGCCCCAGCCGCACACAAGTATTTATCCATTTTTTGTTTGACACTTGAAATGACTTACTGTAGTTGTATTAAGTTACATTACTCTAATATTATACAGCATTTGTCCACTGGTCCGAAGGCACTTCAAATCCTGTTGTTGACTTTTTTTTTTTTGTCAAAAAAAACATAATTGGTTGAGTGGTCAGATCCACTGACCCACAGGTCGGTGGTGCAATCGTAGCTTCCACAGATGAATGCTGTCATTGTGTCCTTAGGCAAGACACTTCCCATCAGTAAATACTGGACATATAATATTTACTAGACATATTGTAATTATTTCATCACAGCAATTCAATTAATTATGACAACATTTTATATATTTTACTTAATTCATTTACATAAATATGACTTATAACTTAAAAAAAGAGTAACAATTACTTAGTAAATTCATGACTGTTAATCGTGGTAGTAAAAACATTTTATTTAATACTGACAATTAAATTGTACCTGATAATACAGCAGTAAAATGTACTTAACAAGAGCAATTGTTACAAGGATTTTTTCAAATAAATCTTCTAAGTTCTTTTTTTCACTGTGTTTGAATAGTGCCTGGGAGAGATCGCTAAATGATTCAGACATCCATGGATGACATATAAATCCACTTGTGTTTGATGAGGTAACAATAGCAGGTTTGAATATAATTATAACAGGTTTGAAAGCTCCAGAAAGTGGATTTTGCGTAATGCCCCGTCTGTAACTCCTATGACTCATTATAGAAACATTTTGTTATTTGTTTATTGCAGCTCACGCGTTTTAACTATATTGTACATTTAAAACGTGTGTACTGGGTTTATCAGGCTTTAGGATTTTTGTATCAGTGGAATAAATTAGTCTCAATACTATACATTTATTGCACTTCAAAAAATGCTACTGTGGCCGTTCATTTAAGTCAATAAGCACATTATTGGCCTGTGTTTGCTTACGATCAGTCTTTATGATTTAATAAAAGAGCCACCAGAGGAGTCAATATTTCAAATGTTCACCACCACACTCAGCTCTGAAGTCTGACAGAAAGCAAGAGGCTGAGATTCATCTGCAGGTAAGTTCTATAACATTTGGAATAAGCATGTGGAATATATACGCATTAAACGACGAGGAGCCACTCACTGTTTCGTTTCAGTGTATGGTGTGGTATAATAAAGCACAGTGAAGAACGGACTTGTATATCCAGCTATTGAGGCATCATTTGTAAATAACTGATGTGACCTGTTTACACCAGATCATATCACGTAACTTTTACACATATAAAATAATGAGTGACGACTGAACAGAAATGATGAATATGATATTACTGTACTGTGCTGTCAATATTAACCTAACCTGAACTACCGTATTTTCTGGACTATGGAGTGCACCTGCATATAAGCCGCAACCACTCTATTTAAAAAATATATATATATATATACAAGCCGCAACTGGGCTATAAGCCGCTGATATCCATGTGAAAAAGTAGATATTTACTGCATATACAGAACGATTTTGTACTGTAAATGTACATTTATGTACCTGAACAGATTCTTTCTGAACAGTGCCTTTTAACACAGCTGCAACTGTGCTGATTACAACAGGTCAAAAACAGAAAAGAACCGGTAATTGACCTTCATTTCTCCTGCGCAGTGAAACCACAAGTCACTTTAATCATCTTCGCTGAAGCCATTGACCTGAGCTTACAGCAGCAGCACGGTAGAGGTCTGCAGGACAGAATTTTCAGTCCCGCTCCCGCGTCGTGCAGTCGCGCTCCCGTCGCGCCCACAATCAGCTTTCAGAATATGTCCCGCGCCGCACTGTCTTGTGTTGCCGCGGGAGTGCAGGGCTCTACAGCACAGAGTCCTTCCTGGAGCAAGATCGATGCCTTCAACTTAAAACTTGCATCATACAAACTCCTTCGTGTGCTTTTCATGATGAAGGGGTGAGGATTTGAAAATAATTACCAGTCAGTATTTTGTTGTGTGTTATATCTGCTAAATAAAAAGTAGCGTATTCTTCTTTGCATTAATTTCAGTCTATCTTGTTTTTGAAATTCCAGTTAAAGCGCCCCTAGTGGTGGAAGAAAAATCCACAGAATAGCTGCACCTTTGTAAAAGCCGCATGGTTTAAAACCTGGGAAAAAAGTAGCGGCTTATAGTCCGGAAAATACGCTAATTATACAGATAATTTGTCTGTGTGTAAAAGTAATATTCACTTTAACACTCATATAACACTGTTCAGATTCTGTGTAATATCCAAATATGTTTTCTGAAGATTTTCTGTGAGGTGGAATGTGTAGAAATACAGATTCTGTAGCAAGAAATACTGTATGTGCCCAATAGACCATCATCAAACTCTTTTTTTATCAGGCCCGGAAATGGTCCGTCACACCTGACTGAAGACTGAAGTATTGGCCCTAATCTGCCTGAAAACCCATCTCTGGATCTTGTGCTGACCTTAGTCCAGGATTCTGCCTATTATGTATGTGCTCGGTTACTGGGGAAACTGGAATTCTCAGAAGAAAACAAAAGAGATGCCGGGAGAAGTATGCTCAACACAAAACATTTCATGATGCAATGGTTAAAGACAGACACCTGACCTAACCCTCATGTGTCTCCAGTGAACATAGTAAGTAATAATTCCTTGAGCGAACTTTAGATTCATGCTGTAGCGCTGCAGCCAAACAGTCAATGTTACATTTTAAAGGTAAATTATTTAAGACTGGTTCAATTTTTACAAATGATATTTGGTAAACTGTGAGTGAACTAAACCGTAGGACTGAAACGTGCCTGCAGTCTGAAGCAGGCACAGTGTGGTTGTCTGTTATGCGTTGCTGAAGTGTGCAATATCCCCCATTATGTTAATTTTATATGAAACATAGTGTAGCTGTTTGTAGCTGTTTTCTTTCAGGTGTCTGGATTTATTGTCAAAATAAGAAATGGCCTTAAAGTTTATAACTAAAAGTTAATTATTTAGAACTTTTCAAAAACAAGGCTATGTCTACATCAGCACTCCTAGAATTTTGTCCTGACCATCCCATGTGTCTCATATACAGATATCTCAAAGACAAAGAAGGCTGCATGGTGGAGGTTTAACCTTAGGCTCCTTCAATCAAACACAGATTTTCTTCAAGATAATTCTCCTCAGATTCAGAAGTAATTTATTTTAAGGTGAAGTTGTTGTAAGTAACATTATCATTAGCCTGTGATAGAAATGTATATTGTGAAGAAAATATTTCTGTCATTGTGATTAATGGGTAAAGTTCAGCAGACACAACTGCCTCCACCCTGAGGAAGCCCTTTACTGTTTGACATGTTCTCCAGTGTAAAAGTTGATTAGCTCATATCTGTGAAACAAAAGTCCCTCTGCTTTAGTGTGTATGTAGCTTTGTATTTCTGTATCTTCTCTTCTCTCTAATTCTCTCTAATTTAATATCCCATCTCTATTTTAAAATTTTATGATGATTATTTATCTTTTGATTTGTTTGTATTGTGATTTTAAAGTATTTCTTATTCTGTACAACATTTGTAACACATGTTTGTGTACGAATTGTGCTGTACAAATAAACTTGCCTTGCCTCTGTATAAATACTCAGAGCTCAGACGCTGAAGAGTCTGGAGGAGAGGCTGTTAGCCTGTGGCCAGGGCAGGTCTAGGCCCTGTCCTGTCTGCTCTAATAAACAATACACCTTTTGTTTGTATTTCATCAAGGGATTACTATTTATACTTCAAGATATGTATTATTTTCTACAACAAGCCATAACAGTTTCAGCAAGCTGACTATTTATTTGATCAACTGTGCTCATATAATCTTGTGTGCTGAGGTCATTTTCACTAGAAAAATGCCCCTCATCACTTCGAGTGGCTTCACTATAGCACTGTGCTGATGGTGTCAAAGTCCTTACTGGTGTGAGACATCTGAGAGCTGCTGGGGAGAGACTTCAGGTACTCCAGGTGTCTGCGGGCATCCTCTTGATTGTGCCTCACATAGTAAATGACATAAGCGATCACCATAGTGAACCATCCAAACATGGTGACAAACATAGCTACGTCTGTGGTTTTGTGGTGAAAGTTGCAGAAGTTGATCCCTGAGTCCAGCACCTGGATGACTGGTTTTCCTGCATATTGGTCCTGCACTGCACTGTGGCACATCACATCATTCGCAGTCTCTGGGTCTAGTCTCAGCTCCCTCAGCACCTCCTGCAGAGTGCACTCACAGTGCCACGGGTTATTGGACAGGCTGATCTTTGCATGCAGCTGTGCAAAGGCGTCTTTAGGGATGGCCTGGATATGATTGTGAGATAGGTCCAACAGGTGAAGGCTGTCAGAAACGCCTTGAAAAGCTCCTGCCTCCACAGTGTCTATGGCGTTGTTGGAGAGGTCCAGCTCCTGGAGGTAATGTAGTTCTTTGAAGGCATGATTGGGGATGTGTGTGATCTGGTTGGAGGACAGTAGTAGCACCACCGTGTCTTCTGGAAGATCAGACGGGATTTCGTCCAAGTTTCGAGACGTACACTGAACCACTGTCAGTCCATTCCGCTCTATGCAGTGGCAGCTGACGGGACAGGCCATAGCTGGAACATACATCCCGAACAACAAGCTCCAGATGAGAGACAGAAACTCCCTCAGTCCTAATAAGTGCTGCATTCTTAGCACTGCTCCCCTGCCACTGTCAGAACATCATGACCACACTGGTCACTGACATGAGACCCTGATCTCTGGGGCTTCAGTGAACTGTGGAAACTGTTTACATGATGAAGAACATCAGGTTGTCCTCAAAATGTGCCCATAGTTGTAATATCCAATTTGGAAAGTATCAGGTTTAGTCTCCAACGCTGTACCACGCAGCACCGGGCTCACCACATTAAGCTTTGCTCTGAAAGAGACAGAAAGAGTTAGCACTGAGAATATAGCCCTTAACTACCACTGTCTAGTTAACACTGAGGATAAAAACTAGACTAATACATGTTTATGTGCAGCATCCAAAGTCCAGTGTTTACATTCTTATTGTCCGCTCTTTTATTCTGTAATAATTTCATTTTATGTTTAACCTTGTTCCCAACCTTCATCTCTTTGGCATTTAAAACAAAATTGTAAGGCCAAGAACAAAAGGACAGAAAGCAAGAGGCCTAATACTACAATGCAATCTATGTCTATCTACTTAAACTATAATCTATTTAATTTGCATCTGATAGCAACAGACAGAAGCCATCATCTCAAAATGAATTCAATTAAACCTACAAATCAACATCTGCCTCAAAATTCAGCGGTGGAATATAACAAAGTAAAGGTTATGTACATAATCCAGCAAATATCTGTATCAGAATCAATACATTTGGTTTATGAGAAGGTTTATAAGAAATACTTTTACTTTTTACACACTTTTAAACGAGTGCTTTAATATTTTTACTGAAGTAGATTTTTTCATGTGATGCTTTTATTTGAGTGCTTGAGTTTTGCTCCCGTATCAAGTAACAAACATGAGTACTTCTTCCACCACTGGACAAATTACGGCTGAAATTACATGACAATGGCTAAAGTGTGTATTCGTGTTTGTCTTCTGCGTTTGTTTCTTGTGAGGGCTCTGAAGGACCTTACAGGAGGCTGCTGGAGCTCACGCCTCCTGACACTCTCCAAGACGCACTGTCCATCACCGAGTGCACTCAAGAACATAGCCAGAGTTCTGTGGAAATGGGCTGCCCCCATCGAAATGAGCTCCCAGCGGCTCAGATCGACAGCGACGTCTAGCGATTCACGCTACCCCAACGAAATAAGCTACCGTACGTTTTTCAGTTCACAGTTGTCTATGGGCCAGTGACATATAGGGATTTTCAACAGGCAAATTTTAACATATCAAAAAATATTAGTTTCTATTGAACGCCATTTGTATTAAGCCTTTTCTGTGTTTTTTTATGTACATGAATTGGCTACGACCTTAACAAATGTCATGTGGTGTGACTGAGAATAACATTAACGTGGTTTTATCTTCTAAAACATGGTTAGGATATTCATCTAAGTTCTGAGTAATATGAAGTGTATAGAAACTGTTGGCGTTTCTTTAGATTTTTAATGCATATTGATATTTTCTTTTACTGTCCAATATGACAGTCGCCTGCTTGTGTTTAATGAACAAACTACTGCCCTGGAAAATGCATCAAATGAAGAAAAATGCCTAAAGAACCGTTCACCCAAGTCGACTTTGTCTGTTATTAAACTCCAGCCATAGAATCACTGCTGTTATTAGTCGCACCACATGATGCACGGTCGCACCACATGACACTTTAACACTTTAAGGACAAAAAACATACAGAATAACTCATGATTTCTGAAAACAATTATTTGGTTCCATGAAGGTCAGAGGTACTTTTTTTTTTACCTTTATTTACCCAGGAAAGTCCCATTGAGATCACTAATCTCTTTTTCAAGGGAGTCCTGCCACGCACACATCATTTTCATACTAGACAATGTGGGTGAAGTGTCTTGCCTACGGACACAACAACAGCTTTTGACACTGGCGCCCCACTGTGGCACCTGGAATTCCCAGTGGTCTCCCATCCAAGTACTAACCAGGCCCGGCACTGCTGAGCTTCTGAGATCTGACGGGATCAGGCTTTGACAAACCGGTATGGCCACGTACTCTGGTACTACAGAAATGTGCTGAATTATGATGCAATTTTAACCTTTTAACTGACGAAAAAGCAATTGGGCAGAAAATGTAGGCGTCATGTCACAGACCCATGTATCCAATAAAGTGAACCTCCCCAGTCTTACGCCATATTTCTTTGGATTAGAGACAGCAGGTTTGATGCTGTTTGCACAAGGCGATCACACTTTCTACCTTAGTTATAATAATAATAATGCATCAGTTTTATATAGCGCTTTTCTGGACACTCAAATGTCACATTTAGCCTCATTTATATGAATCTGCGTAGTTCATTTCCACAGTGGTATTTACACTATCAAATTGGGCTCTGACTAAAGGTAGTAAATATCAGCAGGCCAATTTAATCAGTGAATAATGCTCTCACTGTAGAATCTGTTC
This sequence comes from Odontamblyopus rebecca, assembly GCA_030686955.1. Lineage (NCBI taxonomy): Eukaryota > Metazoa > Chordata > Actinopteri > Gobiiformes > Gobiidae > Odontamblyopus > Odontamblyopus rebecca. The sequence goes on along the minus strand of CM060665.1, from coordinate 36,862,364 downwards.
TTTACTCATTTATATGAATATGTGTAGAGGTAGCTCATTTCGAAAGGCCTATATCTTGTATCAAATAAGGCTCCCGCTATATACAAGTCTGGAAAAAAAGAAGAGACCACAGCAAAATGATTAGTTTTTCTAATTTTATTACTTCCAGGTATGTGCTTGAGTAAAATGAACATTTTTGTTTCATTCTACAAACTACTGACAAAAATTCCAAATAAAATACTGTCATTTAGAGCATTTTTTGTAGAAAATGGCAAATGGTCAAAATAACAAAAAAAAAATTAAATGTTTTCAGGCCTCAAATAGTGCGAAGAAAACAAGATCATCACCATCATCACCATCAAAATCATATTCATTTTAATTAATTCGTTTTAACTTAGGAAGAGTTCAGAGAAAATTTAGTGGAATAACTCTGCAAGAGGATAATGATGAACACAGCAGTGTTTTTTCTCCTTTTCCTCCTTAAATCAGGTTTGGTTCAGGTGATCAGTGCCTCATGAAGCAGAATGAGGTGTGTTTGTGTTGGATTTAACAGACGCTGGAATGGAACGACAGTCACACATGCAGAGACGCTGATTTCAGAAAAAAATGCAATGGTCTCTTAAGTTTTTCCAGAGCTGTAAGAGAAAGAAATGACTGGAAACTCTGAAATCTTTATATTAAATAGCATTTTGTCATATTTAACGCTGATATCATAGGCAACCGTGAGAATTTCCTATTATAATATAGTGATATTTTATATATACAGCGCTTTTCTTAGCAAAGTTACAACATTTTTTGCAAAAAGAAACAACACTAAACATGATGTAATGAAAATGATAACGATAAAATCAAATATTAAATACAAACTAGTCAGTAATCTGCAAATCTAACATGCACAAGTCGATGCTTACACACTTAACTGGTCAGAACATACAATAAAACCAATACACTTAAAATGTGATTTGTTGTTCCACTTCTGCCTCGGGAGCTCAAATCGACGGGCATTTAGAATATAACAGCGCATGCAAAGTAGCGCTCGGGAGCTCAAATCGACAGGAGATCAGATATCATATTTCACCTCCATGCGCTGTTTAGATTTAAGCATCAAGAATGCAAAAATAAATGCGTGAGTATTCGGGAACTGTTCATTTAAGTGATTTTGCTCTGCGTTCTCCTATCCTCAAGATTCACTACGCGCTGAATTCCTTTTCCGATTCCATCTACTCACCTGCCGTGTCAGCGTCACGGATTCCTCGCAAGATAACAAGCAAAAAAAAAAAAAAACTTGGCCATGATTTTAATCCTGATCTATGAGTCCGGAGTCCCGCGTCGTAGTCGTATCACTTGCTGAAAAAACTAACTCCGGGTAGTAGTCCGTGCACCGGGAGAGGAGTCGTGACCCAGTCCAGAGCGCGTCCTCGTCTGCGCCCCTGCAGCCTGCGCATCCCTCACTCCCCCCGCTCTTTCTCTCCAGCTACACCTCGGAAGAGCTGGATGAGCATGTGTTAAGACGTAAGAAAGTCTGCAGCTCTGCATGGCACATTATATTCACTAGACTAGATGGTCACTATGTTGTCATTATGTTCAAGTAGCCCATAGGAACAAATGTCTGAGGGTTTATTCTTATTTATGGAGCACATTTTATTTCACTGTGTGCTGTATTCAAATTAGGCACATAGTTCTGTTTTTAGAATTACATAAAAATGAACTGCACAACAATAATAATTGTGTTGTGGATTTTTAAATCTGAGAAAAATAAAACTGGAGAAAAGTTGTCTTAAATCAAAGAGTATGGAACCTCTTACAACCCTCTCGCCCGCCCGCGGGCGATTACACAACATTAAAAAGTCAAGCCAGATATTCAGCTTAATTATTTTTCCAATATTGACATGCTATACATCGTTTGAAAGCTTAACTCCTCAGTAAAACATCCATATCATTCATTTTATGCCACAGACTGAGCCCAAAGAGCCATAACTTATAATTCCCGAATATAATCAAAACAACAATGCACATTTCTTACCTTTGAGCTGGTTCTGTCGGTCCGAAACTGTTTCAGTCCAGGAATAGCTGTACTCAATTAGTCCGTAACAGTCCACAGAAAAAGAATATCCAGTTGTTTTTTTTTTCATAAAATAATTCCATGTGGAGAAATAATCTAGAAAGACCGTGTTTGTCTCATAGAGCGTATATACGAGTGGACTAAGTGACTGTGACGTCACCCATAGCGTTCAGCGCCGCTCACATGAGGCTCCCGATGCCACCGTTACAGGAGCGAATCTGGAGCCAGGCTCCATGTTTGGAAATCCGACCCCGAGTATCATAGCAACAACAAGGCCAATCATGATTGAGATGGTTAAATGTGCCGCCCGACTGGCCTGGGAGTGCCGCCCTTCTCAGAGCGGTGATACTCTGCACCATTCTGCACGGACCGCTGGATTTTGATGATTCTTGAGAATAATAAGGAAACTTTTAGCTTTTATCATCAAACTTTAGATAGTAAGTATTAGTCATTGATTTATGCTATATGTTCTGTTATGTACGGACAACAATACAGTTGACAATTTAACGACATTCACTTTACTTTTTGCTAGATAAGTTATGCTAGTTAAGATTATAGTAATGTTAGCTATTGTAGTAGTTGGATTTATTTGGTCATTTTATTTGAAAAATAGTCAATCTTACTTATTTTCTTCATTTTACTTTAAAGAATTTTAATAATAAATCTGACTAAATGAATTGTAAAAAGTGTAAGATTGATGAGCTAGAAATTATTCTTAAATTATTATTGACGGGCAAGAATTTCACATTTGTGAAAACTAGGCGTTTACACATCCGTACAGGTTATTTAACCAATCGATATCGATCGTAAATTCTCCCGACGATGGTTTAAGAAACTTTAATCAAAAGCCCATCCCTCTCAGTTAGTGGAATTAACTGTCGAGTAGCTGCCGACTAGGAAGATAGGTAACGTTTATGGTCACGTAACTGTATATCATAAATCTAACATTATCACTCTTCCACACAAATTTGTCCCGTACTCACACTTTGTTGAAACGAGTCGCTGGCAGAGCTTTCCTCGACGTTCTGTTGATTCTCCAGCCCATTAAAACGTCAACAGAAACCTCCACAACGACTTCCAGGGCAGGCGCCAAATTCAGCTGTCCGTCAAACATCGATTAGCCAATGGTAAGGCACCCATGGAAATCCCGCCCACCCGTCAAATTTGTGTCAGAACTACAAGCACAAAGTCCGGGAGCGCAAACGAGAAAACTGGAATCGCAACCAAAAAAAGGGGGATCAAACAAACAAAAAAAAGAGGCAAAGACAGATACCTCTTTTTCACGATTACACAAATAATTTCATTGATTTAACTTTTTTTTTTTTTTTTGGTATTTTGAATCATGCTTTTTTGCTTGATGTTTGAAAAGTTTTCTTTGGACATTTTGACAAAATTAATTCCATACAAAACAAGAGTATCCATGAAAGGATCCGAGGTTTGCAGCGGAACAAAAGGAGCGTGTCCAGTTAGCGGTGTATCACGCATGTCTGAGCGAGCGCTCCACGGCTAAAGCTCTTCAGTCATTGGTTCTTTCAGGAAATGATTGACATATCTGAATAGCCTATCATAAGACCTTTACGGCGGTGGGCCCCACGTGGGGCAGAGGTGAGATAGTGAGACAGCAGGTCACTGCGCAAACATATTTGGAGAGGCTCTCGCCTCCTCTGACGCGCAGACACTGGTGGGAAGCACCAGAGGCATATGGAGAGAAATTTTTTGGCTTGTTTTAGTTTTTTATCTTTAGAAAACATGCCTAAAGTTCAGAAGAAGATTTATTTATTATACATTACATCTTATCACAGTTTGGAACATCTGGTAAATATTTGGATATTTATATATTGAATATTTACACAATTGTTGCTAACAAGTTCAGCAGTGAGTGTAGTGAGTCACAAATGCCTAGGATGAAGTATGCCCAAGTTAGAGCCTTTATTTTTTTTCCAAGGCAAAAAAAATTCAACTTTTAGACATTTTTGAATGTCTGTACTGTAAGTTAGCTGCACTCACAGTCTTCATATGCATATCTACAGAAACTAGAAGGTCTAAGCTTTAAAATGATGCATCACACAAGCATGTGGGGTTTAAGATTTTCTTTTAATAAGCTATGGCATTTGGGTATGTGTTACCATTGTGCACAGACAAAATTAGGTGGGTAGCAACAGCAATTGTGCACACAATTACAGAGAAAATGAAAACAAAACCTTTTGATCCTCAGGCAAGGTCCGTCTCTCCCTGATCTATAAATGGCAAAACAGGCTTCTTACAGTTGACAACGTCATAAAACCAACATGAGGTAAAACATACTACAGTATATCTAAACAACTTCCAAACACAGACTACTTGTCTGGTTCAGCAGGGCATCGATCAGATTTGCTGCCAAGGATATCACTGTTCTAAATTATGAGAATAAGCAAAGCAACAGCTTGTTGTTTTAACAATACTGGAAAAAGACAGTACTGTGACCTGATCTGAGACACCCCAGGAACAGCAGATTAGACCATCACATGTGGCAGGAAAACAGAAATGATTTAGCAGTTGTTAGTTAACAGTTCTCTAAACCCATAAAAGACATTCTTTAGCTTAAATAGGCCACAACAGAAAACAAAGTAAAAGATTTCCACCACAAATAAGGCCAACTAACAAACAAAAATAAACAAACTAACAAACAAAAATAACAAAACTAACAAACAAAAATAAACAAACTAACAAACAAAAATAAACAAACTAACAAACAAAAATAAACAAACTAACAAACAAAAATAACAAAACTTAACCAAAATACAAGAGAGTGGGTGACTGCGTTTTATGGATACCATAGAAATACCATAAAAAAGTGGGCGAGTGAAAAGCAGGTCACGATGCTATATATATTATAAGAGCGAATCTGGAGAGGTTGCTGGTGCTAGATTAGTGCATGTCAATGGCCATAGTTGTCCTGCAGCTAAAAACAATCTCACCTAATCCAAAGCACCCGAAGCAAATCAATATTACACCAGACTGTCCATGTGAATGTCTGCGTTCATAGAATCATGTTTGAAGCAAAATTAACCTTGCATCGCATGAATTGTCACATGTTGAGGGACTATTTTCTCATACAACTCAACTCACTGCTGCTGCTCAGACATAAATCCATCACATGCAACGTTGGTTTTACTTCTAAAATGATTCTCTGGACACAGACGTTCACATGGACAGTCTGGAGTTCTAATAGTTTTGCCTCAGGTCTGTGGAGTGGGTGAGACTGTTTTCAGTGGCAGGACAACTATGGCCATTGACATGCACTAGCCTAGCATCTCTCCAAATACAAGAACTGGATAGAAGATTTAATGTCCAAAATTCCAAACTGTCCCTTTAATAAGAACATTTTAAGACCAAAGTGACGAACAGCAGTAGTTACAGATAGAGGGGCCACAAGATCCCAATGTAAGTCATTGGGAGCCAGAGTCAGAAGGAGCCGGAAGAGCCTCCTGGAGCACTTCCTATTTGGCACGTGACTGCTAACGTGTTAGCTCTGTCCAGTCATATATACGGTCTATGGTGGCTACCCAGATCACACACTGAACAGTTTTTGAAATGTTTTGCTTTTTAGCTCAGTTTTTAACATCATATCATGGGATTTTAACCAACTAAGAAGTGCAGCATGTGCAGTTCAAAGGACACAAGGACTGTTGGATTTTGTGATGAGCTGTTTGTTTTTCCCATATCCATGGAGAGGGTGCAAGAGGCTACCGAAGGAGCGAGCTGTGTATAATTGAGATGCTACAGGCTTTTTCAGTCATATGTGGCAGAAGATCTTCAAGAAGAAACACTTTGCCGCCAACTGAAACTCCAACGCAGAGTAAGAAGGACGCCTTTCCTGGTGTGTTCACCTGGTGCCTCCTGGAAGCTGCTGTGATGCTGCAGAACACAGGGGGACACTTTTTGGCTCTTCCACAGGATCTGCTGACCATCCCTGAGTCCACCTGTGAAACTGCACTGAGACCTTTGACTGAGACACAAAGGCCCCTGAGAGGTGCAGTTGAAATGTTGCAGCAACATCAACTACAACTTCAATTTCTCTCGACATCCATAAAGTATATTTCTCTCTCTCTACATTGGTATTTCACAGAATACATTTGGCATTTTTCACAGAAACGCTTCACATAAAGCTATGACAAGACAAACATAGAGGGAAAACAGTCACAAGTGAAGGTTGTGGCATAAAATAAAGTAACACCATAACACCATCAGGCCAGGGAAAGACACAGTTCAAATGACTTTTGTTGCATTAAGCACCTGAGCTCATTTAAATCTCTTTCTCCTCCTTGAACACTGCTCTCATGACACATTTCAAAATCTTATGGCTTCTCCTAACACAGACCCAAACTAGCAATACAAAAAATTACAATATGCGACGGCATCCATCCCACACAGGCTGGCTCCTCCCTTTTAGCTCAGAATATGATTGCTAGTCTTAGATCACCATCAGGTAAGACGAACACACAGAACAGCTCAGGGAGTGTTAATGACGCTAAGGAGCAGAGTAGACTAGTGAGGCACTGCTCTGTTAGCAAGAACAGCTCCAAACAGGCTGAGACTGTGTGTGCCCCACGTACAGGGGCCTCCTCTGAGCCACCCTGCATGAAAAATTCTCCCAGACTGGCTGAGGCTGTGTATGTCCCACGCACAAAAAGCACAAATAACTCACAGCTAAACTCTGATAGGAAAGGCGTCAGATCTCCTAACTTAATAAAAATAAATACATGCATCACAAATGAACAAAATAAGCGTGTAAAAAGCACAAATAAAACTCAACTAAACTCTGATAGGAAAGGCGTCAGACCTCAAAACTTAATAAAAATAAATACATGTGTCGCAAATAAACAAAATGATAAGCGTGTAAAATGTGGACTGCTAAACATCAGGTCCCTCTCCTCCAAATCTCTTTTAATAAATGAATTAATTGGCGACTTTAATATTGATCTTCTAACTTTAACTGAAACATGGCTTCAGGAAAATGATTATGTTAGATTAAACGAATCTACACCTCCAAGTCACGTGAACTTTCAAAGTGCCAGGAGCACAGGTCGAGGTCGCGGTGTGGCCGTCATTTCTCACTCCAGCCTAATTCTCAGCCTCAAATCTAATTATACATTCCGCTCCTTTGAAAGCCTCACACTATCTATTACGTGCACCAACTGGAAAAACCAAAAAGCTGTTATATTCATAACAATCTACCGACCTCCTGGTCCATATGCTGAGTTTCTGACAGAGTTTTCTGACTTTATTTCAAGTTTAGTTTTGGAATGGGAAAGGATTGTTATAGTTGGAGATTTCAACATTCATGTTGGTAACAGCAGTGAGCCTCAGCAGTGCTTTTGGTGCTCTCCTGGATGGGGTCGGTTTTACCCAGAGTGTGAACAAGCCGACTCACTGTCACAATCACACTCTTGATCTTGTTCTAACTTATGGTATTGAGATGAATGATTTAATTGTTCTTCCTCAAAACCCTATACTCTCTGACCATTTTTTAATTACCTTTCAATTCGTACTAAAAGACTATCCAGCTCTGCAGGAGAAAACAATAATGAAAAGAACAATATCAGAAAAATCGGTAGCCGAGTTCAAAGAAATAATCGAGCCAGTATTAAATGATATGCCATGTGACAATGAGAACAACTTTAATCCAATTATCATGGATCAGTTTGTTGATAGGACAATGCTCACCTTAAAATCTGCTCTCGATGTTGCAGCTCCACTAAAACAGAAAAGCATTAAACCAAGACCTCCGGCTCCATGGTTTACTCCAGAACTGCGATCACTCAAACAACACGTAAGACGCACAGAGAAGCTCTGGCGCCGCTCGCGCTCCGAGCAGTCTCTGAAGGCATGGAAGCTCTGCCTGCTCTCTTATAAGGCCGCTCTGCGAAAAGCACAAACCAGATACTATTCAAACCTAATAGAAGTAAACAAAAGCAACCCCAGATTTCTGTTCAGCACTGTAGCCAGGCTGACAAACTCGCACACTGCCCCTGAGTCTCTTCTCCCCTCAAAGTTCAGTTCTGACGACTTTCTTGAATTCTTCGATTACAAAATTACAACCATTAGAGACTAGATCAACGAAGCCACTCCAAAAATCAGCACCGAGCAAATCCAGCAAATCCAGTCAGTAACACCAATATCCCACATAAATCCTCTAACAGCATTAGACAAATTTACTCCTGTCGATGAGGTGGAGATTACCTCAGTCATCATGTCGTCCAAACCATCAACTTGTTTGCTCGACCCTATTCCAGTCAAACTCCTCAAAGAAGCTCTCCACCTAATAATAGGTTCCATCCATAACATAATAAATATGTCATTAGAAAATGGCTTTGTTCCTCAGTCCTTTAAATATGCTGTAATTAAACCGCTTTTGAAAAAACCTAGCTTAAATCCTGATGAACTAGCCAACTACAGACCTGTCTCGAATCTTCCAATTCTCTCAAAGATTCTGGAACGAGTTGTGGTGAAACAGCTTTGTCACCATCTGCAGGGCAATAATTTATGTGAAAAATTTCAGTCTGGTTTCAGAGCTCACCACAGCACAGAAACTGCTCTGCTTAAAGTGACAAATGATTTGCTACTAGCTGCTGATAACGGGCTGGCTTCAGTCCTGGTCCTACTGGACCTCAGTGCAGCATTTGACACCATTGATCACAACATTCTACTGCAGAGGTTAGAATGTGACATAGGTGTCAGAGGGACGACCCTCAAATGGTTTAAATACTATCTATCAGATAGGTACCAGTTTGTTAGTGTAAACCAGTGCACCTCTCCCTGCTCTAAAGTAGCTTGCGGTGTTCCACAAGGATCTGTGCTTGGTCCAATCCTGTTTACTCTGTATATGTTGCCATTAGGTAACATTATCAGAAAACATGGCATTAATTTCCACTGCTATGCTGATGACACTCAGCTGTACTTATCAATGAAACCTAATCAGACCGATCAAATCGATAAGCTCAGTGCCTGTGTGAAGGACATCAAAACCTGGATGACCCTGAATTACCTGCTCTTAAACCCTGAAAAAACAGAGGTCATTGTTGTCGGTCCTAAAGGTCAGAGAGATTCTCTGTCCGACCAGATAATCTCACTTGACAATGTGAGTATAGCCTCTAGCTCTACTGTAAAAAACCTTGGAGTCGTATTTGACCAAAATCTCTCATTCACAGCTCATATAAACCAAGCTTGTAAAACTGCATATTTTCACCTGCGAAACATAACTAAAATCAGAAATATTTTGCCTAAAAATGATGCCGAAAAACTTATCCATGCATTTGTTACATCCAGACTAGATTACTGTAATTATCTGCTCACCATCTGCGCTAAAGGTACTTTAAAAAGCTTCCAGTTGGTCCAAAATGCAGCGGTCCTAACAGGAACTAAAAGAAGTGATCACATCAGTCCTGTGTTAAAATCACTTCACTGGCTTCCTGTCGAGTTTAGAATTAAATTCAAAGTTCTCCTCCTGACATACAAAGCCTTAAACAATATGGCCCCATCATATCTTCAGGATGCCATTGTCCCCTATCAGCCAAATAGAGCACTTCACTCTCAGAATGCAGGATTATTAGTGGTTCCTAGAGTGTCTAAAAGTACAGTGGGGGAGAGAGCCTTCAGTTACCAAGCTCCTGTGTTATGGAATCAACTCCCTGTTGATGTTAAACAGGCTCCACAGTCTCTTTATTTAAGACCAGGCTTAAAACCTTCCTCTTCGGAATAGCTTATGACCAGGTTACTTAGTTGATGTCACTAAGATAAGCTGCCGCAGGAGATAACAAGCTGGGGGAAGTGTGGCAACCTGAGCACTGTCCTCTATTTCCTCCTATTTTCTCATCAGCATCACTTACTATGTTCTCATCTGTAGCTCGTTCATTGCTGTTCACATGTTGTCCCCTGTCCCACTCCCCCTGTGGAGTGTAACTCTTTCAGACTCCTGATGACAGCTGGACCCCTCTCCTCCTCCTCGCCCGGCTTCCTCCTCCTCGCCCGGCTCCTCCTCCTCGCCCGGGCTCCTCCTCCTCGCCCGGTCTCCTCCTCCTCGCCCGGCTCCTCCTCCTCGCCCGGTCTCCTCCTCGCCCGGCTCCTCCTCCTCGCCCGGCTCCTCCTCCTCGCCTGGCTCCTCCCCGGCTCCTTCCCCACCTGGGTAGCTGTGGCCATACCGAACTGGCCCACGGGCCTGGACATCTATAGCCTGTCCGTCCATGGGAGTGGATCCCTCCTTCACTGTAGTTCTCCCCGAGGTTTCTTCTTTTTCCCAGGACCCTGGGTTTTTTGGAGTTTTTCCTTGCTGAGAAGGAGGGTCTAAGGACAGGGGATGACTGGACAATGTTTCATTTGCTGCTTTACACGAATGTTGTTTATTCCTGTGTTGATATGTCTGTGTGTATGTTTTACTCATCCATATCTTGGAACGCCCTTAGAGGCAACTGTTGTTGCGATTTTGGGGGCTACAAAAATAAATTGAATTGAATTGAATTATTACAGTTTACACATATTATCCACATCATATCACATTTCAGTATAGATTACCCTTCATTCATTTCAACAGTCTGCACTTTAATTCCTGAATTGTAAGCCCAATATACTCGCTTATTTGTAACATATTTGTTGCTTATGTGAAAAATTCTAAAGGTTCAAAAGGAATCAGTTTGTGGCAGAAACTTTAGACTTAATTATGTCACTCTAGACGTAATTATCATAGTTTGGCGTTAATTAGGTTTGGTTTATTTTTAATTTCTTTTTGTTCCTTGTTAAAAGGGTGAACACTTTTGTTTTATTAGATGTTGTGACTAAAACAGTGTGGATTCTGAGACGGCGCGGGCGGCACGGTGGCTGAGTGGCAACACTCAGGGCTCACAGCAAGAAGGTTGCGGGTTCGATCCCCGGGTCGCCCGGGCCTTTCTGTGTGGAGTTTGCATGTTCCTCCCCGTGTCTGGATGGGTTTCCTCCGGGTACTCCGGTTTCCCCCATCAACCCAAAACATGCCCACACCCCTATGAACTAACATCAAGGACCATGTTGTCCACCCTCCTGTGGGCTCACCACCTGCAGCGGGGTTCATAGGGGGGGGTCAGGTGCTATGTGTATTGGGCAGCATCTGCCCCGCGACCCAGCCAGATTGAGCGGGAGAAGATGGATTCTGAGACCTGAATATGAATCTATGAAATGAATATGATCATCTGCTAGTAATAGTTGCTGTTGATCACATTTTAATCAATTATTATTATGATTTTGTTCTTATAGGAGAATATGTAAACGTAATAAGCAATGGACAAGGTCAAAATACACGCCGGGGAGAAGCATTTTTTTCTCGTGAGGCATCCTACATATAATCTGTTACAGTTTTGGGGGAACTTGCTAATTTGCTTTTTATCTTCATGAAAAACAAGATACAAGATTTTTTTTTACATTATTAATTCATTGTGATTCATTTTGCCACAGTAATGTCCAATATTGTCGCCCCAATGAAAAAGAGACGTGCATTGAGTTTTCATTTCACACAGTCCTAAGTGTAATATTAAACTTAACAACAAACAGTTTTGTCGGCTGGCTTCACCCAGTGCTGTCTTCTTGTATATCTAGATTTAATCCCAGGTATGTGCTTTAAATTAACAAATTTAACTCAAAAGAGTGAAACTAGTGAGTGGTGGAGATGCTTATCTTAGATAATAAATTACTATTAGGTTCAGGAAGCAGCAGCCAACAGAGTAACACATTAGCTATTTATAGCACCCACAGGTGATGAGGCTGTAGGTGATCCTCTGGGAAGTCTTCAACAATCGAGTACATGAAAAAAGACACCAAAGATATATATTGCCCGTGCAGGGTAAGTAATATTTTTAAGATTACATATTAGATTACTTACATGATACATATGAAGATATAAATAGTTGATTTTTTTTCCAGCATATTCGTTACGTTACAGTTTTCTTTATATGATATAAATACTTTTAATAACACTTACGTTCAACGTCTGTGCCAAAGAGGCTAATTTTAATTTCAATAAATATTTGAAGATTCATTTCAGTTAGCTTCCGGCCAGCCCTTCACAATATACAATGGCGAGATATTACTTCATAGTGAACCTTCTAAGGGAACCACATTCAACATATCTTCTTAGGATTACATGTTGGTGTAAAACATTGCTACATTATAAACATTTATAGGACAGAATGGTACCAGATTATTCCAGTGTTCACTCATTTAAAGCAGAAAAAAGGCACAGACTCCCAGCAACAAATGGAGTAAATCTAGTTGAGGGAAAAAGGCAGCACTAGCAGTAGTTGTTGAAGTTGGGGGAAGTGTAGTTGTTGTGGTTGGGGCAGGAGTAGTTGTAGTTGGTGCAGGTGTAGTTGTAGTTGGTGCAGGTGTAGTTGTAGTTGTAGTTGGTGCAGGAGTAGTTGTAGTTGTAGTTGGTGCAGGAGTAGTTGTAGTTGGTGCAGGTGTAGTTGTAGTTGTAGTTGGTGCAGGGGTAGTTGTAGTTGTAGTTGGTGCAGGAGTAGTTGTAGTTGTAGTTGGTGCAGAAGTAGTTGTAGTTGTAGTTGGTGCAGGTGTAGTTGTAGTTGTAGTTGGTGCAGGAGTAGTTGTAGTTGTAGTTGGTGCAGGAGTAGTTGTAGTTGTAGTTGGTGCAGGAGTAGTTGTAGTTGGTGCAGGTGTAGTTGTAGTTGTAGTTGGTGCAGGAGTAGTTGTAGTTGTAGTTGGTGCAGGGGTAGTTGTAGTTGTAGTTGGTGCAGGAGTAGTTGTAGTTGTAGTTGGTGCAGGGGTAGTTGTAGTTGGTGCAGGTGTAGTTGTAGTTGTAGTTGGTGCAGGAGTAGTTGTAGTTGTGGTTGGGGCAGGAGTAGTTGTAGTTGGTGCAGGTGTAGTTGTAGTTGTAGTTGGTGCAGGAGTAGTTGTAGTTGGTGCAGGAGTAGTTGTAGTTGGTGCAGGTGTAGTTGTAGTTGGTGCAGGAGTAGTTGTAGTTGTAGTTGGTGCAGGGGTAGTTGTAGTTGGTGCAGGGGTAGTTGTAGTTGGTGCAGGAGTAGTTGTAGTTGTAGTTGGTGCAGGTGTAGTTGTAGTTGTAGTTGGTGCAGGAGTAGTTGTAGTTGTAGTTGATGCAGGAGTAGTTGTAGTTGGTGCAGGTGTAGTTGTAGTTGGTGCAGGTGTAGTTGTAGTTGTAGTTGGTGTAGTTGTAGTTGGTGCAGGAGTAGTTGTAGTTGTAGTTGGTGCAGGTGTAGTTGTAGTTGTAGTTGGTGCAGGTGTAGTTGTAGTTGTAGTTGGTGCAGGAGTAGTTGTAGTTGGTGCAGGAATAGTTGTAGTTGGTGCAGGAGTAGTTGTAGTTGTAGTTGGTGCAGGTGTAGTTGTAGTTGTAGTTGGTGCAGGAGTAGTTGTAGTTGGTGCAGGAGTAGTTGTAGTTGTAGTTGGTGCAGGTGTAGTTGTAGTTGGTGCAGGAGTAGTTGTAGTTGTAGTTGGTGCAGGTGTAGTTGTAGTTGGTGCAGGAGTAGTTGTAGTTGGTGCAGGTGTAGTTGTAGTTGGTGCAGGAGTAGTTGTGGTTGTAGTTGGTGCAGGAGTAGTTGTAGTTGTAGTTGGTGCAGGAGTAGTTGTAGTTGGTGCAGGAGTAGTTGTAGTTGGTGCAGGGGTAGTTGTAGTTGTAGTTGGTGCAGGAGTAGTTGTAGTTGGTGCAGGAGTAGTTGTAGTTGGTGCAGGTGTAGTTGTAGTTGTAGTTGGTGCAGGAGTAGTAGTAGTTGGTGCAGGAGTAGTTGTAGTTGGTGCAGGAGTAGTTGTAGTTGGTGCAGGTGTAGTTGTAGTTGGTGCAGGAGTAGTTGTAGTTGTAGTTGGGGCAGGGGTAGTTGTAGTTGGTGCAGGTGTAGTTGTAGTTGGTGCAGGAGTAGTTGTAGTTGGGGCAGAGGTAGTTGTAGTTGGGGCAGGGGTAGTTGTAGTTGGGGCAGGAGTAGTTGTAGTTGTAGTTGGGGCAGGAGTAGTTGTAGTTGGGGCAGGGGTAGTTGTAGTTGGTGCAGGTTTAGTTGTAGTTGTAGTTGGCGCAGGAGTAGTTGTAGTTGGGGCAGGGGTAGTTGTAGTTGGTGCAGGTGTCATTGTAGTTGTAGTTGGTGCAGGAGAAGTTGTAGTTGGGGCAGGGGTAGTTGTAGTTGGGGCAGGAGTAGTTGTAGTTGGTGCAGGTGTAGTTGTAGTTGGTGCAGGAGTAGTTGTAGTTGGTGCAGGAGTAGTTGTAGTTGGGGCAGGGGTAGTTGTAGTTGGGGCAGGGGTAGTTGTAGTTGGTGCAGGGGTAGTTGTAGTTGGGGCAGGAGTAGTTGTAGTTGGGGCAGGGGTAGTTGTAGTTGGTGCAGGAGTAGTTGTAGTTGGGGCAGGAGTAGTTGTAGTTGGTGCAGGTGTAGTTGTAGTTGTAGTTGGGGCAGGGGTAGTTGTAGTTGGGGCAGGAGTAGTTGTAGTTGGTGCAGGTGTAGTTGTAGTTGTAGTTGGGGCAGGGGTAGTTGTAGTTGGTGCAGGAGTAGTTGTAGTTGGAGGGACTGTTGTGGTAGGTGATGAGCAGGAGGTTGGTCCAGTCACAGTTTCGTACGGGGACAGTTCAGGTAGTAGTGTGTTCAGAACAGAGGTGGAGCACGTGTTTGGTGAGGCACAGCCATGGACTGGGGTCAATGAAGGTGATGTTGCTGAAAAAGCAGAACAGTTGTATTAACCATAATAATAACAGCTAATCAGAAGTTTTAAATGAAACTGAGCTCCCTTAAATTCAGCCTGAAAGACAGAACTTCCCTCCCATCTACCTCAGCTTCTTCAGAGTTTACCTCAGCCTTTATCATCTCACTCCAAATACTCCTGCGTGCACGTCGTCGCACTTCCTCCCTTTCCACTCTGTCCAAACCCCTACGGCAGATGCTGCCTGCCACTTCGGTTTATGCCGCACTCCACCTCCTCACCATCGCCCCCTCGAATTCTCATCACCCCTTCGACTTCTCATCGTCCTCTTCACTCTCCTCGGCCTCACCTCTACCTCCTCCAGTGTCCACGCCCCAGGGTTAAGACTCAGAAAAATCAGTTACTATGCCAAACCCGTCATCACACATCTTCTGTCAAAGCCTTACTAGGTTTCCTAATACTTTTTTTGTGTGTGTGTCTGTCTGAGTCTCTCCGGGTGGAAAGGTTTCTCTAGTTTTCGAGATCCTTCAGGCTGAGATTTGACTTTCATTATTTTAAACATGTTATTTAAGAGATCACAAGAAGCAAATCAATATAAAATGTGCCTGTAAATGACGGGTGTATTCCACAGATTTAAGACAAACCTGTAGTTGCAAAGCAGCTGGTCTCCATTGAGTTACATGATATAGAAGTAGAGCATGGGCCTGTCACAGGATTACAGGACAGGCATTGCAGGGAGCCAGGTCCAGGGGCAGGCGGCACTGCAACACAAACCAGTACATCAGTACATCTGTAACCACAGACGCTTTATTTTCTTTGATTCCACCAATTTATTGGTTGTTGACCTCATGTTGATTTTCTGTTCTGTTTTTAACAAATGAGGTGTACTCACAGGGTGGGGGATCTTTGTTGCAGTTTGTTGAGTCACAACAGGTGGCTTGTGCAAACACTTGACCAAGTCCAGTGTCTAAGGAGTGGGTGTTTGTGCCTATAGCTGGACACAGTAGGGTGTCTGCACATTTCTTTATTATTTTGTTAGAAGTAGCTCCATTTTGAGTAACTAAAAAGGAATAAAAGTTTGTAAATTATCCAAAACACGTCATTTCATAGAAAGAAAATATGAATTAGTTTTGTGATGAAATTTTACTTCTTGTTGTTGATACAAAGCACATGGTTTCTGTTACTGGACAGGGTTGCACTGTTGCTAGTTTGCATGTTGGATCATTGGGGTCTGTACAAATGCTACAGCTGATTGCAGAACCTGTTAAAACAACACAAATCATTTATAATAAAATACACTGAAGACTGAACAACACAGGAACACTGATGCTTCTCTCTTAGGTGCACAAGTAATGTTCCCTGTTATAACACGTCTGTAAGTCTTTAGCTGTCCTGGTAAAACACACAAATACAAATACTACAAGAAGGGTCAAGTATTCTACTGAAACATGATTAATAATGAACAGATTTATGCTTTTCCCAAAAATGACCCATCATTTTGAAAACAAGTAAATTATACCAGAAGGTACAAGGTAAGAAACACAAATGTTCATCCCTTTTAATATGGCATGATTCCATGTGATGTTACTATTAATACTTGTACCAAGTACACAGCAGTTTGCTGCTGGTGCAGATTGGCCTGTCCACAGAATTCAGACTGGAGAATGTGAAGTGTTAAACATTGTCTATTGAAAAGTCAAATAAACTCTAACATAATGTAAATCATAGCAACAATAGCAGCAACAATAAAGCCTTAATGGAAGAAATGTTACCTGGGGCAGGGGTAGTTGTAGTTGGTGCAGGAGTAGTTGTAGTTGGTGCAGGTGTAGTTGTAGTTGGTGCAGGAGTAGTTGTAGTTGTAGTTGGTGCAGGAGTAGTTGTAGTTGTTGTTGGGGCAGGGGTAGTTGTAGTTGGGGCAGGGGTAGTTGTAGTTGGGGCAGGAGTAGTTGTAGTTGTAGTCGGGGCAGGGGTAGTTGTAGTTGGTGCAGGTGTAGTTGTAGTTGGGGCAGGAGTAGTTGTAGTTGGGGCAGGGGTAGTTGTAGTTGGTGCAGGAGTAGTTGTAGTTGGTGCAGGTGTAGTTGTAGTTGTAGTTGGTGCAGGGGTAGTTGTAGTTGGTGCAGGGGTAGTTGTAGTTGGTGCAGGAGTAGTTGTAGTTGTAGTTGGTGCAGGAGTAGTTGTAGTTGTAGTTGGGGCAGGGGTAGTTGTAGTTGGTGCAGGTGTAGTTGTTGTTGTAGTTGGTGCAGGAGTAGTTGTAGTTGGGGCAGGGGTAGTTGTAGTTGGGGCAGGGGTAGTTGGTGCAGGTGTAGTTGTAGTTGGTGCAGGAGTAGTTGTAGTTGGGGCAGGGGTAGTTGTAGTTGGTGCAGGTGTAGTTGTAGTTGGTGCAGGAGTAGTTGTAGTTGGGGCAGGGGTAGTTGTAGTTGGGGCAGGTGTAGTTGTAGTTGGTGCAGGTGTAGTTGTAGTTGGTGCAGGGGTAGTTGTAGTTGGTGCAGGAGTAGTTGTAGTTGGGGCAGGAGTAGTTGTAGTTGGGGCAGGGGTAGTTGTAGTTGGGGCAGGTGTAGTTGTAGTTGTAGTTGGTGCAGGAGTAGTTGTAGTTGGGGCAGGAGTAGTTGTAGTTGGGGCAGGTGTAGTTGTAGTTGTAGTTGGTGCAGGAGTAGTTGTAGTTGGGGCAGGAGTAGTTGTAGTTGGGGCAGGGGTAGTTGTAGTTGGGGCAGGTGTAGTTGTAGTTGTAGTTGGTGCAGGAGTAGTTGTAGTTGGGGCAGGGGTAGTTGTAGTTGGTGCAGGGGTAGTTGTAGTTGGGGCAGGGGTAGTTGTAGTTGGTGCAGGTGTAGTTGTAGTTGTAGTTGGTGCAGGTGTAGTTGTAGTTGTAGTTGGTGCAGGAGTAGTTGTAGTTGGAGGGACTGTTGTGGTAGGTGATGAGCAGGAGGTTGGTCCAGTCACAGTTTCGTACGGGGACAGTTCAGGTAGTAGTGTGTTCAGAACAGAGGTGGAGCACGTGTTTGGTGAGGCACAGCCATGGACTGGGATCGATGAAGGTGATGTTGCTGAAAAAGCAGAACAGTTGTATTAACCATAATAATAACAGTTAATCAGAAGTTTTAAATGAAACTGAGCTCCCTTAAATTCAGCCTGAAAGACATAACTTCCCTCCCATCTACCTCAGCTTCTTCAGAGTTTACCTCAGCCTTTATCATCTCACTCCAAATACTCCTCGCCATCGCTCGTCGCACTTCCTCCCTTTCCACTCTGTCCAAACCCCTACGGCAGATGCACGGCCACTTGGGTTTATGCCGCACTCCACCTCCTCACCATTGCCCCCTTGAATTCTCATCACCCCTTCGACTTCTCATCGTCCCCTTCACTCTCCTCTGCCTCACCTCTACCTCCTCCAGTGTCCACGCCCCAGGGTTAAGACTCAGAAAAATCAGTTACTATGCCAAACCCGTCATCACACATCTTCTGTCAAAGCCTTACTAGGTTTCCTAATACTTTTTTTGTGTGTGTGTCTGTCTGAGTCTCTCCGGGTGGAAAGGTTTATCTAGTTTTCGAGATCCTTCAGGCTGAGATTTGACTTTCATTATTTTAAACATGTTATTTAAGAGATCACAAGAAGCAAATCAATATAAAATGTGCCTGTAAATGACGGGTGTATTCCACAGATTTAAGACAAACCTGTAGTTGCAAAGCAGCTGGTCTCCATTGAGTTACATGATATAGAAGTAGAGCATGGGCCTGTCACAGGATTACAGGACAGGCATTGCAGGGAGCCAGGTCCAGGGGCAGGCGGCACTGCAACACAAACCAGTACATCAGTACATCTGTAACCACAGACGCTTTATTTTCTTTGATTCCACCAATTTAATGGTTGTTGACCTCATGTTGATTTTATGTCTGTTTTTAACAAATGAGGTGTACTCACAGGTTGGGGTATTTTTGTTGCAGTTTGATGAGTTACAACAGGTGGCTTGTGCAAACACTTGACCAAGTCCAGTGTCCAAGGAGTATGTGTATATGGTTGCAGCTGGACACAGTAGGATGTCTGCACATTTCTTTATTATTTTGTTAGAAGTAGCTCCATTTTGAGTAACTAAAAAGGAATAAAAGTTTGTAAATTATCCAAAACACGTCATTTCATAGAAAGAAAATATGAATTAGTTTTGTGATTAAATTTTACTTTGTGTTGTTGATACAAAGCACATGGTTTCTGTTACTGGACAGGTTTGCACTGTTGCTAGTTTGCATGTTGGATCAGTGGGGTCTGTACAAACGCTACAGCTGATTGCAGAACCTGTTGAAACAACACAAATCATTTATAATAAAATACACTGAACACTGAACAACACAGGAACACTGATGCTTCTCTCTTAGGTGCACAAGTAATGTTCCCTGTTATAACACGTCTGTAAGTCTTTAGCTGTCCTGGTAAAACACACAAATACAAATACTACAAGAAGGGTCAAGTATTCTACTGAAACATGATTAATAATGACCAGATTTATGCTTTTCCCAAAAATGACCCATCATTTTGAAAACAAGTAAATTATACCAGAAGGTACAAGGTAAGAAACACAAATGTTCATCCCTTTTAATATGGCATGATTCCATGTGATGTTACTATTAATACTTGTACCAAGTACACAGCAGTTTGCTGCTGGTGCAGATTGGCCTGTCCACAGAATTCAGACTGGAGAATGTGAATTGTTAAACATTGTCTATTGAAAAGTCAAATAAACTCTAACATAATGTAAATCATAGCAACAATAGCAGCAACAATAAAGCCTTAATGGGGATAAGAAATGTTACCTGAGCTGCAGAAAGTCAGTGTTAGAGCCAAAGAAAACAGAATCTGTCCCTTCATGCTGATTTCTCTGGAGTTTCCTCTGTGTCTGCCTTTCGATTACTTATGGTTTGGAGATGCACCTGCATCTTAAATATGTTCGAGTGTAATGGGCTGTGACGGTTTAGTCTTTTGTTTAGAGTAAATTCATAATCTGGGAATGCATCACACCCATTCAGTCTCCGGAGTAACAGATAATCCTACACAAATCATAGACACTTAATAAGCTGTTTGTGAGATGCTAAATAAACAAACCTAGTTTGTATGAAGGATGGAACCATACACCATTCTGTGGTACATCAGTGCTATATGCCAAGAGGGTTTGTACAGAAACAGCCCCAAAATCTGTTCTTAAGATATAATAAGATAGACAAAAGTCTTATTTCTTTACAGAACATTTAATGTGGAATGTGGCAGAAACACGATGATTTTATTTTATTTATTTAAGTTTTCAAATTTTCCCCTTGAACATGCAGAGAAGACAAAGAGGCTAATGAAAATAATAACAAACAAAACAAAAAAGATAATTATTTATAAAGTGTTTCTCTAGATTTTTCAATCATTTCATCAACTCTTAATTTTGTGTTTTCATAATACAGGTGAATGTGTGATTGGATAAGTTGCTTTAAAACACAACCACACCTCCCGTAAAAGTATCTGAATGATAATTATTGGTTCTGAGCTGCATGCCACATATAATGACCACAGGAGCTCCTTGTCCTTGTGTAACCCAGGTCACAAATCCTGTTCCTGCCTGTCCTATATGCGCACCTTTCTGCCGTAGTTTTTTTCTCCCCGTTTGGTCACGTGGTTTGCGTGTGCCTGGGGGGAAATTGCATGACTTTTAGTCACGTGAGTCAGCTGACCAATCAGCGCCGTTTTCCCAATGACGTCACGCGGTCACATGACACGGCGCGGCAAATTGCGTGAAGTAATAAGGCGCCGCGGTCTCAGTTTGATAGCTGCAGTGGGGGGAGCCGGTTAAGACACGAGGTTCAGGTTTGTCTATGCTATTTCCATTATTTTACCTGTAAATTCCGCTTGACACTCATTGTACAACCTGTCATATTGTAGGAGCTTCCTACCGCGCCTATATCTCGAGGGGCTCATGTGTGAGGCTTAATCCGTGGAATTGGTGAGTGTTTGTGTGATTGTGCTAGCGTTAGCTTACTCGCCGCCATGCTTTTTAATGGGCGCGGTTAGCATACACCATTCTGTACACTTTATGCCTGGTTCTGTCAAAGGAATCTTGTAACATGTACGGACAAAAACGTTACATGTCTGCACATTCATTCTATTAAAGTATATTGATTGCATTGTTAGTTTTTAGGCATTTTCAAGTACTTTTGCTGATTGACTGATTTTAGCACTTTAGCTTCAATTTGTTGACTTGTAATGTACATTTAATGATTTTTTTTTTTTGCCACAGCTAGTATTTTTAGCATTTGATGGGATATCACTGTTTACAATATATTGCTGTGGCATTTATCTAATGTGATTATGGTTATGAATCATACTTTTGAATTATTTATGGTGCAACTAGTGCTATATTTTGGATTTTTTGTGTGCACACTGAAGCTAATGATACATAGCCTTTGTTATTAGGGTTATTGTATTTTTTGTATTTATTGAAACTTTGGTCCTGTTGTTCAGGCCAGGTTTCTTGGACCAGATGGCGAGCTAGAAGCAGGCTTCGAGCCTACCGAGCTACAGAGCCCAGAGCTGAGTCAACTGCAGAGCCGCAATCCTCCCGCCGGTCCGGTAGGGGGCTCCTTGCAGCCCATAACAGTCTCCCCACTCACTCTCTCGCCCGTTGCCCACCAACGCCATACATACCTCATCACGAACTCTCTCAGTGCACTTACCCTCCCTTCTGGATTTCTGGTTTAACCCAGCCGTGGGGTTAAGAACTGTGGGCGGGCTGGGAAGAAGTTCTTGTGCTGTGTTGGTCTCTCTTTGTTGGACTCTCGACACTTCACAAATATTCATCTGCTGGACTCTTTGCTTATTGCGAATCGAACCATTTGCAAAGCTCTTGATATTTGGAATGTTTTTTTTTTTTTTTTCAACTTTCACTCATGCTGTACATATTGTAAATATTGAATGGCCATTCTCACTGGTTGTTTGTATTGTATGTCATTCACTTTAACTCACAATATACGGTGTTGCACCACCCAAAATTTCAGTCTCCTGCCCTTCCCTCCATGAGCTGAACCCTAGTCTTCTGTTACTAGCCCAATACCACATTCCATTTCACTATTACATTGTTACACCCTTATTACTGTGTTATTACACAACATCTATTAACACAGGTCTTACACTTGCGTGCCTGGTTTTGTCACAACACACAAGGAACTGTGTGTTGTGCTTCGTAAACACACTCCCTTCAGGTGTTTAGCAGTTTATGCTCTGTATTTAAGCTCTTTCTATTTCTATAATATAATCAAGAAAAACCTGAGAAGTTGTCTTAAATTAAGGAGTCTGATTTATTAAGCCAATTAGGCACGCAATTACAGAACTGCCAGTAAGTGCTCCGGAGAGTCAGTCCCTAAGCTGTAATCAAAACAAGGTAACAAGTCTGTATACCCCACAGCACACACACAGGGCACATGAATGATGCGATTACATAGGCTAATACTCTTCCAAGGATAGGAAGACTGGGTCAACACAAGTCAAGACACAACAATCAGTGGAATAACAAGTTAGCATTAATGTGAGAAATAGACTTTTATGGAGGCACAAGGCCAGAGGGTCTGCATAAGATAGCAGGATTAGAGCAAGCTATTACTTCACTAGTTGCAAAACCCACAACCATTAATCAACAACCTAAACCTAGTAAAAAGGAAAGACTAAAGTAAAGAGATTCAACAAATTAGCAAATGCATCATAACGAATGGGTTGAGTAACATTTGTCAGTAAATTACTGCCATGAATAAACTTTAACTTTTTAATGCTTGGTTATTATTTTGAATAATGAATTACCGTAAATTCCGGACTACAGAGCGCACCCGATTAAGAACCGCATGCTCAGATTTATGAAGAAAAATCAATTTTGTAATTATATGAGCCGCACCATATTATAAACCGCTGGCCAAAGACTAGGCGGGGGGTTCGCTTCTGCGTCCCCGCCGCCTGGAGCGCCTCCGGGATGGGCCGCGGACGCGGTCCCCCGCTGAACTCTGGGGACGGACTCGCTCACTGGTGACACTTGGGACACACACGCGCCACAGGCACTTACACACCTTCACACACTTGGGACACACACATGCGACATGCACATACACACCTTGGCGCTCTGGGAATAAACCACGGTAGCGATCGCTTTAGCCTTCAGTCTGATTTGTACAGTGCGGCCGCTCTTTGCGTGTTAACCCAGTCCTCCAGAAAGTTTTTAAGCTCAGGCCATCTGCTACGGTTACCTCTGAAAGCTTTGGTTGTCTTTTTACACTGGCTCAGTTCTTCTTGCTGGAGCCTCCACCTTCGCACTATCTACTCGTTTATGCCAATTTTACGGGCAGCAGCTCGATTTCCTTCTTTAACTGCCAGAGTGATCGCTTTTAGTTTAAAAGCTGCATCATATGCTTTTCGTCTGGTATTCTCCATGTTGATGAGGGTTAGCAGAAAGACTGAAATACGGAAGTTGTGATTAATCATACAATTTCATTGGACCTCAGTGAACTACTTATTCATTTTATTGGTCCATGTTTTTCCCGCGATGAAAAAAAAAATAAAAAAGCCGCTTCATATTACACGCCGCAGTGTTGAAAGTGTAGAAAAAAAGTAGCGGCTTGTGATCCGGAATTTACGGTACCTCATAGGATCATTTGCATTATCTTACTGTGACAAACTAAGGACTGGTTGTGTCAAAAAGCCCTGACGGGTTAGAACAAGCCAGGAAATGCACCTGTGCTCTAAACTCTGGGCGACCGCAAGTAGCTCCAAACTTTTTACACCCTTTTTGGCCCATTTTTGTGAGTTTCTGTAGAAGTTCTCTGAAAGAAGAAGGCATGTCTGAGGTCAGATGCACTGTTTATCTGAGAAAGTTCATCTAATCTTTTTAAAACAGGCGCAGTGCCAGGGGGGAGCTTGAGGGGGCACTAGCCTCCCCTAGAATGCACCCTCAGAGCCCCCACAAAGACTTTTGCCCCATTGTCATAGCACCCCCGATCTCGACTAAAAATATTCAAATGTAAACCACAGTGTTCAAAATGAAACTACAATAATGCAAGAATTCCATATTAGGTTTTATAACTACACTACAGGGACCAACTACATTTAAACTTGTTTAAAACAGTGAAACAAAACTGGGTGGGGGTGGGGTGTGCTTGCTTTCATACAAAGCTCTAAATGAACATGTTAAGGATGTAGAACATTATAGAACTTAGCACCCCCATAGTTTCTCCATCCAAAAGCGTCTCGCTTCACTCCTGTTTTAAAATACTAGTTTTAGTTTGCTGAATAAATTACAGGGATACATTTTGGCTTCCTCCTTTATTTGATTTGAACTGCTCATTTGTATATGTATTTTTAATGCAACAGTGAGACAAACAAAAACAAAACTCCAAATAGTGTGCTCATGTAAAGAGACAAATGAAAGTCTTAAACACATGCTTTAGCTGCATAATAGCTGATGTGTATTTTTATCTTTATTTATTTTTAGTGACAGCCACAACCCAGTGCATTTATGCACAAGGATTAATGTTGGATTGATGTCACATTTCAGTCACTAATTACAGGTGAGCACTTGTGCATTATTCATCTTGTCACGTCACACACAAGTCAAGTGTCATTGCTTAGATATTTAATGCAGCTAAAACCATCCATTTCTTTAGTTTGTTCTTAAATATGTAAATTAGTGCTGTCAGTCAATTAAAATATTTCATCACGATTAATCTCATGAATGTCATAGTTAATTTGCAATTAATCGCAATTTTTGTCCACTGAATAATCATTTTAATTCCAGGTGCCACAGTGGGGCGCCAGTTGCAAATACTGTCGTAGTGTCCTTAGGCAAGGCACATCACCCACATTGCCTAGTATGAAAGTGGTGTGTGCGTGAATGTTGGTGGTCGTCGGAGGGGCCGATGGCGCAGATTGGCAGCCTCGCTTCCGTCAGTCTGCCCCAGGGCAGCTGTGGCTACAATAGTAGTTTACCACCACCAGGTCTGGAGTGAATGAATAATGCTCTGTAAAGCGTCTTTGAGTGTCCTGAAAAGCGCTATATAAAACTGATGCATTATTATTATTATTATTCTCCTACTTAATGCTGGCTGGGTCACGGGGGCATCTTGCTGCCCAATCCTCATAGCACCTGACCCCCCTATGAACCCCTCTGCGGGTGGTGAGCTCACAGGAGGGTGGACGTCATGGTCCTTGATGTTAGGTAATATGGGTGCTCTTATGTTTTAAGTTGATGGGGGAAACCGGAGTGCCCAGAGGAAACCCATCCAGACACGGGGAGAACATGCAAACTCCACACAGAAAGGCCTGGGCGACCGAACGCGGGATCGAACCCCCAACCTTCTTGCTGTGAGTG
The DNA here is from genome assembly GCA_030686955.1 of Odontamblyopus rebecca. Taxonomy (NCBI): domain Eukaryota; kingdom Metazoa; phylum Chordata; class Actinopteri; order Gobiiformes; family Gobiidae; genus Odontamblyopus; species Odontamblyopus rebecca. The sequence continues at coordinate 36,837,302 of CM060665.1, read as the reverse complement.
TTGCCACTGTGCCACCAACATAACTGTCACTCTCAACTAGCAGCCAGAATTATTCATCTAGTCATATCCTGTCATATTCTGTACCTGGGGAAGGGGGGCAGTTATCAGCAGGCTTCCCTACATCTGTGATGAACAAAAAAAAAATTCTTGTATCTTATGTTTAATGGAAGATTATGTAAAATGTTTATAGAGTTTAGAGCAATGTCAAAGTTAATTATGTTAAATCTAGTAAATGGTCAGTTAACTATTAGCATTGCAACATTAGCATTAAATGAATCCCGCTAATTAATCCCATTAATTTGGGGCAGGCGATGAATTCCCTCCTCACATAAATCTTGCTCAGCAAAACTGGGAAAATATGGAACTCAAATTCTTTTAAGCAGTACTAGTGCAGAGCCTGTACAGTCTGCACTGTGTCTGTACTGTATATGAATGGACAGAGCCAAACAGGAAGTGCTCCAGGAGGCTCTTCTGGCTCCTTCTGACCCTGGCTCTAATTGACTCACATTGGGATCTTGTGGCTCCTCTCTCTGTACCTGCTGCTGTGGCCTCGTCATTTTGGTCTTAAAATGTTCGTATGAACCCGCTCCATTCTTTATTTTGAATTTTTTTTCACAATTTTGCCCATAAAAAATTCCCCTTCATAACAGAGCCTGGCTCCAGATTGGCTCCTGTAACCGTGGCATCATGAGCCTCATTTGAGCGGCGCTGAACTCTGTGGGTGACGTCACACTCGCTTAGTCCGCTTTTTTATACGTCTATGGTCTGTACAGTCCTGATGCGCTGGTGTCCTGTCGACGTGAGCTCCCTGTGCATGTGCACAACCCCCAAGCGCGGTCCCAGTTTAAATGCCATCAATTTGAGCTCCTGAGGCAGAAGTGGAGAAACAAGTCACATTTTAAAAGTGTATTGTTTTATTGTATGTTTTGACCAGCATGTAAACACAGACATGGGCATGTTGGATTTGCGGCAGAATAACTATGTTAGATGATTGAATAGTTTGAATTTAATATTTGATTTTATCATCATCACTTTCATTACATAGTATTTTATTTTGTTTCCATGAGTATAAAAAGTAACTTTGTTTCAAAGGTGCTGTATAAATAAAATATCACAAAATGAGCTACCTCTACCCAAATTCATATAAATGAGTAACCCTATGGTCATGAGCTCTGGGAAATGACCAAAAGGACGAGATCGCGGATACAAGCGGCACAAAAGAGTTTCCTCCGCAGAGGGGCCGGGTGCTCCCTTAGAGAGAGGGTGAGGAGCTCAGTCACACAGGAGGAGCTTTTGATGTGGAGGAGCAGCGACTCTACGTCGCTGCTCCTCCACATCAAAAGGAGCAGCTCGGGGGAGGGCATCTGTTCTGATGCCTCCTGGACGCCTCCCTCAAGACGCCTTCATGTCCCACTGGGAGGAGGCCCCGGGGAAGACCCAGGACACGCTGGAGGGACTATGTCTCTGGGCCTGGGAACATCTCAGAGTCCCTCCGGAGGAGCCGCTAGAGGAAGTGTCTGGGCCGAAGGAAGTCTGGGAGTCCCTGCCATAGACCATATATAAAAGTGAACTAAGCGAGTGTGACGTCACCCACAACGTCAGCGCCGCTCAAATGAGCCTCGTGATGCTCATGGTTACAGGAGCAAATCTGGAGCCAGGCTCTATGTTATGAAGAGGATTTTTTTTGTTTGACAGTTTGACATTTAAGTTGTCGGCTATTTTATATTTATTTTTTTATCTCTCACATCGGGAGAAGTGGGTGGACGGTGTACCCCTGTGTACCACACCCACGGTCCACTGATCACTTGACTAGCTTAGCTATTGTCTCAATATTGACACTTAGAGATGTCATATTTAAAGTTACACCCAGTATAAATCAAACCGTCCTGTCTGTCTGAACCAGATTTTCTTGTCTTTTTCCTACTGAGCATTTGGTGACCTGAACAAAACATGAATTAAATTGCAGCACAAGGAGAGCAAATTTAACAGTAGCAAGTTGATAGATGAAATAGTTGTACAGTATGTAGGCCAAACATGCTTGAGTTACTTGTTATCCATCCTCTATTTAGAGTTCAAAGTGTAGAGACATTTACTGCTGCATTTAACACATCACAGGTACTGGACACATGAGAAGAGACTAAATGAGAAAACTGCAATACTGCTCACACACACACACACACACACACACACACACACACACAAGCCCACACATACACACACACACATACACACAAGCACACATACACACACAGGTTTTTAGTACCTGGCTGGGACTTATGACTAGCAGGTGCCTCCTGGGGACCAACCTTTCTGAATGTTCTAGAGTCAATGTCTTAACAGTTTTATTTCCTCTAGACCCCTGTTGTTGCAACTATCAGTTGATATTTCCTGTAACAGTTAAATAAAGGGTACCTGACATTTTCAATACTCATGAGGACTTGAGAAGTGGACCGTATGGGGACTTGTGATGTCATCAAGGTTCGCCTGGCCATCAAGAGTGTGCATCCTAATGGGGACTTACCATCTTGAACAACTTAACAACTTGAAATGAGCAATTTACTCTTAATACAGACCACATCTGTTTTTTTTATTTGTAATAACATTTGCAACTGACACATGGACATCATAAAAAATAAAATAAAAACAAAAAATATGTGCATGATTGCATTTAACTGTACAACTTTTATTTTAAAGTGCTAGTACCTCAGATGTCTGCCCAGTGCCTATTTAACTACAGAAATATTACCACTCTGTTAATGCTTTCTTTGACAGTCTGCTATTTACTATGTATTTACTAATTAACAACATGGTAAATTCAAGCATATTGTAGTGTACTTACCAGTTAAATATTGGTAGTTGCACCTGAAACTGTAACACTAACAGAGGCAACTGCGGTTAGGTTGATAGACCCAGTAGAGATATTTGTGGTTAGGGTAGCACATGCACTAGATTTCTTTGCTATATGTATCAATCTAACCAGATACCTCTACTCTATGTACCAACATCACCACAGATACTTGTATTGCAATTACCTATACTTTACAGGTAACTACCCTGCAAAACTCTTGCACTGTACCATGTTGTTACATAGTAAATACATAACAATTACCAGATTGCAAAAAAGAAAAACAAAACAACAAATTGTAACAATGCAGGCTAAAGCATCAACATCAGGTAAGTTTAACAACACTGCACAACATTTGCACAAAAACTTAAATAGCTTATAACCACAACATTGATCTGAAACGACTTGATAAAGGAAACGGTCGCCTTCCTCTGGGGAAGTGCACTCGACCCCGACACAATCCTGAGCTTTGAAACGCTGGACTTTAAAGACATCATGGAACATTTCCCTCTGACACTTTTGAATAGGTTTAAATTCAGTCAGAGCCTAAACACACATTCTAAACACACACTCTGTTCTCTAATCTCTGTTCTCTAATCTCTGTTCTCTAATCTCTAATCTCTCGTTTGTCTCATCTCCAAACCCAAACACCTGCAGCTCCTTCAGACTGAACAGGTCCAGATAAACAGGAGTCGAACCGGCAACCTCCTGGAGACAGGGAGGGCATCAGGAGTTTAACCCTCCGCCTCTCGTCATTTTCTGTTTTCTAAATAAAACTCTAATCTGTGAACCTCCTTCCACAATGCAGGCTAAAGCATCAACATCAGGTAAATTTAACTGCACAACATTTGCACAAAAACTTAAATTGCTTCTCTACCAGGCGTGGCCAAGAAAACCTTAACTGGACTTACATTACAAAACTAATACAGCGCTGTACTTCTAAAAAAAACATCACATATTACAAGTCCAGGACTTAAAGGAAACCTAAAACATTTGCAGGTCTACCTGATTTCTAAAAGTTTAAAATGAAGATCTCTAAATACAAAAAAGTCATTTTAGTTCCTGATAAAGACCATCAATTATTTATGCTGAAAAAAAAAGTGCAATGGTAAAAAAAACAGTTTACCTGTCAATATCACAGAAGTGCAACAAAATCTTTGAACCATGTTCAATCAGTAAACATGTCTGACCTGATCTAAGATAAAGAAAGCTCAGAACAAGTCCAAATTTTAGGTTACCTTCTTACTTGCTTCTCTGTGGTACGAGGTGATTCGGTTTTTGACGTAGTACTTGATGGCTGTCCAATCCCTGTTCTGTAGAACATGCGGCGCAGCTTCTATGCATTCCACACACTGCCTCTTACCTGGTGTTCTTCCAGTCTTGATGAAGTTCATTAATTTGGATTCAACAGCTGCAGCCTCCTCCTTTGTCCACTTTCTCTTGGCTGTTTTACCAGGCTCTGCAGAATGAACATACGGTAAGGCATACGGTACGTTGTCTGTAAAGACTGTCATATATCCAGGTCATGATATTCAAAGGAGCTGGACTTCGGAGCTTGAAGATGTTTCACCTTTCATCCAAGAGGCTTTTGCCTCATGATGGGGAACCAGGAGCTGTATCTCTGGATCACTGGAGGTGGAGTTGTAGTTGTGTCACTTTCGGTCATTCATTTGACACTTTTGTCATGTAATGGGGAGTGTGGTCTACAGCGCCACCTTTAGTAATCCAGAGATATAGCTCCTGGTTCCCCATCATTAGGCCAGAACTGAAGAAGCCTTTTGGATGAAAGGTGAAATGCCTTCGAGCTCCAAAAAGAAATCCAGTTGCTTACAATTTAGCTCCTTTAACCATAAGGTAAGTTGAATTACACTCTAAGACCTTCATGTAAAGCAAACTGACAACTAGGGCATGTGATTCCAGGGAATTACCAAGGTTTGAAAATGCAAAGTGTAACTTCATAGCTTGATGTGAAATTTAATAGCTATCTGGTTTAACACACCATAAGCTAACATTGCGAATGAGCTATGCTAATTAGATTACTCAGTTAATGTTTGATAGCAGTTATGCTAATAATGCCAAATAACTAACTGCTAATGATGCTAACAGTTCTAACAGCATTATTCAGCTAACTTAACACACATTTGTTACCAGTCATACTAACAATGCTAACGATGCAAAAGTTAACTTTGCTAACTTGCTAGCTGATGTTTGTTAGCAGTTGTGTCGCCTGAATGTCAGCATACCACATAGCTGGGTACGTCGACGTTCGGACAAGATTGTCCAAAAACTCCCTAACTGCTAACACTGTTAACACAGTTAGCTACTTGGTATAGTTAGCATTATTACCACAACTTCTAACAAAAAATAGCTTAAGTTAACCAAGTAACACTGTTAGTATAGTTAGCATTATTAGCATTATAGTTATCATCATTAACAGTGTTAGCTCATTAGCACTGTTATCTTATAGTGCGTTCATAGGATAGCAATTGGCTACAAATTCCTAATCAAGCTACTAAGTTACACTTTGCATTTTCATGCACTGGAAATTACCTGGAATTACATTCTGTAGTTATACTAATGACCTACTTGGCATGTCATCTCCAGTAGATGCAGTATTACTCAAAGAATCTTCTTTAGTGGCGTAGTCATCACTCAGCTCTGATGTTGTAGGAAGACTTCCTGAGGAGGGCTCATCCAAACATGCTGCTGTGACATCAAGTGACTCTAAAAAACAGAATGAATCGCATACACAGAAATAATGTATATGGGGAAATTGAGACTTTACTTAAATGTGACATTGTCTACGTAATTTTGTTAGGAAATTACATACCATTGGGATCAATGTTTATTTCATCAATATTCTTCCCTTTAAACTCTGCCAGTCGTCCAGTCTCCAGAGCTGTGAGTACTTTTGTAATTTTGGCCAACTGCAGAGTGCCCTCAGGAAGACGGTAAAACTTCTTATGAACCCGGATGTCATGACCCAAAAAGTCAGCGAGCTGGTCCATATCAGTGTCAGTCAAGTTTAGAACCTTGGACACAGTTGCTATGTGCTTTCGTAGCTTGGTGGAGGATAGTCTCTCAGGATGCTCTGCCCCACAGTCTTGTGCAAATGAACGAATACAGTCAGATCCTTTGAAACAGGACTCTGTTCCTGGGCGTGCAAACATGTATTGGTTCTCATCAGGAACACAAGACTTGCATGTTTCAACAAGGAGTTCCATTGACTCAACCATGGGTGGAGTAAGAAGAACTGCTACTTTCCTACCACATTTGCGCCTTATCTCTACTCTTTGAAAGTGACCACAGAGCTTCTTCTCCACTTCAGTAAGTGCTTCAGCAACATCAGGGTGCATAGTGGATGTGTCTCGCGATGTGAATGCTGATAGAGGCATCTTGGACACTTCACCCTCTCGCTTTCGATTAAACAAAATGATCTGGGCCAAAGTCACTTTTGCTAGGCTGGCCCAGTTCTTCTGGTGGACTACTGCAGAAAGCTTATGAACGTTCTCTTTCTGCTTGTCATCAAGGTACAGATGCAGCTTTCTGACATCATCAGTAAAGGGCAGGAGCTGTGGTGCATTATACTTGGCCTCAGTCAGTGTTCTAAGAGCAGGTGAAGAGATATATTCATTCCATTTTGTGTCATAGATTTGTTTGAAATTCCGAGCCTGCTGGGCAGCTTCTTTTTGTCCTGAGATCATAGCATCGCACTCAATTATGTTTGCGATTTTTTTCAAACTATGGACTAATTTTAAGGCCAATGAGGGGATGCGAAAATTATGCTTTTCAGCACTAAAGCCTGATACATGTTGAACTGCACTGGTGACATGTGGAAAATTTGCGGGTATGACAAAATCAGACATTGCTCTCAGATGACCCTCCTCCTTACTGTGAAGTAAAAGTCTGCCCACTTCACGCATCTTCTGTCTGATGTACTGATGCTTACTTGAGTCTGAACCCAGTTTGTTGTACAGATGTTCGCCCATTTTGATAATGCAGTGATCTCGCTTTATGGTGTCTGTAATGTCATCTTGAGTCATAGAGCTGATTAATTTCCACAGCCTTTGGCTGACTCCCTCAGGCACAGGTTGAGCATAGGCACACAGTGCTTGAATTCTGGTCTTTCCTGGAGTGGGGGTGCCACATTTCCGTGCCAGATTGCATCTCGACATATGTTTCCAAAGGAACTTGCGTTTAAAAAGGCCGTGGCAATGCAGTCAGTGCATAAAATCATTTGCATTGACTAACTCTAACTGTAACTTGACTAACTGTATGTTTTATAATACAGTACTAGAAAAAATACTTTGAACAGCTGTTCAGGAAACACAAAACTTGCATGTGATGAGGTTTGGCATGACATAGAACTACAGTATTGCTTATAGAAAGGTGACATTAGAGATATGAACATAAAAAAATCCTAAGTGGTAATCAGACATCAATTTCAGTCACACAGTCAGTATTATGTGGCCTCCCTTGTAACCAACAGTTCTGAAATTAAAATGTTCTTAGTACACAGTCAATGACAAGACATTTAATTGTAGGTGCATTGTTTAACTACAATGTAACAAAGATTTTATATGAATTATGCAAACAAACAGCAAACATTTGAATTCAACTTCATGTGGTCATGGCGTGCTTGGCACCTCTCGTGGTGATCCCTTAGGCCCTTGAGATGTTTTTTGAACCTCTGCATTCGTTGGTTCTTTTGCTAAATAAAAAAGGGCAGCACCACATCAGTTCATTTTTCAATGATAATGTAGGCCTAGTAGTACAAGTACTAGAATTGTGCTGTTACTACCATTCATCATTGGCCCTCGCCTAATGAAGTGGCGAGGGGTATTGTTCTTGCTCGGTTTCTTTATTATTATTCCTCTTCCGCCAAAATGATCGCATTTTTGACCCCCTGAACGTCGACGAAAAGTCTCACATGGGGGTATAGAATCGACCGGCCCGGCGAAAAATTCGATAAAACGGAGATCGCAACAATGACCAAAGTGACCCCACTCAACGGCGCCCCCTAGAATTGGACCCCTATGGGAGAGGGGACAAGCAAAGTTTGTCGCAGGGAAACGAAATTCGGGACAGTGACAGAGAACCATGAGACAAGCCAAAAGATGAATTGGAGCACGTCACTATGACCAACAGGAAGTCGGCCATATTGAATCAAAAACTCGCCGCTGTTTTGACTGCGTGTACGCCAAAGTCTTCAAGTGTCTTGGTTTTGGTCCAAACGAGCTCAGATTTGACACGTCACATCTACAGATGTGGCTCCACAAACGCATCATTTTTCTCAGCGCACTTTTTCACGGTTTGTCCGTAGCACGCCGGCGAATAACGCCTTCGTTTCCTGTTTCTTTGATGCCCTCTCACGGCCACAGGCTTTGGCCTACAGAGCTCAAACTCACATCACTATTGTGTGATCCCGGCCTGAATGTGATGAAATATGAAATATAATAAAAGTGAACTCTGTAGCGCCACCTAGTGTATAAGTGAATCGTCAACATTAACGGATTTTGACCAATTTTGGGGATAAAATTATATGCATGATTTTAAGCAAAATCTTATATTAGGGAAATGGTGCAATTTTCATTGTTCACCAGCAGGCGCAAAGACTCCCTAAAAAATAGTAAAAAAATGCCTACACACACAGGCTTTGTCTGATTGTGCTGAAATTTGAATCACTAAAGCTTGAACATATACTGAATATAATAAACTATAAAGTATATGAAAAGTGAACTCTATAGCGCCCTATCCAGACATGAAACATCAACATTATTGGATTTGTACCAAATATGCGTTTTAAATTCTATGCGTGTCTACGACCAAAAAAAATATTATGGATATGGGGTATTTTCCATGGTTGGCCACAAAGGGCGCAAATACTCCCCCAAAATATGTTTAAAGGTGCACTATGTAACTTTTCTGTTGGAGGGTCTGTTTTTATGCACAGTCTTAGTCTGACAGTGCTCTTGATTATAAAAGTCATGTGACCTGTGGCCTAGTTTCTATAATTTGGCTCTAGATCAAATATTTCAAATATTAAAGGTGCCCTATGTAATTTTTCTGGGGACGAGCTGTCGGGAGGAGAGAGTCGTGCCAGGGCGGTCACAAAACCTCAGCGGTTGCCTGGCATGGGCGTGCGCACCGGGCGAGGGCCATCATTGCCGCGAGCTTTTAATTTTAATTTGCAATTCGATTTGTTTGATTAGTTTAAAAGTAAATCTGATTCGGTGGTAAAATACACACTGATTGCATTTTCAAAGCCTAGTAAATATGTATTTAACCACAGATATACCTAGGCTCACCACATCAAATAGCACTAATATGGAATTAAAACGAAGTGTGGCACTGCAAGCATCTTGGATAACCTAATACTTAAGCTAATTAATACTTTTCATATGCATGCATTTTGAAGGCTTTTGAATTGTTAATGACTTCTGTCTCATCTAAAAGTGACACTAAACTTATGTTTATAATAACATGGGAGACAAAGATTCACATTAGCAGCTTGCAAGCAATTACTGCACCAATATCAAACCAAACTTTGCAGACGGCTGCAATGGCATGTGTGTTTGTTGTTTTTTAACCTGTTAAGGCCCACCTCACACTGGCTGTTTTTCTCGAATTGTGCAGCCAGAGTGCACCACAAGATGGCGACTTGCCCCCATTACGCATTGTAACTGTGCTCTGATCTGATCTCAGATCTGACTGCCCGCCCTCTTTTTGGAAAGCTTTACTGATTGGCTACAAGTTTTTGTGATTGACAACCTGATTCACCAACGATGCAGCAAGTGGTGCCGTGTTTACGCAGCGGTCCATGGATGAACACGGCAAAATACAGCCGCTAGCTTCACACGGGTCTAACTTCGGAACGCTTTCATGGAAAACTCCGCGGAATGTCCCGTTTCGAAGCTAAAACTTGGGGGAAAACAAACATACCCTAAGTGAGCGGCCAAAATGGAAGCTATGTTTACAAAGTGGTGCGCAATAATGGATTTATTGTTGTATTAGCTACGTTCCAAAGAAGAAAATGAGAGTGCGGCTGGATACCAACTACATGGAGCGTCTTATGACAAAAAAAGAAGTGGATATTTTTATTCTGTGGACTATGAGGAACAGAAAGAGCACAAACACTTCGGGATTGAATGGGATTTGAAGCTGGAGTAGCAATTGAAAGGTAAGAAATGCGAGATTTCTGATTTGCTTATGGTACAGTTTGATTGCAGTCAAAGTTTTTGGAATGTGTTTTGGAAAGAAATGAACATAATGTGCATTTTGGGGTGAACGTAAGCTTTCAAATGATATACAGGAAGCTCATATTGACTAAAGGGATATTGAATGAATTAAGTTAGAAAGAAAAAAAAAAATGAAACCGTCCCTGATCAGGGACTGTGGGCCTTAACAGGTTTTAACTTGTGTCCTTCAGGAGTTACTAGGAAGTCCACACCATGGGATGCAAATTCTCTTTTACTGTCACAAAACCCGTCTGCCAGCAGGTTATCTTAACCAAGCACTTATATACATGGCTAACAGCCACTTTAGCCAGTTACAGTTACTGCTTTATAGCAGCCAAGAGCCTGGACGATTAGCATATTGCTACTTCAACTTCGACCATTGCAGTTCAGCCAACACAGCATTTTTAAAAAGTATATATTTAATGTTCAAATACCAACATTAAACAACAGTCATTTCCCTACAACATGATACTATAATCATCTATACAAAACGTTTGCCATGGACAATGCACATGTAAAGATAATCGCTAAAAATTGCTAATCGCTAAAAAAAAAAGCTAATCGCTAACAACTAACATCACTAACAAATTAATTCTTACCTCGGCAGACGATGATGCGCTGTTTCCTGGTGCTTTGTCCATCGGAAAAAAGCTTTTCTTTGTACTAACGAATGAAAATTTCATGAAAATGTTATACTAATAAATATATCTATAGCAACGTTAACCAACACAGTAAGGCTAGTGATAAAGAAAATGCTTCTGAATTAATTCCAAGCTGTTAACAGTAACTCAGCTGTAATGCACAACTATTTTAAAAGGTGCATACTATGTGAGAAGCGTTATGACTTATTCATGTTTTACAATCATTAAGTAATGCTCCAGCTTACCATTTATGGTTGAAGTGAATGATGCTCTGTCGGTAAATCCTGCAAATGTCAGTTCAACTGCGTGGGGGGAGGGCCTGGCATTGGTCTATCTGGGGACTCTCACAAGGTGTGCATGAACACAGATCATAAAATGGCGCGAAAATATCTACTTGGAGATGTACTTAACACAGGTACAAAGTGCATCACAAATACACAGAAGTCAAGAGTTTACTGGAAGAAGTGATGGACATTTTTCTTTCTTTTAATTTTCTTGGGCTGCTTTTTCAATGAATAGATGGAAGTTTAATGAGCCTTTTGCTTTAGTTTGATTGTACAGTAGAGTAATGGGACGACTGGAATTATTTTCTGTTTTACAGATCATAGTTTTGTATGAAGATGTTAAAAAGTGGACAAGTGTCGTAACACTGCTGTTACTTGAATAGTTTGAATTTGAATTTGAAAACATTTTGGAAAAAACGTGTGTGGTTCAATTAAAAGGTTGGATTAAAATGAAAAGTTGTGTTTATTATTTGAGAATACTCACACTTAGATTTCATTGTACTCTTTACATGTGAGTAACACTTTGAATATGCAAACATATACATGAAAACAGTAGAAACTGTAGAAACATACTAAGAGAAAGTGGAAGTCCTTTGTGATCAGGTATTTAAGCAGCTCTTTGAAAGAGACAAAAGTAACAATATATCTCAAAGTGTGACACTTTAAATTTAATTAATAAATCTTAAAGGATTAAAGGAACAGCATGTGAGTTTGTGGCCAAAGCTGGTACTGTGATCATGTATGAAATACTGCAGAGCAGAGGATCTCCTCCACCAGACAAGAGGTCACCAGCTGCAGAAATCAGACAGATAAAGGGAGGCGCAACAGGCCAAAACACATAATATACAAATAATGACAACAAAACATAAGATGAGGGCTGCAGTTTCTATGGGAAAGAGAATATTCAGGCTGGATTACTGTTGTCAGTGATAAAATTATTTAAACTTATCATGATTCCTCAATGTCTGTGACCAGTTCTTTTAACAGCTATTTGAAAGAGACAATAGTAACAATACATTCTAATGTAGTGTGACACTTTTAATTTAATAAATAAATCTTTGATTAAGTGATATAGAAGAAATTATTACATTTGTGGTTGCAGTTATTTCATTTTAAAGATTTTTTATTAAATTAATCAATAATGTAATAAGATAAGATAAGATAAGATATCCTTTATTTGTCCCACAATGGGGAAATTTCAGTGTTGCAACGCACAGTAAAAAGAACAGCAAGAAACAGTAGCAGCAATAGAGTACAGTTAAGTTAAAAATAGACAAACACTATAAGGATCTAAAGACAATATATACACAACTATATATCATATAAATTGGTATCTAAAAACTATATATACAATAAATTACTATCTTACATTATTGCACAGGGTCCCAGTATTGCACAGGCAGCAGAGTTAGCAGTGTTCATCGTAAAGTCTGACAGCAGCAGGAAGGAAAGACCTGCGGAACCTCTCCTTCACACAGCGAGGGTGGATCAGTCTGTCACTGAAGCTGCTCTCCAGAGCAGACAGGGCCCTGAAGAGGGTGAGACTCCAGGTCCAGCATAGAAGTGAATCTGGCCAGGACCCTTCTGTCCCCCACCTCCTGCACCGAATCCAAGGCACACCCCAGGACAGAGCTGGACTTCCTGATGACTTTGTCCAGTCTCCTCTTGTCCCTCTCTGTGATGCTGCTGCTCCAGCAGACCACACCGTACAGGATGGCTGATGCCACCACAGAGTCGTAGAAGGTCCTCAGGAGGGGCCCCTTCACTCCAAAGGACCTGAGTCTCCTCAGGAGGTAGAGCCTCCTCTGGCCCTTCCTGTACAGTGCATCTGTGTGGTGAGTCCAGTCCAGTTTGTTGTTCAGATGAACACCCAGGTACTTGTATGAGTCCACTCTCTCAATGTCCCTTCCCTGGATGTTCACTGGTGGGGGGGCAGTGGAGCGGCGTCTGCGGAAGTCCACCACCATCTCCTTGGTCTTCCCGGCATTGATGAGAAGGTGGTTCTGCTGACACCAGTCCACAAAGTCCTGCGTTAGTCCCCTGTACTCTGCGTCATCGTCGTCCGTGATGAGCCCGATAATGGCAGAGTCATCAGAGAACTTCTGCAGGACGCAGCTGTCCGTGTTGTGCCTGAAATCTGCAGTGTAGAGGGTGAAGAGGAAGGGCGCCAGGACAGTGCCCTGGGGCGCCCCTACACTGCAGGTCTGAACATCAGACACACAGTCCCGGGTCTTCACAAACTGGGGCCGGTTTGTGAGGTAGTCCAGGATCCAGTCTGCTAGGTCGCAGTCCACCCCGGCTGCCTCCAGCTTGTCCCTCAGAAGCAGCGGCTGGATGGTGTTGAAGGCACTGGAGAAGTCAAAGAACAGAATCCTCACAGTGCTGCCGGGCTTCTCCAAGTGAGAGAGGGAGCAGTGTAACAGGAAGATGACGGCGATAACTAACCAATAATGTAATATTTTACTACATTATTGGCATCAGGTTATTACATTATTGTTTCAGACATTTTCTTACATTTTCTTACATTACTGGCAAGTTATTACAGCATTGGCTTTATTACATTAAAAATTATTACGTTATAGGCAGTTATTACATTATTGGCCAGTTATTACACTATTGGCTGCTACAACCGCCACCAGGCCTACAGTGTTATGTGAAGAACAATGTGGACAGCGAGCAGTGAGTTAGAGGCAAAGGGCAGCTTGCCTCTAGCTTTAACTACAGGGCTTAAATGCCAGCCGCAACCCGGAAGTGTAGGGCACCGGCCGTCACATGGCACAAGAGGATGAAACCTTTAGACCTAAATTATCCAGCTGATAATTGTTCAGTGACTGTCGGTGTTAAATAGATAAGAATTGTTTCAAAAATTCTCACAAAAAAAACATGTTTCACATGTATGAAGCTCAAAGCATATACGGTTGCATTCTGGAACCCTAACTCTTGTGTATCTATAGTGAACATAGTAAGTAATTCTCTGAGTGAACTTTAGATTCACGCTGTCAACAGTGAAAGTTACATTTTAAAGATAAATGATTTAAGGCTTGTTCCACTTTTACAAATGATATTCGGTAAAAGTGAGTGAACTAAACCGTAGGACTGAAACGTGCCTGCAGTCTGAAGCAGGCCCAGTGAGGCTGACTGTTATACTTTGCTGAAGTGTGCAATATCCCCCATTATGTTAATTTTATATGTTAAGAGAAACATAGTGTAGCTGTTTGGAGTGGACATTTTATTGCCTTCTTCCAGGCAGGTTTCTCCTTGTTTTGTCAAAATAAGACATGGCCATAAAGTTTATAACAAAAAGTTAATTATTTAGAGGTTTTTAATCATTTAGAACTTAATCCTATGACAGTAACAGCTATCAACACTGCTAGTATTTAGTTTTGACGTCCCATCCATCCCATGTGTCTCATATACAGAGCATGGTGGAGGTTTAACCTTAGGCTCCTTAAATCAAACACAGGTATTCTCCAAGATAATTCTCAGATTTTGAAGTAGTTATTTTAAGTTCAAGTTGTAGTAAATAACTGTGTGGCAATCGAGGGGTTGACAATTTGTAATAATAATATAAATTAAGTGTTGCAACAATGCCACCCTAAATCGAGTTAACCTCAGTACATAGGTATCCAGGTACAGTAGGGCAAAAAGTATTTATTCAGCCACCAACTATGCAAGTTCTCCCACTTAAAAAGATGAGAGGGGCCTGTAATTTTCTGCAACTTTATTTAAAAAAAAACAATATAATACAATAAGAAACTTGAGGTATTAGGAGGAGGAGTACCACCAGTGCCAAGAAAAGTATATGGTGACCAACAATTATAATTTTAATGTCAACAGAGCAGTGATCCTCAGCCATTGCTTTGAGACTGCGAGACAGACTCCCATTAGTTACCCAAAACGAAGTGTCAGTTTAAAGAATGTTCATTTTGACCACACAATGTGGCTATACCCCATTTTTGATCAGATTAGTTCAGTTTTATATTAGTAATTTTGTAGATCTCTCAATAATAGCCGCCCTACAATCAAGGCTGAAGAACACTGATTTTAAAGGACAGAAGAATACCCAAAACCACTCGTATTATGTTTAGGGTCACTCACTATTGCTCAGAAATGTAATCCGCTTCCCCCAGAGATTCGTAAATTTTTGAGACCTGCAATCTAATGTGATATGTTAAGTTTTCCATTAGGTAAATATTCTGTATAATGTTTATCCATTGTCGTTGATTTGGAGCAACCGCCAAAGTTTTGTAATTTCCTTTCTAGCTGCTGTCAGCAGAATCTTTGTCAGGTAGAGGTCCTCCTTTTGTACATTGTCCGCCATGTTTCCCAGGTACATAACGGTGCAGTCATTGGAGATGCCGTATCCCAGGACTTTTTGAAGCAGTTTGTTGATATCCAACCAAAATGCTTGGATCTTAGGACAAGTCCAGAAGATGTGTGAGTGGTTTGCATCAAGGTGGCCACAGTTCCTCCAACAAGCCAGTTGGGTTCCAAGCTGTTTACTTTTAATATGGGGTGTGATGAAGAATCTTATCAAGCATTTCCAATTAAACTCCCGTCACTGCGGTGAGCTTGTAGATGTTTGGAGTGAATTACACATTTGGTACCAGTGATCTTCTGAAATTGATATTCTTAACTCCTGTTCACATTTTATTTTCACGTATAGTGAAGACACATTCAGATTTTCCATCAAACCCACATAAAGTTTTGACACAATTTTACAGTTTTTTTGATGATAGGGACCACACATTATTTCAATAATTGGACTGACCTCACCCAGAGACTTCCTCTTAATCTCTGTTATAATAATCCCTCAGTTGTATCTGAAGAAGTCCTGATTATTTAGGTTAAAAGAATTCTTCACCTCCTGAAAGCCCATTACCTCATTATTTTTGATAATCAAACAAAGAGCTGTTAAACCCCTGCCCATCCATTGTTTGAAAACAGTCATATATCCAGGGTCTAAAATCCTTATCTAGGGCTATCCATGTCAACATCCTCTGACTATTTTTCAGATTAAATTGTTTCATTAGAGAGAACCACATTTCCAAAGAAAATATGTTACTGGGTTGAGTTTAGTTCTAATTGTGTCAGATATACTGTTCTCCTCCAGCAACATTTGAACAGCATAACCCTGTATATTGGTCTCAATGTCCTTCCACCTTGCAGAGTATGAATTGTCACACCAGAGAACTAGGGGGCGCACTTGTGCAGCTTGAAAGTACAGTTTTAAGTTTGGCAGAGCCATTCCACCTCTATTTTTTGCCATCTGCAAGGTGGAAAAATGTGTTCTTGCTCTTTTTCCACCCCATATGAATCTCAATACCATTGCAAACTGCAAAATGCTGAGCCTGAATTTCTGTTGGGGGAAACCGGAGTACCCGGAGGAAACGCATCCAGACACGGGGAGGAACATGCAAACTCCACACAGAAAGACCCGGGTGACCCGGGGATCGAACCCGCAACCTTCTTACTGTGAGGCCTGAGTGTTGCCACTCAGCCACCGTGCCACCACATATAATAAATATGTCGTTAGAAAATGGCTATGTTCCTCAGTCCTTCAAACATGCTTTTGAAAAAACCTATCTCAAATCCCGATGAACCAGCCAACCGGGAGAAGATGGATGGATGGAATTTCTGTTGGAAGGGATTGAAATAAGTAGAGTAACCTAGGGAGTATATTCATTTTAATTACACTTATCCTGCTACTAAAATCCAGTGGGTAAGTTGACCATCTACTCAAGTCGTTTCTAATAGTGTCAGTCAGAGGGTTATAGTTTATTTTATAAAGTGACTCTGGTCGTTTTGCTATGTTCACCCCCAGGTATTTTATAGATTTTGTTCTCCAATTAACATTAAATCCCTTTTAAATTTCTTCACTGGGTGAGTAATTGAATTTGACTTGTGTCTTATCAATATTCAACTTGTATCCAGAACATTCATGAAATTTTCTTATTACTTCCAGAAGCTTTGGGAGAGAATTGTCCAGGTCTCTCATGTATATCATGACATCATCAGCGAACAAGCTAATTTTGTGTTCATTTTTACCAATAAATATAAACTTTTATTCCATTGTCTTGACGAACTGCCTGAGCTAAAGGCTCAATATACAGAGCGAAGAGGGTGGGGCTTAAACTGTAGCCCTACCTGGTTCCTGTACTCAGGCAGAAGCGATCAGACAGGGATCCGTTTACGTTTATTCTAGCGGTAGAACCTTGATAAATTGCCTTAATGGTTTTAATAGAATTTTGATTAAACCCAAATCTTTCTAAAGTCTGGTATAAAAATTCCCACCCCACCCTATCAAAGGTCTTTTCAGCATCTAAACTTATGAGTGCTGTGCTATGATTACTGCATTGTATTTTATGAAGTATGTGAAGTGTTCTCCTAATCTTTCAAGATGGCGCTGGGTGACCAGCTGCGTGTCACTGACGCTCCGAACCCTCTTTTCCTTCTTTTTCTCTTTTTAGTTTTTTATAGACATATTTTTTGTTTTTTGTGTACAGTAGGTGGAACATTCTGCAGTTTTGCACATGGGAAGCCTACTTTGACAACAGTTTTATTGTTAACTGCAGTGTTTCTTGCACTTTGCGGATCTGCATCGGGGAACTCATCCAACCGCGGCTCGGAGCGCACCACTTACGCGCGGGAGGTCCTCCTTGCCCTACGCGGCCCTTCTTTACTCTACGCTGAGAAACCTGACGTTCCAGTGGACATACGGAGGAAAAGAAGAGGCTGCAGAGGTGGACGCAAGAAACGGAGATCATTTTTACCGTCGGTAATTATGGGAAACGTCCGCTCCATCTCCAACAAGAGCGAGGAGCTCACTGCGCTGACCCGGCAGCGGAGAGAATACCGGGACTGCAGCCTGATGTGTTTCACCGAGACGTGGTTGAATGAGAATACATCGGACTATGTAATCTCCCTGGACGGATTCACCCTAAGGCGCGCGGACCGTACTGCCGTGGGGAGCGGCAAGAAAAAGGGAGGCGGACTGGCGGTGTATGTGAGCGAGCGCTGGTGCGACCCAGCACACGTGCACGTAAAACAACAGCTGTGCACCCCGGACGTAGAGCTGCTTGCAGTGGGAATGCGGCCCTACTACCTCCCGAGGGAGTTCTCACATGTGATTGTGTTCTGTGTTTACATCCCTCCTTCGGCCGACGCTGCGGCGGCCTGTGAGCAGCTCCACAGCACCGTGACTCTGATGCAGTCGCGCCATCCGCACACCCTGCTCCTGATCAACGGTGACTTCAATCACACGTCTCTCTCTGCCACTCTCCCCACATTCACGCAGTATGTTACATGTCCCACATGGGACAATAGGACTCTTGACCTGCTGTATTCAAATACAAAGGACGCATACACCTCTGTCCCCCTCCCCCCGCTCGGACGATCGGACCATAACATCGTTTTATCTGCTCCCCCAATACAAACCAAAGGTGTGAAGAGGACCCGCGCAGAAGGTGTCAGTGAAGTGGTGGACTGAAGAGGCCAGTGAGAGTCTGAGGGACTGTTTCCAGACCACAGACTGGAACATGTTCAGCAGCTCTTATGGAGAGGACATTGATGGCCTGACCCACTGCATCACAGACTATATCAACTTCTGCGTGGAGAGCACTGTGCCAACACGGAGGGTACGGTGCTTCTCCAATAACCACCCCTGGGTCACTCCTGAGCTTAAAACCCTCCTGAACCAGAAGAAGAGGGCTTTCAACTCCGGAGATAGAGAGGAGCAGAGAAGGGTCCAGCGGGAGCTCCAGAGGAGAATACGGCAGGCCAAGAAGGACCATGGGAAGAAGATGGAGGAGAAGCTGGCCCAGAACAATGTGAGGGATGTGTGCAGAGGACTGAAGACCATCTCCGGACTTGGACAGAGTGCCATAGGGTCAGCTGATGGAGACCAGCTCTGGGCTGATGAATTAAATCTGTACTTCAACAGGTTTGATTCACACCCCACCCCCCTGCCCCTCTTCCAGCTCCCCCCTCTTCACACTTCTCCAGGCCAGTGGACACTTGCCCCCTCCCCGGACTGACTTCATCTTCTGGCCCCCGCTCCCCCACACACTTCAAACGGACTGATCTCAGCACCAGCTCCCCTTTGCCCCCCACACTCCACACCAGGCCCTCCCTCACTCCCCCCTCTCCATCACACCGGACCAGGTGAGGAGAGAGCTGAGGCGACTGAAACAGAGGAAATCTGCTGGACCAGATGGAATCTGCCCCAGGCTGCTGAGGACCTGTGCAGACCAGCTCTGTGAGGTCCTCTGCCACATCTTCAACCTGAGCCTCAGCCTGGAGAAGGTTCCTGTCCTGTGGAAGACCTCCTGTGTGGTTCCAGTTCCAAAGAAACCACACGCCAGGGAACCAGCCCACTACAGACCAGTCGCCTTGACCTCCCACTTGATGAAGACCCTGGAGAGACTGATCCCCACCCTGGACCTGCTGCAGTTTGCCTATCGGCCCAACATCGGCTGGCTCCTCCCTTTTAGCTCAGAATATGATTGCTAGCCTTAGATGACCATCAGGTAAGACGAACACACAGAACAGCTCAGGGAGTGTTAATGACGCTAGGGAGCAGAATAGACTAGTGAGGCACTGCTCTGTTAGTGAGAACAGCTCCAAACAGGCTGAGACTGTGTGTGCCCCACGTACAGGGGCCTCCTCTGAGCCACCCTGCATGAACAATTCTCCCAGACTGGTTGAGGCTGTGTATGTCCCACGCATAAAAAGCACAAATAAATCACAGCTAAACTCTGATAGGAAAGGCATCAGATCTCCTAACTTAATAAAAATAATTAATTGTGTCGCAAACAAACAAAATGATAAGTGTGTAAAATGTGGACTGCTAAACATCAGGTCCCTCTCCTCCAAATCTCTTTTAATAAATGAATTAATTGGCGACTTTAATATTGATCTTCTAGCTTTAACTGAAACATGGCTTCAGGAAAATAATTATGTTAGATTAAATGAATCTACACCTCCAAGTCACGTGAACTTTCAAAGTGCACAGGTGGAGGTGGCGGTGTGGCCGTCATTTCTCACTCCAGCCTAATTCTCAGCCTCAAATCTAATTATATATTCCGCTCCTTTGAAAGCCTCACACTATCTATTACGTGCACCAACTGGAAAAACCAAAAAGCTGTTATATTCATAACAATCTGCCGACCTCCTGGTCCATGTGCTGAGTTTTCTGACTTTATTTCAAGTTTAGTTTTGGAATGGGAAAGGATTGTTATAGTTGGAGATTTCAACATTCATGTTGATAACAGCAGTGAGTGCCTCAGCAGTGCTTTTGGTGCTCTCCTGGATGGGGTCGGTTTTACCCAGAGTGTGAACAAGCCGACTCACTGTCACAATCACACTCTTGATCTCGTTCTAACTTATGGTATTGAGATTAATGATTTAATTGTTCTTCCTCAAAACCCTATACTCTCTGACCATTTTTTAATTACCTTTCAATTCATACTAAAAGACTATCCAGCTCTGCAGGAGAAAACTATAATGAAAAGAACAATATCAGAAAAATCGGTAGCCGAGTTCAAAGAAATAATCGAGCCAGTATTAAATGATATGCCATGTGACAATGAGAACAACTTTAATCCAATTATCATGGATCAGTTTGTTGATAGGACAATGCTCACCTTAAAATCTGCTCTCGATGTTGCAGCTCCGCTAAAACAGAAAAGCATTAAACCAAGACCTCCGGCTCCATGGTTTACTCCAGAACTGCGATCACTCAAACAACACATAAGACGCACAGAGAAGCTCTGGCGCCGCTCTCGCTCCGAGCAGTCTCTGAAGGCATGGAAGCTCTGCCTGCTCTCTTATAAGGCCGCTCTGCGAAAAGTGCAAACCAGATACTATTCAAACCTAATAGAAGTAAACAAAAGCAACCCCAGATTTCTGTTCAGCACTGTAGCCAGGCTGACAAACTCGCACACTGCCCCTGAGTCTCTTCTCCCCTCAAAGTTCAGTTGTGATGACTTTCTTGAATTCTTCGATTACAAGATTACAACTATTAGAGACAAGATCGACGAAGCCACTCCAAAAATCAGCACCGAGCAAATCCAGCAAATTCAGTCAGTAACACCAATATCCCACATAAATCCTCTAACAGCGCGGGCGGCACGGTGGCTGAGTGGCAATACTCAGGCCTCACAGCAAGAAGGTTGCGGGTTTTTCTGTGTGGAGTTTGCATGTTCCTCCCCGTGTCTGGATGGGTTTCCTCCGGGTGCTCCGGTTTCCCCCATCAACCCAAAACATGCCCGCACCCCTATGAACTAACATCAAGGACCATGTTGTCCACCCTCCTGTGGGCTCACCACCTGCAGAGCGGTTCATAGGGGGGGTCAGGTGCTATGAGTATTGGGCAGCAAGCTGCCCCCGCGACCCAGCTGGATTGAGCGGGAGAAGATGGATTCTGAGACCTGAATATGAATCTATGAAATGAATATGATCATCTACTTGTAATAGTTGCTGTTGATCACATTTTAATCAATTATTATTATGATTTTGTTCTTATAGGAGAATATGTAAACGTAATAAGCAATGGACAAGATCAAAATACACGCCGAGGGGAAGCATTTTTTTCTCGTGAGGCATCCTACATATAATCTGTTACAGTTTTGGGGGAACTTGCTAATTTGCTTTTTATCTTCATGAAAAACAAGATACAAGATTTTTTTTAAATTATTAATTCATTGCGATTCATTTTGCCACAATAATGTCCAATATTGTCGCCCCAATGAAAAAGAGACGTGCATTGAGTTTTCATTTCACACAGTCCTAAGTGTAATATTAAACTTAACAACAAACAGTTTTGTCGGCTGGCTTCACCCAGTGCTGTCTTCTTGTATATCTAGATTCAATCCCAGGTATGTGCTTTAAATGAACAAATTTAACTCAAAAGAGTGAAACTAGTGACCGGTGGAGATGCTTATCTTAGATAATAAATTACTATTAGGTTCAGGAAGCAGCAGCCAACAGAGTAACACTTTAGCTATTTATAGCACCCACAGGTGATGAGGCTGTAGGTGATCCTCTGGGAAGTCTTCAACAATCAAGTACATGAAAAAAGACACCAAAGATATATATTGCCCGTGCAGGGTAAGTAATATTTTTAAGATTACATATTAGATTACTTACATGATACATATGAATATATAAATAGTTGATTTTTTTCCCAGCATATTCGTTATGTTACAGTTCTTTATATGATATAAATACTTTTAATAACACGTTCAACGTCTGTGCCAAAGAGGTTAATTTTAATTTCAATAAATATTTGAAGATTCATTTCAATTAGCTTCCGGCCAGCCCTTCACAATATACAATGGCAAGATATTACTTCATAGGGGGAACGCATTCAACATATCTTCTTAGGATTACATGTTGGTGGAAAATATTGCTACATTATAAACATTTATAGGACAGAATGGTACCAGATTATTCCAGTGTTCACTCATTTAAAGCAGAAAAAAGGCACAGACCCCCAGCAACAAATGGAGTAAATCTAATTGAGGGAAAAAGGCAGCACTAGCAGTAGTTGCGGAAGTTGGGGTAGTTGTAGTTGGGGTAGTTGTAGTTGTTGAAGTTGGGGGAAGTGTAGTTGTTGTGGTTGGGGAAGTTGCAGTTGTTGTGGTTGGGGTAGTTGTTGTAGTTGGGGTAGTTGTAGTTGTTGTGGTTGGGGGAAGTGTAGTTGTGGTAGGGGAAGTTGTAGTTGTTGAAGTTGGGGAAGTTGTAGTTGTTGTGGTTGGGGAAGTTGTAGTTGTTGTGGTTGGGGTAGTTGTAGTTGGGGTAGTTCTAGTTGTTGTGGTTGGGGTAGTTGTAGTTGTGGTTGGGGTAGTTGTAGTTCTTGTGGTTGGGGAAGTTGTAGTTGTTGTAGTTGGGGTAGTTGTAGTTGTTGTGGTTGGGGGAAGTGTAGTTGTGGTTGGGGAAGTTGAAGTTGGGGAAGTTGTAGTTGTTGTGGTTGGGGAAGTTGTAGTTGTTGTGGTTGGGGTAGTTGTAGTTGGGGTAGTTCTAGTTGTTGTGGTTGGGGTAGTTGTAGTTGTGGTTGGGGTAGTTGTAGTTCTTGTGGTTGGGGGAAGTGTAGTTGTGGTTGGGGAAGTTGAAGTTGGGGAAGTTGTAGTTGTTGTGGTTGGGGAAGTTGTAGTTGTTGTAGTTGGGGTTGTTGTAGTAGTTGTAGTTGGGGCAGGAGTAGTTGTAGTTGGGGCATGGGTAGTTGTAGTTGTAGCTGGTGCAGGAGTAGTTGGTGCAGGTGTAGTTGTAGTTGGTGAAGGAGTAGTTGTAGTTGGTGCAGGTGTAGTTGTAGTTGTAGTTGGTGCAGGTGTAGCTGTAGTTGGTGCAGGAGTAGTTGTAGTTGGTGCAGGAGTAGTTGTAGTTGGTGCAGGAGTACTTGTAATTGTAGTTGGTGCAGGAGTAGTTGTAGGTGGTGCAGGTGTAGTTGTAGTTGGTGCAGGTGTAGTTGTAGTTGGTGCAGGAGTAGTTGTAGTTGGTGCAGGAGTAGTTGTAGTTGGTGTAGGTGTAGTTGTAGTTGTAGTTGGTGCAGGAGTAGTTGTAGTTGGTGCAGGTGTAGTTGTAGTTGGTCCAGGACTAGTTGTAGTTGGTGCAGGTGTAGTTGTAGT
The DNA here is from genome assembly GCA_030686955.1 of Odontamblyopus rebecca. Lineage (NCBI taxonomy): Eukaryota > Metazoa > Chordata > Actinopteri > Gobiiformes > Gobiidae > Odontamblyopus > Odontamblyopus rebecca. The sequence continues at coordinate 36,813,668 of CM060665.1, read as the reverse complement.
TGTAGTTGGTGCAGGAGTAGTTGTAGTTGGTGCAGGTGTCGTTGTAGTTGGTGCAGGAGTAGTTGTAGTTGTAGTTGGTGCAGGTGTAGTTGTAGTTGGTGCAGGAGTAGTTGTAGTTGGTGCAGGTGTAGTTGTAGTTGGTCCAGCACTAATTGTAGTTGTAGATGGTGTAGGAGTAGTTGTAGTTGGTGCAGGAGTAGTTGTAGTTGGTGCAAGTGTAGTTGTAGTTGGTGCAGGAGTAGTTGTAGTTGGTGCAGGAGTAGTTGTAGTTGGTGCAGGTGTAGTTGTAGTTGGTGCAGGTGTAGTTGTTGCAGGAGTAGTTGTAGTTGGTGCAGATGTAGTTGTAGTTGGTGCAGGTGTAATTGTAGTTGGTGCAGGTGTAGTTGTAGTTGGTGCAGGGGTAGTTGTAGTTGTAGTTGGTGCAGGTGTAGTTGTAGTTGGTGCAGGAGTAGTTGTAGTTGGTGCAGGAGTAGTTGTAGTTGGTGCAGGTGTAGTTGTAGTTGTTGCAGGTGTAGTTGTAGTTGTAGTTGTTGCATGAGTAGTTGTAGTTGTTGCAGTTGTAGTTGTAGTTGGTGCAGGGGTAGTTGTAGTTGGGGCAGGGGTAGTTGTAGTTGGAGGGACTGTTGTGGTAAGTGATGAGCTAGAGGTTGGTCCAGTCACAGTTTCGTACGGGGACAGTTCAAGTAGTAGTGTGTTCAGAACAGAGGTGGAGCCAGTGTTTGGTGAGGCACAGCCCTGGACTGGGAGACTGGACGATGAAGCTGATGTTGCTGAAAAAGCAGAGCAGTTGTATTAACCATAATAATAACAGCTAATCAGAAGTTTTAAATGAAACTGAGCTCCCTTAAATTCAGCCTGAAAGACATAACTTCCCTCCCATCTACCTCAGCTTCTTCGGTTTATGCCGCACTCCACCTCCTCACCATTGCCCCCTTGAATTCTCATCACCCCTTCGACTTCTCATCGTCCCCTTCACTCTCCTCGGCCTCACCTCTACCTCCTCCAGTGTCCACGCCCCAGGGTTAAGACTCAGAAAAATCAGTTACTATGCCAAACCCGTCATCACACATCTTCTGTCAAAGCCTTACTAGGTTTCCTAATACTTTTTTTGTGTGTGTGTCTGTCTGAGTCTCTCCGGGTGGAAAGGTTTATCTAGTTTTCGAGATCCTTCAGGCTGAGATTTGACTTTCATTATTTTAAACATGTTATTTAAGAGATCACAAGAAGCAAATCAATATAAAATGTGCCTGTAAATGACGGGTGTATTCCACAGATTTAAGACAAACCTGTAGTTGCAAAGCAGCTGGTCTCCATTGAGTTACATGATATAGAAGTAGAGCATGGGCCTGTCACAGGATTACAGGACAGGCATTGCAGGGAGCCAGGTCCAGGGGCAGCCGGCACTGCAACACAAACCAGTACATCAGTACATCTGTAACCACAGACGCTTTATTTTCTTTGATTCCACCAATTTAATGGTTGCTGACCTCGTGTTGATTTTATGTCTTTTTTTAACAAATGAGGTGTACTCACAAATTGGGGGAATTTTGTTGCAGTTTGTTGAGTTACAACAGGTGGCTTGTGCAAACACTTGACCAAGTCCAGTGTCTAAGGAGTGTGTGTTTGTGGCTGCAGCTGGACACAGTAGGGTGTCTGCACATTTCTTTATTATTTTGGTAGAAGTAGCTCCATTTTGAGTAACTAAAAAGGAATAAAAGTGTGTAAATTATCCAAAACACGTCATTTCATAGAAAGAAAATATGAATTAATTTTGTGATGAAATTTTACTTTGTGTTGTTGATACAAAGCACATGGTTTCTGTTACTGGACAGGTTTGCACTGTTGCTAGTTTGCATGTTGGATCATTGGGGTCTGTACAAATGCTACAGCTGATTGCAGAACCTGTTGAAACAACACAAATAATTTATAATAAAATACACTGAACACTGAACAACACAGGAACACTGATGCTTCTCTCTTAGGTGCACAAGTAATGTTCCCTGTTATAACACGTCTGTAAGTCTTTAGCTGTCCTGGTAAAACACACAAATACAAATACTACAAGAAGGGTCAAGTATTCTACTGAAACATGATTAATAATGAACAGATTTATGCTTTTCCCAAAAATGACCCGTCATTTTGAAAACAAGTAAATTATACCAGAAGGTACAAGGTAAGAAACACAAATGTTCATCCCTTTTAATATGGCATGATTCCATGTGATGTTACTATTAATACTTGTACCAAGTACACAGCAGTTTGCTGCTGGTGCAGATTGGCCTGTCCACAGAATTCAGACTGGAGAATGTGAAGTGTTAAACATTGTCTATTGAAAAGTCAAATAAACTCTAACATAATGTAAATCATAGCAACAATAGCAGCAATAAATCCTTAACCTAGGAATTGCCACAGCAAATTAATGATTCAGAAGTAATAAAAAATAAAATATTCTATATTTTAATGCTCAAAAGTCCTAAAAATGGCATCCATAAAAAGAACGGAAACTGTATGAATAGGTTGTTTGCCTGATCTACGGAACTTTTTCTTTTGTTGCTTTTGTGCCAAACTTACCAAAGAAACTGTAATATGACCACAATTATCTGATACCCAGGGAAAACACAGACATGTAAATTTAAATTGGGATTATAGTTTACAAATGTAGTTATGCTGTTCTATGACCTATACATTTATCAATATTGCAAAGTTTCAACTGTTGCAATATTGATTTGGACCAAGTAATTGCATGTAACATAATATAAATCATAGCAACAATAGCAGCAATAAATCCTTAACCTAGGAATTGCCACAGCAAATTAATGATTCAGAAGTAATAAAAAATAAAATATTCTATATTTTAATGCTCAAAAGTCCTAAAAATGGCATCCATAAAAAGAACGGAAACTGTATGAATAGGTTGTTTGCCTGATCTACGGAACTTTTTCTTTTGTTGCTTTTGTGCCAAACTTACCAAAGAAACTGTAATATGACCACAATTATCTGATACCCAGGGAAAACACAGACATGTAAATTTAAATTGGGATTATAGTTTACAAATGTAGTGGTGCTGTTCTATGACCTATACATTTATCAATATTGCAAAGTTTCAACTGTTGCAATATTGATTTGGACCAAGTAATTGCATGTAACATAATATAAATCATAGCAACAATAGCAGCAACAATAAAGCCTTAATGGGGATAAGAAATGTTACCTGTGGCAGGGGCAGTTGTAGTTGGGGCAGGGGTAGTTGTTGTTGGGGCAGGGGTAGTTGTAGTTGGTGCAAGGGTAGTTGTAGTTGGTGCAAGGGTAGTTGTAATTGGTGCAGGGGTAGTTGTAGTTGGTGCAGGAGTAGTTGTAGTTGGGGCAGGGGTAGTTGTAGTTGGGGCAGGGGTAGTTGTAGTTGGGGCAGGTGTAGTTGTAGTTGGTGCAGGAGTAGTTGTAGTTGTAGTTGGTGCAGGAGTAGTTGTAGTTGGGGCAGGGGTAGTTGTAGTTGTAGTTGGGGCAGGAGTAGTTGTAGTTGTAGTCGGGGCAGGGGTAGTTGTAGTTGGTGCAGGTGTAGTTGTAGTTGTAGTTGTAGTTGGGGCAGGAGTAGTTGTAGTTGGGGCAGGGGTAGTTGTAGTTGGGGCAGGGGTAGTTGTAGTTGTAGTTGGTGCAGGAGTAGTTGTAGTTGGGGCAGGGGTAGTTGTAGTTGGGGCAGGAGTAGTTGTAGTTGGGACAGGGGTAGTTGTAGTTGGGGCAGGAGTAGTTGTAGTTGTAGTTGGTGCAGGGGTAGTTGTAGTTGGGGCAGGGGTAGCTGTAGTTGTAGTTGGGGCAGGGGTAGTTGTAGTTGGGGCAGGAGTAGTTGTAGTTGGGGCAGGAGTAGTTGTAGTTGGGGCATGGGTAGTTGTAGTTGTAGTTGGGACAGGGGTAGTTGTAGTTGGGGCAGGGGTAGTTGTAGTTGGTGCAGGTGTAGTTGTAGTTGTAGTTGGTGCAGGAGTAGTTGTAGTTGTAGTTGGGGCAGGGGTAGTTGTAGTTGGGGCAGGAGTAGTTGTAGTTGGGGCAGGGGTAGTTGTAGTTGGGGCAGGGGTAGTTGTAGTTGTAGTTGGTGCAGGAGTAGTTGTAGTTGGGGCAGGGGTAGTTGTAGTTGGGGCAGGAGTAGTTGTAGTTGGGGCAGGAGTTGTAGTTGTAGTTGGTGCAGGAGTAGTTGGAGTTGGAGTTGGGGCAGGAGTAGTTGTAGTTGTTGCAGGAGTAGTTGTAATTGGTGCAGGGGTAGTTATGGTTGGGGCAGGAGTAGTTGTAGTTGGGGCAGGAGTAGTTGTAGTTGTAGTTGGGACAGGGGTAGTTGTAGTTGGGGCAGGGGTAGTTGTAGTTGGTGCAGGTGTAGTTGTAGTTGGTGCAGGAGTAGTTGTAGTTGGGGCAGGGGTAGTTGTAGTTGGGGCAGGAGTAGTTGTAGTTGGGGCAGGGGTAGTTGTAGTTGGGGCAGGGGTAGTTGTAGTTGGGGCAGGGGTAGTTGTAGTTGGTGCAGGTGTAGTTGTAGTTGGTGCAGGAGTAGTTGTAGTTGGTGCAGGAGTAGTTGTAGTTGGTGCAGGAGTAGTTGTAGTTGGTGCAGGAGTAGTTGTAGTTGTAGTTGGGGCAGGGGTAGTTGTAGTTGTAGTTGGGGCAGGGGTAGTTGTAGTTGTAGTTGGGGCAGGAGTAGTTGTAGTCGGGGCAGGGGTAGTTGTAGTTGGTGCAGGTGTAGTTGTAGTTGGTGCAGGAGTAGTTGTAGTTGTAGGTGGTGCAGGAGTAGTTGTAGTTGTAGTTGGGGCAGGGGTAGTTGTAGTTGGGGCAGGGGTAGTTGTAGTTGGGGCAGGAGTAGTTGTAGTTGGGGCAGGGGTAGTTGTAGTTGGGGCAGGGGTAGTTGTAGTTGGGGCAGGAGTAGTTGTAGTTGGGGCAGGGGTAGTTGTAGTTGGGGCAGGGGTAGTTGTAGTTGGGGCAGGGGTAGTTGTAGTTGGGGCAGGAGTAGTTGTAGTTGGGGCAGGGGTAGTTGTAGTTGGGGCAGGAGTAGTTGTTGTTGGGGCAGGAGTAGTTGTAGTTGGGGCAGGGGTAGTTGTAGTTGGGGCAGGGGTAATTGTAGTTGGTGCAGGTGTAGTTGTAGTTGGTGCAGGAGTAGTTGTAGTTGTAGGTGGTGCAGGAGTAGTTGTAGTTGGGGCAGGGGTAGTTGTAGTTGGGGCAGGAGTAGTTGTAGTTGGGGCAGGGGTAGTTGTAGTTGGTGCATGAGTAGTTGGGGCAGGGGTAGTTGTAGTTGGTGCAGGGGTAGTTGTAGTTGGTGCAGGTGTAGTTGTAGTTGATGCAGGTGTAGTTGTAGTTGGTGCAGGAGTAGTTGTAGTTGGGGCAGGGGTAGTTGTAGTTGGTGCAGGAGTAGTTGTAGTTGGTGCAGGAGTAGTTGTAGTTGGTGCAGGTGTAGTTGTAGTTGGTGCAGGAGTAGTTGTAGTTGTAGTTGGGGCACCGGTAGTTGTAGTTGGTGCAGGTGTAGTTGTAGTTGGTGCAGGGGTAGTTGTAGTTGGGGCAGGGGTAGTTGTAGTTGGTGCAGGGGTAGTTGTAGTTGGTGCAGGTGTAGCTGTAGTTAGGGCACCGGTAGTTGTAGTTGGTGCAGGTGTAGTTGTAGTTGGTGCAGGAGTAGTTGTAGTTGGGGCAGGGGTAGTTGTAGTTGGGGCAGGGGTAGTTGTAGTTGGTGCAGGTGTAGTTGTAGTTGGTGCAGGTGTAGTTGTAGTTGTAGTTGGTGCAGGAGTAGTTGTAGTTGGTGCAGGGGTAGTTGTAGTTGGGGCAGGAGTAGTTGTAGTTGGTGCAGGAGTAGTTGTAGTTGGTGCAGGAGTAGTTGTAGTTGGTGCAGGAGTAGTTGTAGTTGGTGCAGGGGTAGTTGTAGTTGGGGCAGGGGTAGTTGTAGTTGGTGCAGGTGTAGTTGTAGTTGTAGTTGGTGCAGGTGTAGTTGTAGTTGTAGTTGGGGCAGGGGTAGTTGTAGTTGGGGCAGGGGTAGTTGTAGTTGGGGCAGGGGTAGTTGTAGTTGGGGCAGGGGTAGTTGTAGTTGGGGCAGGGGTAGTTGTAGTTGGGGCAGGGGTAGTTGTAGTTGGTAAAATGTTACAATCATTAGTTGTACAGCAGGAGGTTGGTCCAGTCACAGTTTCGTACGGGGACAGTTCAGGTAGTAGTGTGTTCAGAACAGAGGTGGAGCACGTGTTTGGTGAGGCACAGCCATGGACTGGGATCGATGAAGGTGATGTTGCTGAAAAAGCAGAACAGTTGTATTAACCATAATAATAACAGCTAATCAGAAGTTTTAAATGAAACTGAGCTCCCTTAAATTCAGCCTGAAAGACATAACTTCCCTCCCATCTACCTCAGCTTCTTCAGAGTTTACCTCAGCCTTTATCATCTCACTCCAAATACTCCTCGCCGTCGCTCGTCGCACTTCCTCCCTTTCCACTCTGTCCAAACCCCTACGGCAGATGCACGGCCACTTCGATTTATGCCGCACTCCACCTCCTCACTATCGCCCCCTCGAATTCTCATCACCCCTTCGACTTCTCATCGTCCCCTTCACTCTCCTCGGCCTCACCTCTACCTCCTCCAGTGTCCACGCCCCAGGGTTAAGACTCAGAAAAATCAGTTACTATGCCAAACCCGTCATCACACATCTTCTGTCAAAGCCTTACTAGGTTTCCTAATACTTTTTTTGTGTGTGTGTCTGTCTGAGTCTCTCCGGGTGGAAAGGTTTCTCTAGTTTTCGAGATCCTTCAGGCTGAGATTTGACTTTCATTATTTTAAACATGTTATTTAAGAGATCACAAGAAGCAAATCAATATAAAATGTGCCTGTAAATGACGGGTGTATTCCACAGATTTAAGACAAACCTGTAGTTGCAAAGCAGCTGGTCTCCATTGAGTTACATGATATAGAAGTAGAGCATGGGCCTGTCACAGGATTACAGGACAGGCATTGCAGGGAGCCAGGTCCAGGGGCAGCCGGCACTGCAACACAAACCAGTACATCAGTACATCTGTAACCACAGACGCTTTATTTTCTTTGATTCCACCAATTTAATGGTTGTTGACCTCATGTTGATTTTATGTCTTTTTTTAACAAATGAAGTGTACTCACAGGGTGGGGTAACTTTGTTGCAGTTAGTTTTGTCACAACAGGTGGCTTGTGCAAACACTTGACCAAGTCCAGTGTCTAAGGAGTATGTGTATGTGGTTGTGCCTATATCTGGACACAGTAGGGTGTCTGCACATTTCTTTATTATTTTGTCAGAAGTAGCTCCATTTTGAGTAACTAAAAAGGAATAAAAGTTTGTAAATTATCCAAAACATGTCATTTCATAGAAAGAAAATATGAATTAATTTTGTGATGAAATTTTACTTTGTGTTGTTGATACAAAGCACCTGGTGTCTGTTACTGGACAGGTATGTGGATTTGATGTGGCACATGTTGGATCAGTGGGGTCTGTACAAACGTCACAGTTGATTGCAGAACCTGTTGAAACAACACAAATCATTTATAATAAAATACACTGAACACTGAACAACACAGGAACACTGATGCTTCTCTCTTAGGTGCACAAGTAATGTTCCCTGTTATAACACGTCTGTAAGTCTTTAGCTGTCCTCAGGCCCGGCCCTAACCATTTTGACACCCTAGGCAAGATTTCAGGTGGCGCCCCTTGGATTGCAAAAAAAAAATAAAAAATACTGCCAGAGTACAGATACTGACAAGAAATCAAACAGTTCATAGTGACGATGTTTTAGACCAGGGGTGGGCAAACCTTTTTGGCTCAAGGGCCACAAAGGGTTCTAAAATTTGATGGAAGAACCAGACCAGGAGCAGATGGATGGAGTGTTCTAGTCTGACTACGTCAACCCAGCAAATAAGACGAAAATAACTTGCAGGATCCAACAATTTACATGTGACATATTCAAACATCTCAATTCAACATGTGCACCATATATCAGCCGATGATTTTCCACTTCAAAAATTAACATTTTTCATTTCAGAAGTTTTGACTTCCGTTTGATTGTGACACATTTGATAATTCTGTTGACAGTGCTGGGAAGGTTACTTTAAACTGTATTCCCTACAGATTACAGATTACAGACCCCAAAATGTAGTTTGTAATGTAATCCATTAAATTACTTAAATAAGTAACTGGATTACTTGATACTTGATACTTGATACTTTTTAAAACTACATGAATGTAGCAGCCACCTCCTGCAAATTCTTGTTTGGTTTTAGACCTGGTTTTAGTCCTGGTTTAGACCTGGTTTTAGACCTTGTTTAGACCTGGTTTAAGTCCTGGTTTAGACCTGGTTTTAGTCCTGATTTAATGCTTGTTTACACATGGTGTAGACCTGCTTTAGACCTGTCTTAGTCCTGGTGTTAGTTCTGGTTTAGAGGTGCACAGGAGAATGCGAGGTCCACGCAGCGTATGCAACAAGACAAAGTCCACGCGCAGTGTCCACACCGAACAAGAGGAAATGTGGCACGCGCCGTGCGGGAGCAGGTGCAGTGTGCGGCACACTAGATATATACTTGGCCGCAGTGCTTTATGGGAAGGTTTTCGGACCATGAGTGAGGAAGGCGTGTTCAAGATATAGTTTTACCCCCGAGCACTGTACACTTGGCCCATGTGGATAATTTGGTTTTATGTATCACTGTATCTAGAGTGCGCCATCTATTGGGAAACGCCAGAATTGCAGGGAAAATAAAACTAATAAATTTTATCGCAGTTCATTCATGTTTGGCGGGCCGGATTAAAAAGGTTAATGGGCTGTATGTGGCCCCCGGGCCGTAGTTTGCCCACCCCTGTTTTAGACAGTGGAGGATTTTATCCCCCATCGCCGATTTTTGCGCTCGGCGCCCCCTAGTGGAGCGGCGGCGCCCTTAGCATTTGCCTATGTTGCCTAATGGGGGGGCCGGCCCCGACTGTCCTGGTAAAACACACAAATACAAATACTACAAGAAGGGTCAAGTATTCTACTGAAACATGATTATGGCCTTGTCCACATGTATCCGGGTATCTGATAAACCGAAGATGTTTTGCTGTGTTTTGACCTGTCATCCACACGAACACGCATCAAAAACGAGTATTCAGGGAAAACTCCGGCCAAAGTGAAGATTTTTGGAAAACTCTGTTTATGCCTGTTTGTGTGGACAGAGATAACTGGGGTTTTGCGTTTTAAAACGTCACTGTCTGTGCCAAAAAATATGAATCTGCCCTGACGTCAAACGTGCGACATTTGTTTAGGCGACTGCAAAAGCCAAAGCCAAAGCCAAAGCCAAAGCAGACTATGGATCGGAGTCGTTTCTTGAGAGCTGTGTGTGTGTTGAGAGCAGAATTGCTCCTAAAATTCTGACTCCGAGTCTGTCCAGACAAAGGAGCTCGGCGCCATGTTTTCTGTTGTTTAAGTTTAGGTGGAAATGACGGTTAAGTGATGGAAATAACGCCATCTACAGGTTTGGAATGTGTATGAATGTGGTTGAAAACGCAGATGTTCGGTTATGTGTGGAAGGTGTTTTTTTCGAAGACGAGGTGGTGTGGATAAAACTATTTTTATAAACGGAGGGGGGGAAATGTTTGGTTTTAAAAATACCCGGCTACGTGTGTACATGGCCTAATAATAAACAGATTTATGCTTTTCCCAAAAATGACCCATCATTTTGAAAACAAGTAAATTATACCAGAAGGTACAAGGTAAGAAACACAAATGTTCATCCCTTTTAATATGGCATGATTCCATGTGATGTTACTATTAATACTTGTACCAAGTACACAGCAGTTTGCTGCTGGTGCAGATTGGCCTGTCCACAGAATTCAGACTGGAGAATGTGAAGTGTTAAACATTGTCTATTGAAAAGTCAAATAAACTCTAACATAATGTAAATCATAGCAACAATAGCAGCAACAATAAAGCCTTAATGGGGATAAGAAATGTTACCTGAGCTGCAGAAAGTCAGTGTTAGAGCCAATGAAAACAGAATCTGTCCCTTCATGCTGATTTCTCTGGAGTTTCCTCTGTGTCTGCCTTTCGATTACTTATGGTTTGGAGATGCACCTGCATCTTAAATATGTTCGAGTGTAATGGGTTGTGACGGTTTAGCTTTTTGTTTAGAGTAAATACATAAGCTGGGAATGCATCACACCCATTCAGTCTCCGGAGTAACAGATAATCCTACACAAATCATAGACACTTAATAAGCTGTTTGTGAGATGCTATATAAACAAACCTAGTTTGTATGAAGGATGGAACCATACATCATTCTGTGGTACATCAGTGCTATACGCCAAGAGGGTTTGTACAGAAACAGCCCCAAAATCTGTTCTTAAGATATAATAAGATAGACAAAAGTCTTATTTCTTTACAGAACATTTAATGTGGAATGTGGCAGAAACACGATGATTTTATTTGATTTATTTAAGTTTTCAAGTTTTTCCCATTGAACATGCAGAGAAGACAAAGAGGCTAATGAAAATAATAACAAACAAAACAAAAAAGATAATTATTTATAAAGTGTTTCTCTAGATTTTTCAATCATTTCATCAACTCTTAATTTTGTGTTTTCATAATACAGGTGAATGTGTGATTGGATAAGTTGCTTTAAAACAGAACCACACCTCCTGTAAAAGTATCTGAATGATAATTATTGGTTCTGAGCTGCATGCCACATATAATAACTACAGTAGCTCCTTGTCCTTGAGTGCCTGGTTTTGTCACAACACACAAGGAACTGTGTGTTGTGCTTCGTAAACACACTCCCTTCAGGTGTTTAGCAGTTTATGCTCTGTATTTAAGCTCTTTCTATTTCTATAATATAATCAAGAAAAACCTGAGAAGTTGTCTTAAATCAAGGAGTCTGATTTATTAAGCCAATTAGGCACGCAATTACAGAACTGCCAGTAAGTGCTCCGGAGAGTCAGTCCCTAAGCTGTAATCAAAACAAGGCAACAAGTCTGTATACCCCACAGCACACACACAGGGCACATGAATGATGTGATTACATAGGCTAATACTCTTCCAATGATAGGAAGACTGGGTCAACACAAGTCAAGACACAACAATCAGTGGAATAACAAGTTAGCATTAATGTGAGAAATAGACTTTTATGGAGGCACAAGGCCAGAGGGTCTGCATAAGATAGCAGGATTAGAGCAAGCTATTAGTTCACTAGTTGCATAACCCACAACCATTAATCAACAACCTAAACCTAGTAAAAAGGAAAGACTAAAGTAAAGAGATCCAAGAAATTAGCAAATGCATCATAACGAATGGGTTGAGTAACATTTGTCAGTAAATTACTGCCATGAATAAACTTTAACTTTTTAATGCTTGGTTATTATTTTGAATAATGAATTACCTCATAGGATCATTTGCATTATCTTACTGTGACAAACTAAGGACTGGTTGTGTCAAAAAGCTCTGACGGGTTAGAACAAGCCAGGAAATGCACCTGTGCTCTAAACTCTGGGCGACCGCAAGTAGCTCCAAACTTTTTACACCCTTTTTGGCCCATTTTTGTGAGTTTCTGTAGAAGTTCTCTGTAAGAAGAAGGCATGTCTGAGGTCAGATGCACTGTTTATCTGAGAAAGTTCATCTAATCTTTTTAAAACAGGCGCAGTGCCAGGGGGGAGCTTGAGGGGGCACTAGCCTCCCCTAGAATGACCCATGCACCCTCAGAGCCCCCACAAAGACTTTTGCCCCATTTTCATAGCTCCTCCGATCTCGACTAAAAATATTCAGATGTAAACCACAGTGTTCAAAATGAAACTACAATAATGCAAGAATTCCATATTAGGTTTTATAACTACACTACAGGGACCAACTACATTTAAACTTGTTTAAAACAGTGAAACAAAACTGGGTGGGGGTGGGGTGTGCTTGCTTTCATGCAAAGCTCTAAATGAACATGTTAAGGATGTAGAACCATTATAGAACTTAGCACCCCCATAGTTTCTCCATCCAAAAGCGTCTCGCTTCACTCCTGTTTTAAAATACTAGTTTTAGTTTGCTGAATAAATTACAGGGATACATTTTGTCTTTGTCCTTTATTTGATTTGAACTGCTCATTTGTATATGTATTTTTAATGCAACAGTGAGACAAACAGAAACAAAACTCCAAATAGTGTGCTCATGTAAAGAGACAAATGAAAGTATTAAACACATGCTTTAGCTGCATAATAGCTGATGTGTATTTTTATCTTTATGTATTTTTAGTGAGAGCCACAACCCAGTGCATTTATGCACAAGGATTAATGTTGGATTGATGCCACATTTCAATCACTAATTACAGGTGAGCACTTGTGCATTATTCATCTTGTCACGTCACACACAAGTCAAGTGTCATTGCTTAGATATTTAATGCAGCTAAAACCATCCATTTCTTTAGTTTGTTCTTAAATAAGTGTCAGTTGGTCTTTTCTCCTGTTCCTATGGAATTCCATTGGTCTGTGACCAATGTGCAGTGGAATTTAAACATGTGTAAATATGAAGTAATCTGACGGATAAATGGACGGATACAGAGTGAAATGCAGTGAATGATACAGTGGTTCTGTAATTGTCTGATGGTGTTTGACTGTGACTGTATAACTGAGGTTTGAATGTTGGGGAAGTTTTAGATAAATTTAGAGACTTATAGGGGAATGTGCACTGTTTATTTATGTAAAAAGGGACTACAGATGGAAACTAGCTATTCAGCTATAATCTGGTACAGTGCATCTCTGTCTTTCGATTTAATGTTTCTGTGCATTGTCCCTCAAATAAAGATTAAAGTAAAGTAAGTAAATATGTAAATTAGTGCTGTCAGTCAATTAAAATATTTCATCACGATTAATCTCATGAATGTCATAGTTAATTTTCAATTAATCGCAATTTTTGTCCACTGAATAATCATTTTAATCCTCTTTTCAACATAAAAAAGTGGATAGGCTTTGTGCATGTTTTTTTTTTTTTTTTTTTTTTACTGTGTTTGAGACCGTGTTTGTCGCCCCAATGCTGCTACACTAAGGGCGAAGACGTCATCACACGGCGCTGTTTGTTTACATGTCGCAGCAGAGCTAACGCTTTAGAGGAGAAAATAAGTCCAGCGGCAGAAATATTAAATAGTGAGACAGATGCGAGTCCTGCTGCGATACACTCCTCCGTGAGTTTATGGACATAACAACAGCTCAGAGCAGTGAGGACAGGAGGAGGAAATAAGGCTGCAAAACATCTGTCTCTGTCACAGTCCTTATCGAGGGTAAACACAGATTCGCCGTATGTTTTGTGTGACTTTCTTTCATGTTTTCCTCTATGAGTAATATTAGCACTTCTGACAGAGCTTCTCTGTTTCGTACAATGTTTTGCTTCCTGTTTACAGCCGGATCCTGTAGTTTTTCTAACGTTACAGTAGTGGCCACAGCTTATGAAAAAAATAGTTTGTAATTAAAAAAAGAAAATTAACACAGTTTTTATAAAAAAAAATAATGCTGTTATAATTGTTTTGTGTCACTTCGTTAATAACGCAACATTTTTGACAGCACTAATATAAATAATAAATGGAAATCAATTTTGGCAATGTTTTTAGATAGTGAAAAGGTTTCATTCTGAGTCCATTCTAACCTCTAGATTTCTAACCTGATTTGAAGATTTCAGAGAGAGACTGGAGGTGACTGCTGACACTGTGCCTTTGTTTTTGTGGGCCAGAGTTTAGCTGGAGAAAGTAGTTTTACATCCACACTGATGTGTTGGATACTTACATTGTTTATTTTTTATTTTTTTTATTGGAACAGTACAGGTTAATGGACAGATAAGACACAGGAATGTAAACATGCCGGATTGTAGCCTAAAAGACCCATTTCCATCCGTAGTCCTGGGCAAGGGTCACACTGGGGTCAGACAGGGGTCACTGTAGATTACAAAATAACAATAACTTTTTCATTAGTAAAAGTAAAACAATTGAGTGAGCAGGGACATGTGTACAAAATATTTGTACACTTAGGCTTTTGTTTTTCTCACACGCAAGGTACAAAATTCCCTCCACACGTACAAAATGTTTCTACACAGATGCAAAACTTTATTACAACTGTGCGTTTTTATGACCCTGATTTGATCCCATAAAAATCCACCCAAGCAGTAAAAACGGGTAAGAGGTTCCTCCAGAGGTCGCCATTCTGACCTCCTCTACATCCATCACACTCATTGAGTCTCTGAGTATGTTTGCCCCCAAGTCCTCCCTGATAAATACCTTGACAATAGTGAACATGGGCTGCCAGTTGTCCCATCTTTGTCTCTTCAAGAGTCTCAGCAGACATCCTTCTATCAGAGAAGTCTCTTATCAGGTGGAGATGGGAGAACGAATCCCTCCTATAGAAAGACACAAACAAAGACGTTCTTCTTCTTACAGACCACTTCACAAAATTCACCATGGCTCTACCATTGCCAAACTAGAAGGCAATGACTGTGGGGAGTGGTTTGTGGGAAGATTTCATTTGTATGTTAGGGAATCCCTGAACGCTTTCAAACAGATCAGGGACCAGGCTTCGAGTCAAAACTTATACTGTCAAGAAGCGCTGGAAATCGCTGGAATTGAGAAAACAAGGACTACACCTTACCACCTATGGGGCAATCCAATAGAACAGTTTAAGAGGACACTTTTAAGCATGCTTCTAACACTCAAACCCAACCAAAGAAAACAATGCAAAGAGTTTGTAAAACCTCTCGCACATGTGTACAACTGCACCAAGAGTGAAGTCACTGGGTTTGCACCCTACAAATTAATGTTTGGTAGTTCACTCTGTGTTCCAGTGTACCTTGATTGTACCTTGATTACTTATCCGAGAACATCAGACCAAGTCACACTTGCAATATGAAAATCTGTGCTCCCGACTTGCAGCAAGAAACAAAACCAGCTTTAACCCACCTGCAACCCCATCGACCTTGGAAGCCGGTGATCAAGTTTGCAACATGAGACTCCACGGGAAGTACAAACTGGAAGATAAGCGGAATCAAGATGTGTATATTGTTCTCAACTGTACAGGTGACTTGCCAGTATCTGGTCACTCATTCTGATGTTTCAGCACCTTCACCTGTTTGCAGACCCACAGTCAGCAACTCCCACTGAGCTGCTGGGTGGTCATGAATGGGATCTATTTTACCTTGCAACTCACTCACCTGAGAAGTTCCACTCTGAGCATTTTGTCCCTGCCAATCCTGCACCAATGCAGCCTAAGTACTTACCTGATCCTGGAGAGTCCTCTACCACTGCCAAAAACAAGTTCCTGCCTCCACCTGTAGAAGAAAATCCAGAGCTGAAGAAAGGGTCCTTCCACACATGGATTTGCAGACATGATCCGCTCTGTACTTTTTTCTTGCTGTTTCCCCCTAAAGCCTAATTGACCTCCACCATATCCACACATTTTTTGGTTGCACTATACTTAAAAATCATAAATTGTGGATTTTGCAGACCTGTATGCAAACACAGCTATAGTTTTCCTATACTTTCTTATGGAGGTCTATGGGATTTACAGTGATTGTGCCTATGTGTAGTGCCTATGTTTAGGAGGGATCTGGGGGCATATACTGGTTCTATGTGGGGGGTGAAGGGAGGTAACATTTGTATATTAATGACTGAAAATGTAAATATTATGATCATGCTTGAAATGGTGTACCTAAAAAACCTCCAAGCCCCCCAAAAAACAGTCAAATGTAAAATTTTGAACACATTTGAACACACTGACAGGAGAAAAACAAGTGTCAAGTGAAATAAAATTGGAATTATTCTTAAACTACTTTTTTAAAGTGACTTTTAAAAAATACATTTTCAGTGTTTCAGTGTTTATCAATAGTGGAGTAAGTACATGACAGATATATAGACCTGAAGATGTACCTAAGGACCATGGGTGTGAGAATTTTATATTTCAATTAATGTGATTTTGAAGAACAGAAAAAAATACATCACAAAATACAGAAACTGGCTTTTTAGTGCAATATAGCCAAAGTTATGCAAAAAGAACATTTGTGGTGTATAAACATGTACCTAGGGGTATAGGAGGGTTAATATCAATCGTACAAATACTATTCCATAGTCTGGCAGATGCTTAGGTGAAGCATGTAGTATTACCACCAATATTGTGTCCTCTTGTGTGCATTCGGTCATGTGATCGTGATTTTATTTTTTATTTTTTTAAACCTTTATTTACCCAGGAAAGTCCCATTGAGATCACTAATCTCTTTTTCAAGGGAGTCCTGCCACGCACACACCACTTTCATACTAGACAATGCGGGTGAAGTGTCTTGCCTAAGGACACAACAACAGTTTTTGTTTTTAACGTAGCTTCTGCTTATTTTGCTATGACAAGTTGCAATACAACTTCATGTATTGAATGTTAACCCATAGCAGCCGACTACCACTGCACAACCGCTTCAAGCAAGTCGTAGTGTTTGATGAAATATGCAGAATTGGTAACCTCAGGATTTTACATTAGCATTTCCCATTTGTTCATATGGGTTAGCTTAGCTTTTTTTTTTTTTTAAGTTAGACAAATTATAATATACAAATTAATAGGAAATTTATAAAAGGAATAAAAAAAAGATTATTTGCATGTTTCCAAATGTCTTCTGGTTTTGGGACATAAGTGTGAACAGAGCCCATTGTCCAATATTGTCAAATGATTTATTATGCACTTTGTTTTTGTTTTTTTAGCCTAAACATTGTGTCTTACTTGGTCCAATTGAAATGCACTATGCACTTTAAATGGTAAGCTACTTTGTTACATTAAATGTGCGCTATCCCTATGCACTTTAAATCAAGGAAGGCTCTTTAATTAATCATATGGTTATTTGATTAATTAATTGAATATTTCAAGTATATTTTACAATATCTGAATTTCTATATGGAGAGGTATTTATCTATTTATAATACAACTAATATAATTTAATGATATTGTCTGCACATAGATTTATTACATTGCATGGTGCACAGGCCAGGTTCTTTGATGGTGAGGCAAACTAATAAAAGGCTTCTAGTCCTACTCTCTGTCAGGAGGCTCTTGCAGTTTGCATGAACTCTCACACTTTCTCCCAGTCATTGCTTTGCGACCCACCACTCAACTGCTCATTCCCACACCTCACGGCCACTCGCTCCCCCTGGACTCAGTTATTCTCATGTTGTATGAACAGTTGCTGTTGTGTGTTGAACAGTGCCCTTGATAAATATCATACTCAATTATGACTTTAATACTAATACATTGTAAATATACTAGTTTTGGTCCTGTGAACTTGAATATTAGTACATTGTAAATATTGGGTTTCCTCCCTCACTGAATGGCCATTCATTTCCTCTGTGCTATTTGTTGGTTTTTGTCTATTCTCAATACATGGTTCCATCTAAGCAATTTTCAGTCTCCTCTCTCCTTGAGCCGTACTTGGTCCTTCTGGTATACTAATCATCAGTTCATGTTACATTATTACTCTGCTTTATTACCTTGTCATTACACAGATAGTACATGGTATAAGTATTAGTACTGGTTCCTTTGTACTTAGACAGTACTCAGAGGCATGGCCATGGGATGTGGGGGTGCTGGAAGTGCTGCAGCACCCCCTAGAGGCGAGAGGGAGATTTTTTTCTTCTTAAATTGTCAGAGACAACGTTCTTAAATTGTCAAGTGCATACGTCAATAAAATGTTGAATTTCAATATATTTATCTATATTTTAAATGCATTTTAAATAGGCCTATTAGGCTAAGATGGTTTTAAAACTCTGTTAAATATTTTCAAAATACCCCCTGTTAAAAATGACTTCCAGTGGCCCTGCTCAGCAGTGCTTTTTACTATTCTACAGCATACTTGCTACATTATACATATTTGGAAAAAGAAACCAAATTTGGTGAAACGGGTTACACACAGAATTTGCTCGCACAAATTATGAACATTGACACTGTCATAATCGGAATGGACTGTACGTCCATTACATAGACCTAGTTCTAACTAATATATAAAATGACAGAAACATCCAGTTTGAAAATGGCTATTGATTAACTGATGGGAGTGAAAGTGACCTGTAACAGAAAATGAAAGAAATATGAGTGCATTTAACTGAGTAATTGTGGAAATTGAAATGAATCTGTACTTACCTTCGTTTAATGTCTGCCTCACCTTAAGAAAAGGGCTCCATGTTTGGAGGAGAGGTGTACAAATAATTTTAGCTTTTCTACCAAGTATTTTTGCTAAATGGTAAATGGTCACATTTTAATATAGTGATTTTCCCCCTTCAAGGCACTCAAAGTGCTTTACAACAAGGAACCACTCACCCATTCACACAGACCCTGCGGGCGAGATAGGTTAAGTGTCTTGCCCAAGGACATAATGACTGCATTCATGTGTGAGAGCTGGAATCATACAAACCAACCTGTGGGTCAGTGGATTTGACTGCTCCCCAATGATGTTTATGTTGAGAGTGGGATTTTAACCGCCAACCTTCAGATCAGTGGATGAACTCTCTACCAACTGAGCTACTGCCAAATTAATAAAGATATATATTTTTGTAATCAGATTTAATTGAGTATTTATCAACACTGTTTTTGATACATCTAACTTTCACATATTGAAATGACTTACCTGTACTTAACTGGATTGTCAAATGAGCTCACCCAATAAAGGGAGATGGCCTGTGAAAGGAGCCCACCTCAGCTTGTCCATGTTTGAGATGCTGTTTGTGTGCAGGTTGCTGCCATGCTGATCTTTAACTTTTATCTTTTGTGAGTATTTTTCTACTTTTTTCTAAAGCCTATTTTCATTAATGTCATTCAGTAAAATGTTAAAGGGAGGTAAGTATGAAATGTTCCTCTTCTCATGATCCAGTTGTGCATTACATTTACAGCAATGTCTTTACATGTACTGGAGTTTCCAGTGCTTTTAAGAGTTTATGTTTTTGTTAAGTGATATATAACTGACATTTAGTACTCCCTGTTCAATCTGAGCAAGTACAGTGGCCTCCTGTTTTCTTATATTCTACTCATCATCACAAACTATAAATGATGATGGCCTCTTTTATCTGGGCTTCTGGGCCATATAACATCATGTAACTATTCACTTGGCTATGGAGTCAATTCTTATTGTGAAGACATGACTTCTTGTGACGACACGACTGTCCTAACCCTGCAGGACTATAAAGTGGGGATAAAATTCAAATTTGGCTTCTTAGTTTTTTTCTGGTGATCTCTTTATCACAAGTACATGTGCCTCAATGTTTGGTGAATCATTCCAAATGTGTTTAAAACTAATATTCTAGCAGTCACTCTGTAACATAAAATGTGTCATTTGGTGAATGTCAAATCAAAATGCCCATTCCCTCTGTGCCTAGCCTTCACCTTCACTCCTAACTCCATCCACCACGACTCTCCTTCCCCCTTATTAGCTTATTCCTAGTCTGGCCAGTAGATGGCACCAATGTCTCTGCACTCATTTAATTAGGCCCAAACCAAACCCAGGAATGAAAAGGGAAAACACAGACGCTGCCGGTGAGTTTTTAAAGGAGTTTTTAAGTGTAGTTAAATGATGGAAAATAGTGTTAAGACCCTAAGGACACAATGATCTGACTAAATTCTTGAGTCAAGTGAATATTGTATTTAATTTGAATGGAAAGCCTTATTTGTATTGTAATTGGATCAGTTTCCAAATTTAAGTTAACACTAAATTAATAAACAAATTCAGAAATGAGTAAATTAATTTCAGTTCTGAAAATGTCAAAAACAAAATTGAATAATCTAATTGCCCATTTATTGTTTAAATATATTCCAATTTTTATTGTAATTGTAAAATGAACCAAAACATGCACTGTAGGTGTGAAAGTGGTGTGAGCATGAGTGATGGTGGTGGTCGGAGGGACCAATGTCTGCTGCACTTCTGTCAGTCTGCCCCAGGAAGTGGATACAGAGACTCAACAAACCCAACATTTATACAATTAAAGATCATGAAATTCAACAAATTGGTACAGGACTGTGGGAAGTCATTTTTAACAAGGGGTGCTGTGAAAAAGCTTATTTTTCTTTATTTAAACCCTCAGCCTATAGGCCTATAAAATACATTTAAAATATTAATTGATTGAAATTCAACATTTCCAACATTGTATGGACATAGACACTTTAATGTAGTCTGACAAACTAAGAACTAAATAATATCGGACTATTTAAACTTTTGAGTCTGTCGGTGCACCATCAGGCAGAGGTGAGTGCAGTGGCAGCTCCTGGTAGCTGTATAGTATTATAATGAATGCCAGAATCATTTTGATCACTATTGGCTGAACTTGTATCAATTAGACCACAATGCATAGCCAAGTGCAAAGTTGTGCAGCAGCACAACTTCATCCCCAACAACACAACATAACACACCGTTCACAGCCAGCCCCATTTGCATACTTTTTACCTGTGAGGCTCGATCCTCAGATTTGCCCCAAACTAACAAAAACAAGCCTCTTACCGTCACAAGTGGACTGATCCACAGTATCATCCGCTGTCCTGTTGGTTCTGTCTCCAATATTAAGAAATCAAACTGGTCCAAGTCTCAGTCAAGTCTGGTCTCAGAGCCGAATGCACCAGCTGGTTGTAACACTAGTCTTAAAAGTTAGGGTTACTTCCCTGTTAAATCTAAAAGTTACGACCAGTCCATACTAGCATTAGGGCATCAATTCAAGTCAATTTTATTTATATAGCCCAGAATCACAACAAGAGTTTCCCCAATGTGCTTCACAGAAAGTGAATAAACATGGACACATAATATGACATAGACATCAACACATTGACACACACATGGACATAGAGACAGTCAAATAGATAGAAAACAATCAGCAAACACATTGTCCCATCCTCAGTCTCTTGACGAACAATGCGATCCTTGGTGCCAGAGAGCAAAATACCCACCGGCGGGTGCAGTATGGGATAATTCTCTCCAGACACTGTTGCCAACCAGCTGTTGCCGTGCGGCACCTTAGGACCTGAGAGCTTTGAGGTAACCGTTTATAAAGAGCAGAGGTTTCGACGAACAGGCAGATGTGTGGGAGATTGGGCATTGGCTCATTTGAGTTGAGGCCTTCAACCAGGCAGGTGAGGGCTCAATCCAGATAGGTAGGGGCTCCAACCAGACAGGAGGCTCGATCCAGGCAGGTGAGGGGCTCCATCCAGACAGGTGGGCTCGATCTAGACAGGTGAGGCATCCATCCAGGCAGGTGATGGGTCCATCCACACAGGTGGGGGGCTCCATGTAGGCCGGTGAGGGGCTCCAACCAGACAGGTGAGGCATCCATCCAGGCAGATGAGTGAAGAGGGGTAGAGCTAAGGTCTGGTCAACGTCTGCTCACGGGCGGACATCTGAAACAGCTCCACTCCCCGAAGGGCAGCGGTAGAGAAGAAGAGAGAGAGACAACTGGTGAACAGCTGTGAACTGATTTGTCCGTGAAAAAACATGAGGTTATGGGACAGAGATGAAGGAGAGGGAGTAGTTTGATTGTGGTCCCGAAACTGGACCAACTCCAGCCCCTGGAGGGGCATGGCAGAGTGACGCGAGATCCGGCGAGACGGTGTGAGATCCATCATGGCAGCACACTGCTGCTAGCTAAACAACAAACTTTTTCCAACTCCTTTTTTCCGACTGTTTTATCTTTGTTTCATATCGACACAACATCCTCCACTCTAAAACTGGATTACAACTAGACCACCTAGAAGAATACATTGATGGACACTACAATAAACTCTGTACAATGGGCCGGAAAGCCAAAAAACCACGCACAACGGACTCACCCACATGAACAGACCCCCCATCATCTCCATCTTCCACTCCTCGCTCTTCACACTGCTGTTTGGACGTACTTTTATTAATCAACGAACGTTTATCAGCTCTGGATGCAAGACTCTCACTAATCGAAGTACTTCACAAGGAATTCCAAAACCTCCGCCACAGCCTGGAATATAGTCAGCAACAAGTCGATTCACTTACCCAAGAAAACAAGTCACTCCGAAGCTCCGTGGACACTCTCACTGCTCAACTTTCCTCTGTAACCACCCAACTCACCGCCATCACCACCAAAACCAAAACAATGCAAGAAACCATCCTGGATTTACAGTCACGCAGTATGATGGACAAGCTCATCTTTTCCGGCATCCCAGAACCATCCTCGGACGACCCAGAAAAAGCAGTTAAGGACTTTATGGTTAACCAGCTCAAAATCACACAGAAACCTCCACCCGACCTCGGCCCATTATCATCAAATTCGAGCATTTTAAACAAAAAGAACTGGTTCAGAGGCAGGGAAAACTGCTAAAAGGAACTCACTACGGACTCAACGATCAATTCCCACCTGAATCATCCGCAGACGCAAACTTCCCTTCCCCATCCGCAAAACCATGATCAGTCAAGGTAAAAAAGCAGTTATTACAGTAGATAAATTATACATTGATGGACAGTTATTCAGAGACACATTACCCCCTGGCTGTATTAACTTTAATAACCTTACAATAGCATAGAATACACAACTCCTGGCTCCCTCTCACTGCACTAGCTTCTATCTCGCCCGCTCGCTCTCTCTCTCTTTCTTTCATTGTCTTTAGGAACTCGTATTCTCACAAAGCACCACGCACCCTCACTGTAAATTAAATTCACCAAAGTTGTTTCTTTGCTCACAGTTTACGTGTTTGTTTGATAGTTATGTATTCATTCACACACACACGCACATAAACACACAGATGAATCATCACATAAACAGACATTCAGAAATAACTATAGGTTGATGCAATTAAATTTTTTAACCTGGAATATTTGTGGGGTTGGCTCACGGACAAAGAAGATCAAGGTCCTAAATTACCTCAATAATACTCAAGCTGATATGTTTATTACACGAAACACATCTTTCCCACTCTACACAAAACTCCTTCAAAACTACACATTTTACTCACTGTTTTTCTTCCCCTTATAACTCTAAGCAAAGAGGAGTATGCATATTAATTAACAAAAAAAAAAATACAATTTAACCACCATGCCACCGTTTCAGATTCAGATATCATTAACATCTCAATCAATAATAATCCATTAACAATTGGAAACATTTATGGCCCCAACTCTGATGACCCCTTCTTCTTCTCAAATTTCTTTTCCTCTTTCTCAAACCTTTCCAGCTGTCCAATAATTATAGGGGGGGATTTTAACTTGGTACTTAATTCTTCTCTGGATAGATCAAAACATACAAACAAATTCTGGCAATCTTCCAAAACAATAAAACAGTTCATGGGTGATTTTGGTCTTGGCGATGGTTGGAGGCTACAACACCCACCAGTAATTCAATTATACCAAACATCATAGAAACAAAAATCAAACCCATCACTTTTAGCGACCACTCAATTGTAACCCTCACATGGAACTCACCCACACCACAGAAGCATTCCACCAGATGGCGTTTTAATACATCACTCTTAAAGGACCTGGAATTTGACAAATACTTTAAGGGAGAGTGGACATCCTTCCTAGAAATGAATGACTCTCCAAAGTCATCCGCTTCACTGATTTGGGAAACATGGAAAGCAGTATTAAGGGGGGAAATAATTTCATATTCAATCTATTAAAAAAAAGAAGGAAAAAGAAAAAGAAACCCAACTGGAAGAAAGAATAAAAGAATTAGAAACCTTACACACACACAATCCAACAGAAACTATCCAGAAAGAACTAAAAGAAAATAAATTATTGCTTAGTGAAATAACAAATAAAAGAAACCGATTTTCTCATTCACAGACTGCGACAGGAAAATTTTCACCATAACAATAAATCCGGAAAATATTTGTCCAGTCAAATCAAAAGAAATAAGGAAAAACAGCTATAACATCTATTTGGAACTCAGCAGGGAAGCCAACAAACTTACCAACAGAAATAAATAAGACATTTCAAGAATACTATGCAAAACTATACTCATCAGATCTTGACCCGAATCAAGAAGATATAAATCAATTCCTAAATAATACCGCCTTGCCAAAGCTCAACCCTGAACAAATTAATTCATTAGAAATGCCAATAACTGAAGAAGAACTTCAATCCTCACTGAATAAAATGCCAAATAATAAAGCACCAGGACCGGATGGCTTCCCTGCTGAGTTCTATAAACATTTTTGGTCAACCCTATCCCAACTATTCATCAGAACAATAATTGAAATAAAAGAAAACAGCCAATTCTCAACACCCATGAACTCAGCACTTATCACACTCATTCCAAAACCCAACAAAGATCATCACACACTTACATCCAACTACCGTCCCATCTCACTCATCAACGTAGACATCCAAATAATCAGTAAAGCCTTATCCCATAGAATTGAAAAAAAAATCATTCCACACATCATCCTGATCAGACCGGTTTCATTAAAGGCAGATACTCATACAACAATATCCGCAGATTATATAACCTAATACATCACTCATCCATACAACAGAAAGACACACTCATAGCCACAGTAGATGCGGAAAAAGCTTTTGATAGGGTCAATTGGAAGTTCTTACTCACCACTCTACAAAAATTTGGCTTTGGAGAGTCATTCATTAATTGGGTCAAGATTCACACTGCACAGGGGGACTAGGCAGGGATGTCCACTCTCTCCATCATTATTCACTATTTTTATAGAACCCCTAACAGCAGCTATCCGCCAGAACCCATCAATCATAGGTATAGAAACACCACAGCCCCATAAAATTTCTCTCTATGCTGATGAAATCCTACTATTCATTCAAGAACCGCAAACTTCCTTAAAAGAAATCATTAAAACCATCCAGTCTTTTTCAAAAATATCAGATTATGCAATAAACTGGAATAAATCCTCCATCCTCCCTCTACATAAAACCAAATGTGATGTGGCAGCCCACCAGTCACCTATTCCTACATGTCGGGGTCACATCACATACTTAGGCATTATGATTTCCTCCAGGCTGTCAGAGTTGATGACAGTCAACTTTACACCATTATTAAAAACAATAGAAGAAGACCTGCATAGATGGCTCAACCTTCCACTCTCAATAATTGGCAGAATAGCAGTAATAAAAATGACAGTTTTACCCAAAATAAATTATTTATTCTCAATAATTCCAACCCACCCCACACCAACTTGGTTTAAAACATTAGATTCCATCATCTCTCAATTCTACTGGAAAAATAAGACACCTAGAATAAAACTAACCACACTACAGACAAACAAAGCTCAAGGAGGACTAGAAGCACCAAATTTTCAGCACTACTCAGTGGCTAACCAACTGCAATACATTTACAAATGGACTCATCCCACACAATCTGACAGTATTTGGTTAGATGTAGCACAGTCCGCTATATTTATTTCTTTGCACAATCATTATGCAAAGAAATAAATATAGCGGACATTCCATTTCTCACTAAATCAATCAAACACCATTCTTGTTTCAAGGCAGTAACTATAGCCTCCACTCTGACAGCCTGGTGGAAATTTCACCAAATCACAAACTCTACACTAGCACCATCTAATCTCACCCCACTATGGAACAACCCAGACTTTACAAGCAATAAAAAAACACTCAACTTCCGCAAATGGGCTGACAAGGGTATCACTCACATCAACCATATCTTCAAATCCAACACATTAACACCATTTCTACATCTGGCTCAGGAGTTTGGCATCAGGAGCAATGATTTTATGAAATACCGACAACTCAAATCTTCTATCCTAGCAAAAATAAACATTAGACTCATTAACTTAGAACTCCCACCTGCAATATCAGACTTAGTTAACATTACATCCCCAAAGAAACTTCTCTCCAAAATATACAAAATTATTTCAAAGCCACTTCAAATCACTTGCTTACCGACACTAAAATGACACTGGTAATGGATTAGCAAAAATGGGTTTTACATCAGACACTTGCACACACCGCACACAGAACATCTATCTATCTATCTATCTATCTATCTATCACTTTACACTGCATCACCACATGGCCCACCGACACGCACACACGCATCAATACATACTCACACATACACTTAAATTTCACTCAAACAACTGAAACCTGTGGTCTACTCTCTGTTCGTTACTGCTGTTGTTGCCGTTATTACTGTTGTGTGTTATTTTGTTACTGTAAATGTAATGTTTATGTAAAGTCACAATAAAGAGTAAAAAAATAAATAAAAAAATGTTAAAATAAAAATAAATAAATAAATAAATAAATAAAAGAAATTCTGTCCATAAAAACACTGAACAGAACCGGTGACAAAGGACACCACGGGGGACATGGTTGAATGCCTTCTCCAGATCCACTAAGCACATGTGGACTGTTTGGGCATACTCCAATGAACGTTCAGGCACAGGACGGAGAGTAAAGAATTGGTCCAGTGTTCCGCGGCCAGGATAAAAACCACAATGCTCCTTCTGAACTCTTGGTTCATCTATTGGTCAGATTCTCCTCTCCTGGAATAGACCTTACTGGGGAGGCTGAGGAGTGTGATTCCCCTGTAGTTGGAACACACCCTCCTGTTCCCCTTCTTAAACAGAGGGACCACCACACTAACCCTAACCCCGGCAGAAACGTGTCAGCACAGACACCCCGCAACCAGAGACTTAAGGTATTCTCATCCACCCCCAAGCTTTGCCACCAAGGAGCTTTCCAATCACCTCAGTGACTTCAGCCAGGGTGATGGGAGGTGCCGTCTCCAAGTCCCCAGCCTCTGCTTTCTCCTTGGAAGACATGATGGTGGAATTGAGGAGATCCTCAAAGTATTCCTTCCACTGTCCTTAGTCGAAGTCGGCAGCTCTCTACCCGCACTGTAAACAGTGTTGTTGAGGCACTGCTTCTCCCTCCTGAGGCGTTGGACGGTTTGCCAAAATTTCTTTGAGGCCATCTGATGGTCCTCCTCCATGGCCCGATCTCCTCTGTGACCACATGGGCTGCTGCAGGCTTGGCCCACTGGTACCCATCAACTGCCTTAGGGGTCCCACAAGCCAACAAGGCTTGATAGGACTCTTCTTCAGCCTAACTGCATCCCTTACTTCTGGTGAGTTAGGGGACTGCCACCGTGACAGGCACCACAGACACAGCTACAAGTGGCTGCATTGACAATAGAGGCTGAGAACAAAGCCCACCCAGACTCCATGTCCCCAGCCTCCCCCGGAATTCAGGAGAAGCACTCCCGGAGGTGTGACTTTCAGTCCCCCTGACAGAGGACTCTGCCCGATGTTCCACTGTCCAATACCCCTCCCAGGGACTCCAAGAAGGCCGGGTACTTCGCACTGCTATTTGGCCCGTAGGCCGACACCACAGTGAAAGACCTGTCCCCGACCCAAAGGCGCAGGGACGCAACCCTCTCATTCACCAGGGTGAACTCCAGCATGTTGGCTGAGCTGTGGGGCGATGAGCCCACACCAGCTCGCCACTGTTCCCCACGGCCAACACCAGAGAAATGTAGAGTCCAGCCCCTCTCACAGAGTTGGGCTCCAGAGCCAAACATGTGGAGTCGATAGCGCTCATCCTCCCGCACAAGCTTGGGCTCCATCTTCCCCAGCGGGGTGCTCATCATAGGAGCTTTTTAACTGCTCTTAGTCTGACCCATCCACCAGAACCTGTTTGCTTTGGAAGACCATACCGGGGACATGAAGCCCTCGACAACATAGCTTCCGGGATCATATGGGCACTCAAACTCAAGGAGGGGTGCTGGAACTATATAAAAAAAAGAAAAAAAAATATGAAGAGAGAAAGTCATTATAATTTGAAAGGAATTGAAAAACAAAACAAGACACATGATATGCTAAAAAAGTATGAACTGTCCTTTTGTGTTAATTAACAACAATTTAATATTGTGTATTAGGGCCCGACCGATATATCAGTTGGCCGATATAATCAGCCGATACGGGTACTTGGAAACATGTCGACTATTGGCCTAAATCTTGCCGATATGGGCCGATAGTCCACGTGGACTTTTTTTACCTTGTTATAAAGCTTAGACTCATTTAATCCAGTTTACAGACAGATAAATGTCCTAATATGTGGCGCCGCATCAGTATTTATCTGAGGAATCATTTGTCTGTGACGTCGTCCTGATCCTGAACTCACCTCCATATGCGTTTGTTTACATCCTCAGCCATAGATCCATGTGCACAACACTAAGATTCTCTTCTATTTCGGGACGATCAGTGTGAGTCTGGATTAAAGGACAGTTCTTAGTGCTGACTTGTGATCTGAGAGGAGCCTGTGTGAGGCTGAGTGTTGAAATGTGTCGGGTTTGAAGCTCGTTTTGGTTCTTTCTCACTGGTTAGCGATTAGCTGCTGTAGCTCCCACACATAAACAGGCTGTTTTCTCTTCTATTAGCAACTGTGTATATATATATATATATATGTATATATATATATATATATATATATATATATATATATATATATATATATATATATATATATATATATATATATATATATATATATATATATATATATTTATATATATATATATATATATATATATATATATATATATATGTTACTGGACACACATTGATATGTAAATGAGCTCTGAATAGGAGTGTGAATTATCAGCATTTAGCACATCATTAATTACCACGGCGCACATGCATTTAGCACTAAAGTCTAATAGCGGTAGTTTTCTTACAGTGCTTTCTTTACTGGCTAGAATATCACAAAAGTCCCATTAGGCCGACGCAAAGAGGCAGAATAACAATAAATGTCACTTAAATAAACCCAATAGAAAATCCAATAGAGCCAAACATTTTTATAAACAACTGAAGATTTACAGTCAATTTTTACATCATAAATATATCAGCGATTATATCGGCTATTAGCAGCTCCGATTCCCATTTTATCGATACCATATTGGCCACAACAAAATTCCCAGTGGTCTCCCATCCAAGTACTGACCAGGCCATGCTGAGCGTCTGAGATCTGACGAGATCAGGCTTTGACAAGCCGATATGTCTGTTTAACCAAATGACATTTTTTAAGACATCCCTGGCATTAAATGCAGAATTTATTTATTTTATTAAATAAACGTTGTCTCAAGAAGCATATACAAAAAATCCACTTCACTACTAGAAAATCTGCACATTTTGCATGCCTTGATTTTTTCAATTTTTGAGCATTTGAAAGTTGCGAAATGTCACTGACCCAATTAATGTTTGAAACTGAAAAAGAGAGTGAGTGCATTGAGTATTCATGTAGTGTTCTATCCACAAATACTAATGAAATGAAACTTATATAAGATTAACTTTGTGTTGGCTGCGTTCACCCAGTCCTACTGTCTTCCTGCTTATTTAGATCCATTCCCAGGCACGTGCACTGTAAATTTAGTAAATTTAACTGGAGTCTGTAGGTGATGCTTTGGGAAGTCTTCAACGGTCAAGTGCATGAAAAAAGACACCAAAGATATATATTGCCTTTGCAGGGTCAGTAGTATTTTTTACAGTTTGCAATATAATAACATATTAGATTAATTACAAGATGCATATGATTAAAAATAGTTGATATTTTTCCAATACATTAGTTCATTTACAGTTTAATTTACATTGTATAAATACATTTAATAACAGTTATGTTCAATATATGTGCCAAAGAGGTCAATTCTAAATTCAATAAATAGTCATTAATTTAATAAGTTAGCTTCCAGCCCTCCACAATATACAGTGGCAAGATATTACTTCATAGTGAACCTTCTAAGGAAACCACATTCAACATATCTTCTTGGGATTACCTGTTGGTGTAAAATATTTGCCACATTATAAACATTTATAGGACAGAATGGTACCAGATTATTCCAGTGTTCACTCATTTAAAGCAGAAAAAAGGCACAGACTCCCAGCAACAAATGGAATAAATCTAGTCGAGGGAAATAGGCAGCACTAGCAGTAGTTGTAGATGTTGAAGTTGAGGCTGCAGTTGTTGTAGTTGATACAGCTGAAGTTGTTGTGGTTGGGGCAGTGGTAGTTATAGTTGGGGCAGGTGTAGTTCTAGTTGGTGCAGGAATGGTTGTAGTTGGTGCAGGAGTAGTTGTTGGTGCAGGAGTAGTTGTTGGGGCAGGAGTAGTTGTATTTGGTGCAGGGGTTGTTGTAGTTGGTGCAGGAATTGTTGTAGTAGTAGTTGGGGAAGGAGTAGTTGTCCTTGGGGAAGGAGTAGATGTAGCTGGGACAGGAGTGGTTGTAGTTGGTGAAGGGGTAGTTGTAGTTGGGGCAGGGGTAGTTGTCGTTGGGGCAGGAGTAGATGTAGTTGGGGCAGGGGTAGTTGTAGTTGAGACAAGAGTAGTTGTTGGTGCAGGGGTAGTTGTAATTGGGGCAGGGGTAGTTCTAGTTGGTGCAGGAGTGGTTGTAGTTGGTGCAGGAATTGTTGTAGTTGGGGCAGGAGTAGTTGTCCTTGGCGAAGGAGTAGAAGTAGTTGGGGCAGGAGTGGTTGTAGTTGGTGCAGGGGTAGTTGTAGTTGGGGCAGGAGTAGTTGTCGTTGGGCCAGGAGTAGTTGTAGTTGGTGCAGGAGTTGTAGTTGTAGTTGGTGCAGGGGTAGTTGTAGTTGGGGTAGTAGTTGTAGTTGGTGCAAGTGTAGTTGTAGTTGGGGCAGGAGTAATTGTAGTTGGTGCAGGGGTAGTTGTTGTTGGGGCAGGACTAGTTGTAGTTGTCGCAGGAGTAGTTGTAGTTGGTGCAGGGGTAGTTGTAGTTGGGGCAGGGGTAGTCCTAGTTGGTGCAGGAGTGGTTGTAGTTGGTGCAGGGGTAGTTGTACATGGGGGAGGAGTAGTTGTATTTGGGGCAGAAGTAGCTGTAGTTGGGGCAAGAGTAGTTGTAGTTGGGGCAGGTGTAGTTATAGTTGGGGCAGAAGTAGTTGTAGTTGGGGCAAGAGTAGTTGTCGTTTGGACAAGAGAAGTTGTAGTTGGAGCAGGAGTAGTAGTAGTTGGGGCAGGAGTAGTTATTGGGGTAGGATTAGTTGTAGTTGGGGCAGGAGTAGTTGTCATTTGGACAAGAGTAGTTGTAGTTGGAGCAGGAGTAGTAGTAGTTGGGGCAGGGGTAGTTGTACTTGGGGCAGGAGTAGTTATTGGGGTAGGAGTAGTTGTAGTTGGGGCAGGAGTAGTTGTTCTTGGGGGAGGAGTAGTTGTAGTTGGGGCAGGAGTAGTTGTAGTTGGGGCAGGAGTAGTTGTAGTTGGGGCAGGTGTAGTTCTAGTTGGTGCAGGAGTGGTTGTAGTTGGTGCAGGGGTAGTTGTCATTGGGGCAGTAGTAGTTGTAATTGGTGCAGGATTTGTAGTTGTAATTGGGGCAGGGGCAGTTCTAGTTGGTGCAGGAATGGTTGTAGTTGGTGCAGGACTAGTTGTTGGTGCAGGAGTAGTTGTTGGGGCAGGAGTAGTTGTTGGGGCAGGAGTAGTTGTATTTGGTGCAGGGGTAGTTGTAGTTGGTGCAGGAATTGTTGTAGTTGTAGTTGGGGCAGGAGTAGTTGTCCTTGGGGAAGGAGTAGATGTAGCTGGGGCAGGAGTGGTTGTAGTTGGTGAAGGGGTAGTTGTAGTTGGGGCAGGGGTACTTGTCATTGGGGCAGGAGTAGTTGTAGTTGGGGCAGGGGTAGTTGTAGTTGAGACAAGAGTAGTTGTTGGTGCAGGGGTAGTTGTAATTGGGGCAGGAGTAGTTTTATTTGGTGCAGGGGTAGTTGTAGTTGGTGCAGGAATTGTTGTAGTTGTAGTTGGGGCAGGAGTTGTTGTCCTTGGCGAAGGAGTAGATGTTGTTGGGGCAGGAGTGGTTGTAGTTGGTGCAGGGGTAGTTGTAGTTGGGGCAGGAGTATCTGTAGTTGGGGCAGGAGTAGTGGTAGTTGGGGTAGGAGTAGTTGTAGTTGGTGCAGGACTAGTTGTAGTTGTCACAGGAGTAGTTGTAGTTGGTGCAGGGGTAGTTGTAGTTGGGGCAGGAGTAGTTGTTGGTGCAGGGATAGCTGTAGTTGGGGCAGGGGTAGTTGTTGGTGCAGGGGTAGTCCTAGTTGGTGCAGGAGTAGTTGTAATTGGGGCAGGAGAAGTTTTATTTGGGGCAGAAGTAGCTGTAGTTGGGGCAAGAGTAGTTGTAGTTGCGGAAGGAGTAGGTATAGTTGGTGTAGGGATAGTTGTGGCAGGAGTAGCTGTAGTTGGGGCAAGAGTAGTTGTAGTTGGGGCAGAAGTAATTGTAGTTGGGGCAAGAGTAGTTGTCATTTGGACAGGAGTAGTTGTAGTTAGAGCAGGAGTAGTAGTATTTGGGGCAGGGGTAGTTGTACTTGGGGCAGGAGTAGTTATTGGGGTAGGAGTAGTTGTAGTTGGGGCAGGAGTAGTTGTACTTGGGGCAGAGGTAGTTGTAGTTGGGGCAGGAGTAGTTGTTCTTGGGGGAGGAGTAGTTGTTGTTGGGGCAGGAGTAGCTGTCGTTGGGGCAGGGGTAGTAGTTGAGGCAGGAGTAGTTGTATTTGAGGCAGGAATAGTTGTCGTTGAGGCAGGAGTAGTTGTAGTTGGGGCAGGAGTAGTTATGGCAGGGGTAGTTGTAGTTGGGGCAGGAGTAGTTGTAGTTGTAGTTGGTGCAAGTGTAGTTGTAGTTGGGGCAGGAGTAGTTTTATTTGGTGCAGGGGTAGTTGTAGTTGGTGCAGGGGTAGTCCTAGTTGGTGCAGGAGTGGTTGTAGTTGGTGCAGGGGTAGTTGTACATGGGGGAGGAGTAGTTGTATTTGGGGCAGAAGTAGCTGTAGTTGGGGCAAGAGTAGTTGTATTTGCGGAAGGAGTAGGTATACTTGGCATAGGGATAGTTGTGGAAGGAGTAGCTGTAGTTGGGGCAAGAGTAGTTGTAGTTGGGGCAGGAGTAGTTATAGTTGGGGCAGAAGTAGTTGTAGTTGGGGCAAGAGTAGTTGTTGTTTGGACAAGAGAAGTTGTAGTTGGAGCAGGAGTAGCACTAGTTGGAGCAGGAGTAGTAGTAGTTGGGGCAGGAGTAGTTATTGGGTTAGGAGTAGTTGTAGTTGGGGCAGGAGTAGTTGTACTTGGGGGAGAGGTAGTTGTAGTTGGGGCAGGAGTAATTATAGTTGGTGCAGGGATAGTTGTAGTTGGGGCAGGGGTAGTTGTAATTGGGGCAGGAGTAGTTGTAGTTGGTGCAGGGGTAGTTGTAGTTGGGGCAGGAGTAGTTGTTGTTGGTGCAGGGGTAGTTGTAGTTGGGGCAGGGGTAGTCCTAGTTGGTGCAGGAGTGGTTGTAGTTGGTGCAGGGGTAGTTGTACATGGGGTAGGAGTAGTTGTAGTTGGGGCAGAAGTAGTTGTAGTTGGGGCAAGAGTAGTTGTCATTTGGACAAGAGTCGTTGTAGTTGGAGCAGGAGTAGCAGTAATCGGGGCAGGGGTAGTTGTACTTGGGGCATGAGTAGTTATTGGGGTAGGAGTAGTTGTAGTTGGGGCAGGAGTAGTTGTACTTGGGGCAGAGGTAGTTGTAGTTGGGGCAGGAGTAGTTGTTCTTGGGGGAGGAGTAGATGTTGTTGGGGCAGGAGTAGCTGTCGTTGGACCAGGGGTAGTAGTTGAGGCAGGAGTAGTTGTTGTTGAGGCAGGAGTAGTTGTAGTTGGGGCAGGAGTCGTTATGGCAGGGGTAGTTGTAGTTGGGGCAGGAGTAGTTGTAGTTGTAGTTGGTGCAAGTGTAGTTGTAGTTGTCGCAGGAGTAGTTGTAGTTGGTGCAGGGGTAGTTGTAGTTGGGGCAGGAGTAGTTGTTGTTGGTGCAGGGGTAGTTGTAGTTGGGGCAGGGGTAGTCCTAGTTGGTGCAGGAGTGGTTGTAGTTGGTGCAGTGGTAGTTGTACATGGGGGAGGAGTAGTTGTATTTGGGGCAGAAGTAGCTGTAGTTGGGGCAAGAGTAGTTGTCGTTGCGGAAGGAGTAGGTATACTTGGCGTAGGGATAGTTGTGGAAGGAATAGCTGTAGTTGGGGCAAGAGTAGTTGTAGTTGGGGCAGGGGTAGTAGTTGAGGCAGGAGTAGTTGTAGTTGAGGCAGGAGTAGTTGTAGTTGGGGCAGGAGTAGTTATGGCAGGGGTAGTTGTAGTTGGGGCAGGAGTAGTTGTAGTTGTAGTTGGTGCAAGTGTAGTTGTAGTTGGTGCTGGAATTGTTGTTGGGGCACGAATAGTTGTTGGTGGGTAAGGAGTAGCTGTAGTTGGGGCAGAAGTAGTGGCACTTGGGGCAGGAGTACTTGTAGTTGAGGCAGGAATAGTTGTGGCCGGGGTAGTTGTAGTTGGAGAAGGAGTAGTTGTAGTTAAGGCAGGAGTAGTTGTAGCTGGGGCAGGAGTAGTTGTATTTGGGGCAGGAGTAGTTGTAGTTGGTGAAGGGGTAGTTGTCGTTGGGGCAGTAGTAGTTGTAATTGCTGCAGGAATTGTTGTAGTTGTAGTTGGGGCAGGAGTAGTTGTCGTTGGGGAAGGAGTAGATGTAGTTGGGGCAGGAGTGGTTGTAGTTGGGGCAGGAGTAGTTGTTGTTGGTGCAGGGGTAGTTGTAGTTGGGGCAGGGGTAGTTGTAGTTGGGTCAGGAGTAGTTGTTGTTGATGAAGGGGTAGTTGTAATTGGGGCAGGGGTAGTTCTAGTTGGTGCAGGAGTGGTTGTAGTTGGTGCAGGAGTAGTTGTTGGGGCAGGAGTAATTGTATTTGGTGCAGGGGTAGTTGTAGTTGGTGCAGGAATTGTTGTAGTTGTAGTTTGGGCAGGAGCAGTTGTCCTTGGGGAAGGAGTAGATGTAGTTGGGGTCGGAGTGGTTGTAGTTGGTGCAGGGGTAGTTGTTGTTGGGGCAGGAGTAGATGTAGTTGGGGTCGGAGTGGTTGTAGTTGGTGCAGGGGTAGTTGTAGTTGGTGCAGGAGTAGTTGTAGATGAGGCAGGAGTAGTTGTAGTTGGTGCAGGAGTAGGTATGGCAGGGGTAGTTGTAGTTGGGGCAGGAGTAGTTGAAGTTGTAGTTGGTGCAAGTGTAGTTGTAGTTGGAGCATGAATATTTGTTGGTGGGGAAGGAGTAGCTGTAGTTGGGGCAAAAGTAGTGGCACTTGGGGCAGGAGTACTTGTAGTTGAAGCAGGAATAGTTGTATTTGGGGCAGGAGTAGTTGTAGTTGGGGCAGGAGTAGTTGTAGCTGGGGCAGGAGTAGTTGTAGTTGGGGCAGGAGTAGTTGTAGTTGGGGCAGGAGTAGTTGTAGTTGGGGCAGAAGTAGTTGTAGTTGGGGCAGGTGTAGTTCTAGTTGGTGCAGGAGTGGTTGTAGTTGGTGAAGGGGTAGTTGTCGTTGGGGCAGTAGTAGTTGTAATTGCTGCAGGAATTGTTGTAGTTGTAGTTGGGGCAGGAGTAGTTGTCGTTGGGGAAGGAGTAGATGTAGTTGGGGCAGGGGTAGTTGTAGTTGGGTCAGTAGTAGTTGTTGTTGATGAAGGGGTCGTTGTAATTGGGGCAGGGGTATTTCTAGTTGGTGCAGGAGTGGTTGTAGTTGGTGCAGGAGTAGTTGTTGGGGCAGTAGTTGTATTTGGTGCAGGGGTAGTTGTAGTTGGTGCAGGAATTGTTGTAGTTGTAGTTTGGGCAGGAGCAGTTGTCCTTGGGGAAGGAGTAGATGTAGTTGGGGTAGGAGTGGTTGTAGTTGGTGCAGGGGTAGTTGTAGTTGGTGCAGGAGTAGTTGTAGATGGGGCAGGAGTAGTTGTAGTTGGTGCAGGAGTTGTTGTAGTTGTAGTTGGGGCAGGAGTAGTTGTCGTTGGGGCAGGAGTAGTTGTCGTTGGGGCAGGAGTAGTTGTAGTTGGGGCAGGAGTAGTTGTAGTTGGGGCAGAAGTAGTTTTAGTTGGGGCAGGAATAGTTGTCGTTGGGGCAGGAGTAGTTGTAGTTGTAGTTGGTGCAGGAGTAGTTGTAGATGGGGCAGGAGTAGTTGTAGTTGGTGCAGGAGTTGTTGTAGTTGTAGTTGGGGCAGAAGTAGTTGTCGTTGGGGCAGGAGTAGTTGTCGGTGGGGCAGGAGTAGTTGTAGTTGGGGCAGAAGTAGTTTTAGTTGGGGCAGGAATAGTT
Source organism: Odontamblyopus rebecca (assembly GCA_030686955.1). Taxonomy (NCBI): domain Eukaryota; kingdom Metazoa; phylum Chordata; class Actinopteri; order Gobiiformes; family Gobiidae; genus Odontamblyopus; species Odontamblyopus rebecca. The sequence continues at coordinate 36,777,700 of CM060665.1, read as the reverse complement.
GTCGTTGGGGCAGGAGTAGTTGTCGTTGGGGCAGGAGTAGTTGTAGTTGTAGTTGGGCCAGGAGTAGCTGTCGTTGGGGCAGGGGTAGTAGTTGAGGCAGGAGTAGTAGTTGAGGCAGGAGTAGTTGTCGTTGAGGCAGGAGTAGTTGCGGCAGGGGTAGTTGTAGTTGGGGCAGGAGTAGTTGTGGCAGGGGTTGTTGTAGTTGGGGCAGGAGTCGTTGTTGTTGATGAAGGGGTACTTGTAATTGGGGCAGGGGTAGTTCTAGTTGGTGCAGGAGTGGTTGTAGTTGGTGCAGGAGTAGTTGTTGGGGCAGTAGTTGTATTTGGTGCAGGGGTAGTTTTAGTTGGTGCAGGAATTGTTGTAGTTGTAGTTTGGGCAGGAGCACTTGTCCTTGGGGAAGAAGTAAATGTAGTTGGGGTAGGAGTGGTTGTAGTTGGTGCAGGGGTAGTTGTAGTTGGTGCAGGAGTAGTTGTAGATGGGGCAGGAGTAGTTGTAGTTGGTGCAGGAGTTGTTGTAGTTGTAGTTGGGGCAGGAGTAGTTGTCGTTGGGGCAGGAGTAGTTGTAGTTGGGGCAGGAGTAGTTGTAGTTGGGGCAGAAGTAGTTTTAGTTGGGGCAGGAATAGTTGTCGTTGGGGCAGGAGTAGTTGTCGTTGGGGCAGGAGTAGTTGTAGTTGTAGTTGGTGCAGGAGTAGTTGTAGATGGGGCAGGAGTAGTTGTAGTTGGTGCAGGAGTTGTTGTAGTTGTAGTTGGGGCAGGAGTAGTTGTAGTTGGGGCAGGAGTTGTTGTCGTTGTAGTTGGTGCAGGCGTAGTTGTAGTTGGGGCAGAAGTAGTTTTAGTTGGGGCAAGAGTAGTTGTAGTTGGTGCAGGGGTATTTGTAGTTGGGGCAGGAGTAGCTGTCTTTGGGGCAGGGGTAGTAGTTGAGGCAGGAATAGTTGTCGTTGGGGCAGGAGTAGTTGTACTTGGGGAAGGAGTAGTTGCGGCAGGGGTAGTTGTAGTTGGTGCAGGAGTAGTTGTGGCAGGGGTAGTTGTAGTTGGGGCAGGAGTAGTTGTTGTTGATGAAGGGGTACTTGTAATTGGGGCAGGGGTAGTTCTAGTTGGTGCAGGAGTGGTTGTAGTTGGTGCAGGAGTAGTTGTTGGGGCAGTAGTTGTATTTGGTGCAGGGGTAGTTGTAGTTGGTGCCGGAATTGTTGTAGTTGTAGTTGGTGCAGGAGTAGTTGTCCTTGGGGAAGTAGTAGATGTAGTTGGGGTAGGAGTGGTTGTAGTTGGTGCAGGGGTAGTTGTAGTTGGGGCAGGAGTAGATGTAGTTGGGGCAGGAGTAGTTGTAGTTGGTGCAGGGGTAGTTGTTGTTGGGGCAGGAGTAGTTGTAGTTGCCGCAGGAGTAGTTGTAGTTGGGTCAGGGGTAGTTGTAGTTGGGGCAGGAGTAGTTGTAGTTGGTGCAGGAGTAGTTATAGTTGTAGTTGGTGCAGGAGTAGTTGTAGTTGGTGCAGGAGTAGTTGTAGTTGTAGTTGGGGCAGGAGTAGTTGTAGTTGGTGCAGGGGTAGTTGTAGTTGGGGCAGGAGTAGCTGTAGTTGGGGCAGGAGTAGCTGTAGTTGGAGCAGGAGTAGTTGTAGTTGTTGCAGGGGTAGTTGTTGTTGGGGCTGGGGTAGTTGTCGTTGGGGCAGCAGTAGTTGTATTTGGTGCAGGAGTAGTTGTAGTTGGGGCAGGAGTAGTTGTAGTTGGTGCAGGAGTAGTTGTAGTTGGTGCAGGAGTAGTTGTAGTTGGGGCAGAAGTAGTTGTCGTTGGGGCAGGAGTAGTTGTCGTTGGGGCAGGAGTAGTTGTAGTTGGTGCAGGAGTAGTTGTAGTTGGGGCAGGGGTAGTTGTAGTTGGGGCAGGAGTAGTTGTAGTTGGTGCAGGAGTTGTAGTCGTAGTTGGTGCAGGAGTAGTTGTAGTTGGTGCAGGGGTAGTTGTAGTTGGGGCAGGGGTAGTTGTCGTTGGGGCAGGGGTAGTTGTAGTTGGGGCAGGGGTAGTTGTAGTTGGGGCAGGAGTAGTTGTAGTTGGGGCAGGGGTAGTTGTAGTTGGGGCAGGGGTAGTTGTAGTTGGGGTAGGAGTAGTTGTAGTTGGCGCAGGAGTAGTTGTAGTTGGCGCCGGAGTAGTTGTAGTTGTAGTTGGGGCAGGGGTAGTTGTAGTTGTAGTTGGGGCAGGGGTAGTTGTAGTTGGGGCAGGGGTAGTTGTAGTTAGTGCAGGTGTAGTTGTAGTTGTAGTTGGCGCAGGAGTAGTTGTAGTTGGTGCAGGATTAGTTGTAGTTGGCGCCGGAGTAGTTGTAATTGGGGCAGGGGTAGTTGTAGTTGGGGCAGGGGTAGTTGTAGTTGGGGCAGGGGTAGTTGTAGTTGGTGCAGGTGTAGTTGTAGTTGTAGTTGGCGCAGGAGTAGTTGTAGTTGGGGCAGGAGTAGTTGTAGTTGTTGTTGGGGCAGGAGTAGTTGTAGTTGGGGCAGGAGTAGTTGTAGTTGTGGCAGGGGTAGTTGTAGTTGGGGCAGGGATAGTTGTAGTTTGGGCAGAAGTAGTTGTATTTGGCGCAGGAGCAGTTGTAGTTGGCGCAGGAGTAGTTGTAGTTAGCGCCGGAGTAGTTGTAGCTGTAGCTGGGGCAGGGGTAGTTGTAGTTGTAGTTTGGGCAGGGGTAGTTGTACTTGGGCCAGGAGTAGTTGTAGTTGTAGTTGGGGCAGGGGTAGTTGTAGTTGGGGCAGGAGTAGTTGTAGTTGTAGTTGGGGCAGGGGTAGTTGTAGTTGGTGCAGGTGTAGTTGTAGTTGGTGCAGGAGTAGTTGTAGTTGGTGCAGGAGCAGTTGTAGTTGTACTTGGGGTAGGGGTAGTTCTAGTTGTAGTTGGGGCAGGGGTAGTTGTAGTTGTAGTTGGGGGAGGGGTAGTTGTAGTTGGTGCAGGTGTAGTTGTAGTTGGGGCAGGAATAGTTGTAGTTGGGGCAGGGGTAGTTGTAGTTGGTGCAGGTGTAGTTGTAGTTGGTGCAGGAGTAGTTGTAGTTGGTGCAGGAGTAGTTGTAGTTGTAGTTGGTGCAGGGGTAGTTGTAGTTGGGGCAGGGGTAGTTGTAGTTGTAGTTGGTGCAGGGGTAGTTGTAGTTGGGGCAGGAGTAGTTGTAGTTGGGGCAGGAGTAGTTGTAGTTGGTGCAGGTGTAGTTGTAGTTGGGGCAGGAGTAGTTGTAGTTGGGGCAGGGGTAGTTGTAGTTGGTGCAGGTGTAGTTGTAGTTGGTGCAGGAGTAGTTGTAGTTGGTGCAGGAGTAGTTGTAGTTGGTGCAGGGGTAGTTGTAGTTGGGGCAGGAGTAGTTGTAGTTGGGGCAGGAGTAGTTGTAGTTGGTGCAGGTGTAGTTGTAGTTGGTGCAGGGGTAGTTGTAGTTGGTGCAGGAGTAGTTGTAGTTGGTGCAGGTGTAGTTGTAGTTGGGGCAGGGGTAGTTGTAGTTGTAGTTGGTGCAGGGGTAGTTGTAGTTGGTGCAGGAGTAGTTGTAGTTGGTGCAGGTGTAGTTGTAGTTGGGGCAGGGGTAGTTGTAGTTGGTAAATTGTTACAATCATTAGTTGTACAGCAGGAGGTTGTTCCAGTCACAGTTTCGTACGGGGACAGTTCAGGTAGTAGTGTGTTCAGAACAGAGGTGGAGCACGTGTTTGGTGAGGCACAGCCATGGACTGGGAGACTGGACGATGAAGCTGATGTTGCTGAAAAAGCAGAACAGTTGTATTAACCATAATAATAACAGCTAATCAGAAGTTTTAAATGAAACTGAGCTCCCTTAAATTCAGCCTGAAAGACAGAACTTCCCTCCCATCTACCTCAGCTTCTTCAGAGTTTACCTCAGCCTTTATCATCTCACTCCAAATACTCCTCGCCGTCGCTCGTCGCACTTCCTCCCTTTCCACTCTGTCCAAACCCCTACGGCAGATGCACGGCCACTTCGGTTTATGCCGCACTCCACCTCCTCACCATCGCCCCCTCGAATTCTCATCACCCCTTCGACTTCTCATCGTCCCCTTCACTCTCCTCGGCCTCACCTCTACCTCCTCCAGTGTCCACGCCCCAGGGTTAAGACTCAGAAAAATCAGTTACTATGCCAAACCCGTCATCACACATCTTCTGTCAAAGCCTTACTAGGTTTCCTAATACTTTTTTTGTGTGTGTGTCTGTCTGAGTCTCTCCGGGTGGAAAGGTTTCTCTAGTTTTCGAGATCCTTCAGGCTGAGATTTGACTTTCATTATTTTAAACATGTTATTTAAGAGATCACAAGAAGCAAATCAATATAAAATGTGCCTGTAAATGACGGGTGTATTCCACAGATTTAAGACAAACCTGTAGTTGCAAAGCAGCTGGTCTCCATTGAGTTACATGATATAGAAGTAGAGCATGGGCCTGTCACAGGATTACAGGACAGGCATTGCAGGGAGCCAGGTCCAGGGGCAGCCGGCACTGCAACACAAACCAGTACATCAGTACATCTGTAACCACAGACGCTTTATTTTCTTTGATTCCACCAATTTAGTGGTTGTTGACCTCACGTTGATTTTATGTCTTTTTTAAACAAATGAAGTGTACTCACAGGTTGGGGGATCTTTGTTGCAGTTTGTTGAGTCACAACAGGTGGCTTGTGCAAACACTTGACCAAGTCCAGTGTCCAAGGAGTGTGTGTTTGTGCCTATAGCTGGACACAGTAGGGTGTCTGCACATTTCTTTATTATTTTGGTAGAAGTAGCTCCATTTTGAGTAACTAAAAAGGGATAAAAGTTTGTAAATTATCCAAAACATGTCATTTCGTAGAAAGACAATATGAATGAATTTTGTGATAAAATTTTACTTTGTGTTGTTGATACAAAGCACATGGTGTCTGTGACTAAACATTTTTGCACTGTTGCTTGTTTGCATGTTGGATCAGTGGGGTCTGTACAAATGCTACAGCTGAATGAAGAACCTGTTGAAACAACACAAATCATTTATAATAAAATACACTGAACACTGAACAACACAGGAACACTGATGCTTCTCTCTTAGGTGCACAAGTAATGTTCCCTGTTATAACACGTCTGTAAGTCTTTAGCTGTCCTGGTAAAACACACAAATACAAATACTACAAGAAGGGTCAAGTATTCTACTGAAACATGATTAATAATGAACAGATTTATGCTTTTCCCAAAAATGACCCATCATTTTGAAAACAAGTAAATTATACCAGAAGGTACAAGGTAAGAAACATAAATGTTCATCCCTTTTAACCCTTATATTGTGTTCAGGGCAAAACTGACCTGTTTTCATGTTTAGGTCTGTAAAAAAAACACCATTTGATTTTTTGTACTGGAATGACACAACTATTTTAATGCAACAAAATAAATTTTCACCATTTTAGTAAATTTTAAAGGTCTGAACAAAAAAAAGTGACATTGGTGATGTTACGGATCAAATATGACCCGGCAGAAAATGCTGGTTGTTGCATGCAGCACTTGTGATCTGTGGATCAAATATGGCTCAATGTGCCCCACAACACAGAAACAGACAAACACACACACACAGGGCCCCTTCACCACCCCTCCCCCATGTTAACTCAAGCTTTCTCGCAGAATCTCTATACACACCTGCACAGACACAAACACATGCATGCAGACGCACACACAGGCCCCCTTCACCCTACATGAACTCCAACTTTCTCGCAGTATAGTGATACATTTTGAATAAAAAAAATAAACATTGGCATATATAAACAGGGTCTGAGTGAGATATAATCAGTAACATTCTGTTGGAGCATCAGTTAACATGAGCAAGATGTTTACTGTTTATGAGACGCTGGATCATATCATTGGTCAGGACAGTGATCCTGAAGACAGAGAGGAAAGCGAAGCTGAGGAGCATGTGTCTGAAGATGAGGTTCAGTATGACCCTGAACACACATCTGATGAGCAGGGCCCAGATGTCTCAGATGGTGAAAGAGAGGTCTTCAAGTCAAGAAAAGGTGGCATTTCATGGTTATCCAGCCCTCTTGGCACACAGTGCAGGACACCAAGGGAAAACATCCTCAAAATGACTCCAGGGCCTACTACACTCAACAAAAATATAAACGCAACACTTTTGTTTTTGCTCCCATTTGTCATGAGATGGACTCAAAGATCTAAAATTCATTCCAGATACACAATATTACCATTTCTCTCAAACATTGTTTACAAATCTGTCTAAATGTGTGATAGTGGCACTTTTGCTTTGCTGAGATAATCCATCCCACCTCACAGAGCAAAAACAAAAGTGTTGCATTTATATTTTTGTTGAGTGTAGATACGCTGTGTCACATGCCCAAGACATTAAGTCAACGTTTGAGCTGTTCTTTCCACAACCTCTTCAGAAGATCCTGCTTGAGATGACCAACATGGAAGGGAGAAGAGTGTTTGGTGATAGCTGGATGGAGACTGACAAAAGGCAGCTGCATCCCTACATGGGACTGGGGTATACAGATCCTGTAATGAAGCTACTGCCAGCTTATGGGATGGTGAGTCAGGCCACTCTATTTTTGTGCCACAATGTCACTTCAAACCTTTCATGTGTTGTCAAGAGTTCTCCACTTTGACAATAGGGAGACAAGAGCTGCTCGTCGTGTGAATGATAAACTTGCTCCCATCAGGGATGTTTGGGAGAAATGGGTGGATTTTTGCCATTTATGTACAATCCAGGGCCAGAGGTGACAGTGGATGAATGGCTAGTCTCTTCCAGAGGCTGCTGTCCCTTCAGGCAGTGTTACGGGCCTTAGCCCTTGTGTGTGTGTTTTTGTGCGCTCCTGTTGCCCTCTTGTTTGCTGTGTGAGTGCTAGGCATGTGGGCCGTGAGACCTGGACCCGGATGCGTGGGAGAGGACCGCTGGATGGGGCTGGGATGCTGCTGGACGGGGCTGGGATGCTGCTGGATGGGGCTGGGATGCTGCTGGATGGGGCTGGGATGTTGCTGCTATCGCTACAGGATTGGCCGGACACCCTACCGCCCCCACCAATCCGCGGAGGCCACCTGTGGGGTCGGGATATAAAAGCCGCAGTTTGCTACCTGTTCGGGGCAGCTCAACATGTCTTGTTGCAGCAGGCCACTTTTTGCTTTGCTATTGATTCTGTGGTGTCTCTTTTGGATTTTGTAAAGCTAGCTGTTGTTATTTTGAGACCCTTTGTTATGTTAGTACACCATTAGTTAAATTCTTCGTGTTGGGTGTACTTAGTTAGGGTTCTTGGTTTAGTAAATCCCTTTTACTTAAATCCCTTTGTTTGTTTTTCCATTACCCTCCCTTGTTTTTTGGGTCAATTGTTTCTTTCCTCCCTCCTGTGGGCTCACCACCTGCAGAGGGGTTCATAGGGGGGTCAGGTGCTATGAGGATTGGGCAGTAAACTGCCCCTGCGACCCAGCCGGATTAAGCGGGAGAAGATGGATGGATGTTTCTTTCCTCACTGTAAATAAATTGCACTTTTCTTAGTTAAACCATACAACATCTTGGTTTATTTTGTGCGTTCCCTTTCCCCTAGCAAGGGAAACGTAACAAAATGGGGGCTCGTCCGGGATAAATGTAACCCATTTCATTGCCTCGAAATTCCTTACAACAAAACATGGAAAAAAGCAAACTTAAAATCTGTTGTCGTAGACTGGTTGGTGGAAAATGGCAGGTTGCGTATGCCGGATGCCCCGGAGGAGGTTGTGGTTGTGCCTGAGGAGCAGCCAGAGGCACAGGCTGCAGAAGGTAAAAATGTCTGCCCAGAGGTGACTACCATGAGGATTGCCTCCCCTCCCAAGCAGGAGGCTCTGTCGACTCCTCCGCGTGGGGAAGGTGAGGTTGCTGAGGCTGCTGGTCGGCTTGATCACCCGCTCACGCTCCCTCGGTTTGACCCCCTTTCACCCCCTAGTTCCCCCCCTAGTTCCCCCGGCTCTAGGAAGGCCGCGGCTCGGAGAACAGTGCGCCTGGAGCGGCTGCGAATGGAGGTGGAGGAGAAGGAGCGCAAAGCCCAAATGGAGTTGCAGTTACAAATCTGGAGGATTAAAATTGAGGCTGAGACCGCTGTGAAATTAAAGCATCTCGAGCTAGAGGCACAAGGCCACCTCCTGGTGAGCCCCGGTCTTGCGCCAGATGCCCGTTCTTCCACCAGCCAGAGCTGCGCCATGGATGTAAGCAAGTATATTTCTCTTTTTCACACTTTTCGTGAAGCTGACGTAGATTCTTATTTTTCGGCATTTGAGCGCATCGCTATGGCGTTACAGAGCCCGCGCGATGTGTGGTCCACTCTGCTGCAATGTAAAATACACGGCAAGGCTCAAGAGGTCGTTGCTGCCCTATCTTTTGAGGAAAGCATGCAATATGAGTCTGTTAAAATTGCCATAATGCGTGCATATGAGCTTGTTCCCGAAGCCTATTGCCAAAAGTTCCGAAATCACAGAAAAGCCCCAGGTAGCTCGTATGTTGAATTTGCTCGTGAGAAGGGAACGGTTTTTGATAAGTGGTGTATGTCAGCTAAGGCCACTTCCTTTCCCGAATTACGTGATCTGGTTTTGTTGGAAGCTTTTAAAAATAATCTTCAGGAACGAGTTGTTGTCCATTTAAATGAACAAAAAGTTAAAACCCTGTCTGAGGCGGCTGTCTTGGCTGATCAGAATCAGAATCAGAATTACTTTTATTCATCCCCGAGGGGAAATTTTCTTTGTTACAAATGCAACCGACCAAGAGCAGGTAGTTCGAAACAGGTTACAAAAATAAGATAAGATGAATACAATAAGATAATGAAGATAATAATGTAGAAGCTCACACCCTAAGAATCGCCTTGTTAAATTTTCTGATGACACCATCATTCTCACTCTGCTGGAAGCCAATGATGACCCCGGAGTGTATTTTAAGGAAGTAGACATTTTTAAAACTTGGTGTAATAATCACCATCTTAAACTGAACATGAAAAAAACTAAAGAAATGATTTTTGACGCTAGAGGGGTTACAGTACATGATCCAGTGAGAATGAACAACACTGTAATTGAGCAGGTGGCGTCGTACAAATACCTAGGTATAATGGTGTCCAACAGTTTGAGCTGGAGTGCTCATGTGGACTGTCTGTGCAGCAGACTGGCACAAAGACTCTACTTTCTCAGAAGGCTGCGCTTATTTGGTGTGAAGTCGGAGATTAGGGCCATATTCTACAACGCAGTTATAGCAAGTATTGTTAGATATGGCATGGTAATATGGTACGGCTCACTCACTGTCCAATGTAAGGCCAGACTACTAAAAATGGTAACAACGGCTCTAAAGCTGGCAGAGAAACCTACTGAACAGCCCTTACAGTCCCTTTACGAGGAAGTTGTTGTTAGTCAAGCAAATAAGATTTTAAGGGATCCATCTCATGTTTTATTTTCTGAATATGAATTGCTGCCTTCCGGGAGGCGCTACAGAGCCAGCAGATGCAAGAGCAATCGATTCAAACAGTCTTTCATTCCCACCTCAATATCCCTCCTCAACAAACACATAAAAACCAGCTCGGTCCTTGGCCCCCACACGTCTCTCCTAGGTAGTGGGGAGGTCTTCTGCTGTGGATCCACTACCCTAGCCCCTCCCCCCTCAACCCTCCCAGTTTGGGGAGGGTTAGGGTGTTGTAGATCACCTCTGCCTCCTTGTGGGCAGGGGGGAGGCCTACAGCTGTGGATCCTCTGCCCATCCCCAACCCTTTTTCTATTTCACTTAATCCCACTCCATCCTCATTAACTCTGGAAGCCACATCTGCTGGTTCTGTTTTATACAGACTATGCTGAGGTCACCTTACTAGTCCTGCACTATTGCATGATATTGTACTGCATTCTGCATTTCACTCTATATTTATACTATTTTTGTATTTTATTGTATTGTATTGTTTTGTATTGTTTTTGTATTGTATTTATTGACTGCACCCAGCACTACGTGCCCAAGACAAATTTCTCCCTCGGGGGACAATAAAGTTTATCTTATCTTATCTTATCTGATAATGATGAATTTGTTTTAACCCACCGGTCCACATTTTGGATAATATATTTATTAATTTCACCACTATAGGAAATCTGTGGAGCCAAAAAATAAATAAATAAAACTGTATTTCCATGGATATGAATGCATACTAAGTTAGCTATGAGGTGAAAAACAATATTGGATGATAGCTAGTGTTTTTAAGTATTTTCAGGCTGAGATAAATAACGGGTCAAATTTGACCCGCTAACACTAAAGATGTAGGCAGCTTTCTAACACCTTACAAGGGTTAATATGACATGATTACATGTAATGTTACTATTAATACTTGTACCAAGTACACACTCCCTCTTGGGTCTGGCCTTGATGTGGCGAGGGGGCTTGTGTGTTCCCGGGACCTTGGAGAGTGATATCATTGGGAGCTCGCTCCTGGTAGGGTCACCCTAGTTGGGCAGTTCTCCAGGGTAGGTTCCAGATGAACATAGACCCCAGCGTGTCGGTACGCTGTAAGGTGGCAACCCCACCAACCGACTAGCGGAGGACTAACAACCCACCCAGGAGAAATCCTTTTGTTACGAAACTGGCCAGAGAAAGAAGCCGGACTGCCCAAAACGGTAACGGACCCCAGCCCATCCCCGACCAGCCAGTACGGATCAACCTTCATCGTAGGACCCGTGTCGTAACATGGAATGTCCAGACACTCCTTCACCCCGGAGCCGCCACCCGGCTGTCCTGAGAGCTCTGCTGCTACAACATCACGCTGGCAGGACTCTGCGAAGTCTGATGGCAAGGCAGTGGCGAAACAACAGCATGCGACCACTGTTACATCTGGAGTGACCCAGAGAGACAGACAGGCCTTTATGGCATAGCTCTCGCCATCCCAAAGGCCCTCTGTAAGTGCCTCATCAGCTGGACACCTCTGAACGACAGACTGTTGTCCGGCCACTTTCTCAGTCTATCCCGTCATCCTTGCGTTTCCAGAAGGGTAGGATGACCCCTCTGGTCCAGTCACTGGGAAGCCTCTCTGTCTCCCACACCTGGTTGAATATGTGGGTGAGCCACTCGACAACGCCATCACCACCAGATTTCACGGGGACGGGACGCACCCTACCCCCTTCGCTGGAGCCCTAAGTAAGAAAGTACCAAGTACACAGCAGTATGCTGGTGGTGCAGATTGGCCTGTCCACAGAATTCAGACTGGAGAATGTGAAGTGTTAAACATTGTCTATTGAAAAGTCAATTACACTCTAACATAATGTAAATCATAGCAACAATAGCAGCAACAATAAAGCCTTAATGAGTATAAGAAATGTTACCTGAGCTGCAGAAAGTCAGTGTTAGAGCCAAAGAAAGCAGAATCTGTCTCTTCATGATCATTTCTCTGGAGGTTCCTCTGTGTCTTCCTTTAGATTACATGTGGTTTGGAGATGCACCTGCATCTCCAAGTTAAATCGGCTGACAGTGTTGCGCTTTGGTTCTGAGCAATTTCCTAATCTGAGAATAGATCACACCCACACAGAAACAGCCCCAAAATCCGTTCTTATGAAGTTTTTTTTTTTTTTTAAAGGTCAGTTTATTTCTTTTTAATCATTACCTTTCTTTATTCATTCTTGTAACAATTTACACTCGCACTTAATTAAACTTTACTATTGTATTATGAGGTATGATTTACTTAAGTAAAATGTATTAACATGATGATTTACTTTTATTTAATTTAGTAACCTGGAGAGAAGATGAAGAAGATAGTGAAAATAAAAAAACACATTTTAATTAAACCAAAAGTAATCATCAACTGGAATTTTGTGGTTTTCTAATACAGGGAAATGCGTGATATGACAAATTGCTTTAAAAAGAACCACACCTTCACTGTAAAATACCTGAACTACTGTAGCTACTGTATGGGTGCCAAGTTTCGTCACAGATTCATAAACACACACCCTTCAGGTGTTTTCCTCAGGATGTTTTTGATACCTTTTTTCACTATCATTTCCTTGTATCTTAGGTCATCATATGGTCTACAGATCATTTTATTACATATATTCATCAGGAATTTATTCAACATCTTGCATACCACCTCAATCAAATGGGTAGCAGGAAATGCACTCAGTGGATCAGTCTTAGAAGACAAAAGTATGAACTTGTCAATTACTGTCCTCTTGTTATCTGCAGAGCTGAGGCGAAATAATGTTAAATGTGTAAAAATACACATTAACTGTGACCCGTGACCCAATGTTTCAAATTTCATTGAAGTTTAGCCTCAAACAGAGACTGATCTCAGAGACTGATCACACACACAGATCAAACGCACACACACACACACAGATCAAACGCACGCATGCACACACACACAGATCAAACGCACACACACACACACAGATCAAACGCACACACACACAGATCAAACGCACGCACACACACACAGATCAAATGCACGCACACACACACAGATCAAACGCACACACACACAGATCAAACGCACACACACACAGATCAAACGCACACACACACACACAGATCAAACGCACACACACACACAGATCAAACGCACACACACACACAGATCAAACGCACACACACACACAGATCAAACGCACACACACACACACACAGATCAAACGCACACACACACACACACAGATCAAACGCACACACACACAGATCAAATGCACGCACACACACACAGATCAAACGCACACACACACACACACACAGATCAAACGCACACACACACACAGATCAAACGCACACACACACAGATCAAACGCACACACACACACAGATCAAACGCACACACACACACAGATCAAACGCACACACACACACACACACAGATCAAACGCACACACACACACAGATCAAACGCACACACACACACACACAGATCAAACGCACACACACACAGATCAAACACACACACACACACACAGATCAAACGCACGCACAGACACACACAGATCAAATGCACACACACACACACAGATCAAACGCACACACACACACAGATCAAACGCACACACACACAGATCAAATGCACGCACACACACACACACACACAGATCAAACGCACGCACACACACACACAGATCAAATGCACACACACACACAGATCAAACGCACACACACACACAGATCAAATGCACACACACACACAGATCAAACGCACACACACACACACAGATCAAACGCACACACACACACAGATCAAATGCACACACACACACACACACACACAGATCAAACGCACACACACACACAGATCAAATGCACACACACACAGATCAAACGCACACACACACAGATCAAATGCACACACACACAGATCAAATGCACACACACACACACAGATCAAATGCACACACACACACAGATCAAATGCACACACACACAGATCAAACGCACACACACACAGATCAAATGCACACACACACAGATCAAATGCACACACACACAGATCAAACGCACACACACACACAGATCAAATGCACACACACACAGATCAAACGCACACACACACAGATCAAACACACACACACACAGATCAAATGCACACACACACACACAGATCAAACGCACACACACACACAGATCAAACGCACACACACACACAGATCAAATGCACACACACACAGATCAAACGCACACACACACAGATCAAATGCACACACACACACACACACAGATTAAACGCCTATAACGCATAACTTTTCATGTGCTGTGCTAGGTACTCTACTAAATAAGGCCAATGACTCAGCAAATTAGCAAATGAATCATAATGAATGAGTTGAGTAACATTTGTGAGTAACAAGCTGCTGAACTAGTTTTTGTAAACTTTATGCTAAATTACTTCCATGAATAAATGTTTACTTTTGAATGCTTGGTTAATTATTTTTAATAATTAATTACCTCAGAGGATCATCTGCATATTACTGCATCTTACGGTGCCAAACTAAGGACTGGTTGTGTCAAAAAGCCCTGACAGGTAAGAACAAGCCTCCTGTAAACAGAAAAAGTACCTGTGCTCTAAACTCTGCAGCTCCAAACTTTTGACCCATTTTTGTGAGTTTATCTGAAAGTTCATCTCGTCTTTTTAAAACAGGGGTGGTGCAAACACTTACATTTTTAATGCAACAGTGATTACAAAAACAAAACTCCAAGTGTGTTCATGTAAAGAGACAAAAGAAAGTCTTAAACATGTGCTTTAACTGCATAATAGCTGATGTGTATCTTTATCTTGATCTAAATTTAGTAACTGTCACAACCCAATGCATTTATGCACAAGGATTAATGTTTGATTGATGTCACATTTCAATCACTAATTACAGGTGAGCACTTGTGCATTGTTCATCTTGTCACGTCACACACAAGTCAAGTGTCATTGCTTAGATATTTAATGTAGCTAACTAAAACCTTCCGTTTAGTTTGTTCTTAAATATGTAAATTAAATTTTGGCAATTTGGTTTGTAGTAGGTGAAAAGGTTCCTGTCTGAGTCCATTCTAACCTCTAGATTTCTAACCTGATTTGACGGTTTCAGAGAGAGACTGGAGGTGACTGCTGACACTGTGTCTTTGTTTTTTGTGGGCCAGAGTTCAGCTGGAGAAAGTAGTTTTACATCCACACACTGATCTGTTGGATACAGTGGCAGAGTGAATCCACTGGTCCATATTCATCTGCTGCAGTGAGACATAGATCTGAGTGTTGTCTGGAGAGTTGTGCTGTCACATTATTGCTGTGGAGCAACTGACTTAATGGCAGCATGTGTTAGTTCGTGAGCTTCAGGATGATAAACAGTACAAGTATTTCTTTTGTATGGGGAAAATTCCTTAAAATGTTGCATTCAAAGCCTGAAACCTATGGACCTAAATTATCTAGCTGATATTTGTTCAATGACTTGTAGTGATAAGAACTGTTTCACAAAATCTCACAATAAAAAAGAAAGAAAGAAAATAGTTGTACATATGTATGTATGAAATCTCAAAGAAAAAAGGCGGGGCAAAATGCGAGCATACAGTTGCAATGTGGAGCCCTGTTAGGACTTGAACCAATTTAGGGAACTATCAGAGATTCCCTCCCAGTCGTCTGGTCCCTGAAAGAGGATTTATGACAGTGTCAAAAGCAGCACTCAGGAGGATCAACACTGTGCCTGGATCAGTGTTCAGGCAGATGTCATTTGTCACTTGAGGGAAGTCTGTGATGGGGACTTACACCTGACAGGGCCAGAGGTGGCCTTGATTATTCCTCTAGTGACTGGAAGTAGCCACCTCACTTGTGTAAAGAACCTCTAGTTTCACTCACAAAATCAATCTAAATGTGTATAAGTACATCAACATTCAAGTTTGACCTGAGGTGCAGAGGTGGTGACCAGACTTCAGTTAAATACAGAGAGAACCAGTGTAGATGCAGGTGAGGTTAAGATGGCTTCAGCATGTACACAGGAGTCATAATGAATGTGCATGGGTGTAGATGTGAGGATACTAAGAATACAATTTGTTTGGCTGAAGAGGAAGTAGAAATCCCTGTAAATTTAAGTTGATTTAAGATTAAGGAGGCTGCTTCAACATCAGCTCCCCTTTTGCTGTGAAATGTCTGCAGATTCACCCCTCTAACGGTTAGAATCTGTTTGATTGATTTTTTTCTGTCACAAGCTTATTCTGACATTATTCCATAGACGGTCACATTTAACATATACAGACCGAAAAGGTTTAGGCTGCAGCTTGAGCTTATAGTGCCTACCCTTTATTACTCATTGCATAATCTTGGCAACAGTTCATAATTACAGCAAACAAATTAGTAACAGTACAGCAGAGACTACAACACAAACTGAGTGTCATAGTTCATGTATCTGCTCAGAGTTAAACATTTAAATTTCTTTTTAAAGTGGAAGAGAGCGGTGCACAGTTTTAAATCTTCTGTACAGTTGTTCCAGAGCTCCACCCCTTTAACAGATACACAAAATTTCAGAATATTTGTTCTGATTTTCTCTTTGTTAAACATGGCCGTACCTCGGAGATCATATTGGCTATTCCGGACGTTGAACATATTCTGTGATGATTTTGACAAGAGATTGTTGTTTACTTTGAACATGATTTTCAAAGTGTAAAGGTCGACTAAATCATAAAATTTTAGAGTTTCAAGGTTTATAAATAATGCGTTATTTGGTTCATTATAAGCTGATAATGTGATTGCTCTTATTGCCTTTTTTGCAAGGTAAAGATTGGTTTTGTATTGGTCTTATATGTATTGCCCCAAATCTCGATACAATAGGTTATGTAAGGCATTACTAGTGTGTTGTATATAATGAAAAGGCTGTTTTTATTTAAGATATATCTATATTTATATATAATTACGATTACTTTGGATAATTTATTTCTGATTTTACTTATGTGCGATTTACAGTTTAAATTATGGTCGATAGTTACTCCTAAAAAATTGTTTTCAAAAACTTTCTAGTGGTGTATTGTTAGCATAATTTGTACAGGATGTTCTACTTTTTGTTTTGCAAATGTCATAAATTTAGTTTTTTCTATGTTTAGTGACAGTTTATTAATATCAAACAAAACTTAAATTTTTAGTTTAATTAAACTTTAATTTTTTTCAGCTCGCTCTCTGCCCTCTCTAGCATCACAAGCCTCATTTGAGCTGTGCTGAACGCTCTGGGTGCGTCACACTCGCTAAGTCCACTTTTATATGTGGTCTACGGCAGTGGTCCCCAACCTTTTTATCTCTGCGGACCGGCCAACGCTTGACAATTTTACTGTGGACCGGGGAATACGTAGATTGTTTATATTGCGAATTTAATAATAAACGTGAATCCACTGTGTACTCGTATGAAACTTTATTAGCAGCTTCCTCGTAACATTGCACCAACAACATAACCAGTGTGCGAAATACCCGTCAGTATTCGGGGGTCCCATCTCCGAATTGTCGAGCAATACTGATATACATTTTCAATATGCAGAAGCCTATGCAAAGTTGTGTATTACAATATAAGCAAATGAGTGAATAAATGTTAGGTATCAACACGCAGTCAGTGCACTTGTCAAGGACAAGGGTTTTCAAGACAATAACTGGGGACAGAACAGTCACATAACGGGTGAAATAATGTGCTGTGACCTGAGGTAGTTCTCATACTGAGGAACGCCCGGTGATCTCCAGTTAGACTGTGTTTGTTACCCCAACTCCCGTTGTACCCGGGCCGTGCCGTGTTCGGATGCAGTTGCCTGGAGTTCTGCGTTCGCACCTGTTGGGCTGCGGACAGGGCGTTGACGTACGGCGCTGTTCACGGGTCACGCGGTGGAGTTGCGGTTTTGTTGGGGACGGTGGGTCCAGCGGCAGGGAGGGTCTATTGCGTGGTTGTTAGAATAAAATGCTTATAATGATGAAGTTATTAAAAATGTACATAAAGCTAATGCAGGCTTCAGGGGAATGATACAAACCAGGCACAGTTCTTGAGTAAACCATTGTTAGAGTCTGTGGGGGTATGACAGGCATTATATATCTAAAAACCAGATGGTTGAACTTTTGCACTCTGTGGCTGAAGGACAGGGTGAGATTAAGACATGGCTGTAACGACTCCTCAGACCATATATCTGCGCTTATCTGATAAAATGTAAACCTAACGCATGATGTATTGTGACCATGATGTATTGTGATGACACAATTGCTTCAATTAAAAGGCAAGGGAGACGTGGTTCTGGGGGAGATCAGGACCAGCAGCTAGTTAAGTGCTGGCGCGGGACGAGCCAGCGCCGCGTCTCCCCCGTGCACGTTAAAACTTTGACTTGTTGCAGTTGGCTATTTGATTCTGACCCGGGTGATTCAATCCACAATTAGGTTGGAGATTGGCATTTATAATCTAGTTGAGTATTTCACTGTTTGTGATTTATTTTTTGACAGTGGTAGGGCAGGTGTGGGTTCTGCTTTGGTGCTCCTCCGTGTGTTTGTGGATGTGGTGGCAGCGCGGGGGAGAGAAGTTGTCCGTGGTCCTTGTCGCAGATTCTCCGTATGTTTTGTTTCGTGTTTTCCTCGTGCGGGGGCATCGTTGCAGATGTGCCGTGCTTTGGCCCACCTCCTCCAAACGGGACTTCTCAGTTTAGTACAAACAAATAGTTTTCTTTTACAACCAGATCGTGTAGTTTATTCTAACATTACAGTCTTTGTAGGGGTGTGATGGGTTAATCCGGGGCCGGGCCCCCTCACAACCCGTATTTCGCACACTGAACATAACATGTATAACATCAAAATGAAAGATTTTTCAAAATAAAAGATTGTTCAGATAATAAATACAACAGAAATAATTATTTATTTCTTGGTGGCCTGGTACCAATTGATGCACGGACCGGTACTGGTCCCCGGCCCGGGGGTTGGGGACCACTGGTCTATGGTATAGCTTGAAGATGGTCATCAGTGAGCTTTATTTTAAACCATGGCCAAAACACTTTTACATTTCACAACACACATTATTTTAATTAATTAAGGCCGAGCGCCAGAGGCTGGCGAAGGGCCTATTAGAGTCGCATAGCGATGCTTACAGGGGGTGGGAACTAAAATGAAGCGACAAGACTCGCCCGTAGTGACCAGGGTCCCTCGCCATGATGTAGCAATGCGCCAGAGGTTTTCTTCTTGTATCAAAATATTCTTCTTCTTATTTTTCTCCTAACGCACTCACCCATTTTTCACCCACTGAACGGCCTCAAATTTGGTCCACATTTTCTCCAGGACGGGAACATCAAAAAATATCCACAGATCCCAAATCTGTCTGATGGTCTCTGAGCAGTGAAGCAACAAATAATGAACACAATTTTTGGAAATATATAAATTGCTTCTATTTGCTCAAAAAACTCCTGACACCGTTCTTAAACTCTCTGCCCTAAAGCTACTGAGTGTGAAAAAAATTAATTTGGTGCATTAGCGCCAGATTGAATTAAAACGTGACCCTGCAAACACGTTGAAAAATGTTCAAAAACTCACCAAACTTTGCCAAATGTTCAGAAATGATGAGGCATTGGAGAAAATATAGGTGTCATGCATGTGGATCAAAAAATGGAGATAATACGCCACCTCGAATATTAGGCTCCGCCCACTCCTACGGGAGCCGTCCCAGCTGAACTTTGTCGTAGACCCACGAAATTCAGTACACGCATTCGTTACGTGACGACAAACAAAAATATTATTTTGGACACGCCCCCTGACAAAGCAGAAGGCGGCCATCTTGGATTGAAATCTTCAAAATGCAGAGTCTATGTTGCATTTGAACGCACTCCTCTGAAGGCGCTCCAGCGTATCCTGGGTTTTCCCCATGGCCTCCTACTGGTGGTACATACCCGCAACACCTACCGAGGTAGGCGTCCAGGAGGTATCCGCACCAGATGCCCGAGCCACCTCAGCTGCTCCTCTTGATGTGGAGGAGCAGCAATCCCACTCCGAGTTCCTCCCGTGTGACCGAGCTCCTCACCCTATCTCTAAGGGAGCCCCCGGCCACTCTGCGAAGGAAACTCATTTCGGCCGCTTGTATCCGCGATCTCGTTCTTTCGGTCATTACCCAGAGCTCATGACCATAGGTGAGTGTAGGAACGTAAATTGACCGGTAAATCGAGAGCTTCGCCTTTCGTCTCAGCTCCCTCTTCACCACAATGGTCCGATACAGCGACGGCATCACTGCCGATGCTCCACCGATCCACCTGTCAATCTCACGCTCCATCCTTCCTTCACTCATGAACAAGACCCCGAGATACTTGAACTCCTCCACTTGAGGCAGAGACTCCCCACCCACCCGGAGAGGGCAATCCACCTTTTTCCGTTCGAGAACCATGGCCTCGGATTTGGAACAGCTGATTCTCATCCCAGCCGCTTCACACTCGGCTGAAAACCGCCCCAGTGCACGCTGCAGGTCCTGGTTCGATGGAGCCAACAGGACAACATCATCCGTAAAAAGCAGAGATGAGATCCTGTGGTCCCCGAACTGGACCCCCTCCGGCCCCTGGCTGTGCCTAGAAATTCTGTCCATAAATACAATGAACAGAACCGGTGACAAAGGGCAGCCCTGGAGTCCAACATGCACCGGGAACAAGTCTGACTTACTGCCGGCAATGCAAACACAGCTCCTGCTCCGGACATACAGGGACCGAACAGCCCTTAGCAAAGGGCCCCGGACCCCATACTCCCGGAGCGCCCCCCACAGGGCACCACGAGGGACACGGTCGAATGCCTTCTCCAGGTCCACAAAGCACATGTGGACTGGTTGGGCAAACTCCCATGAACCCTCGAGCACCCGATGGAGGGTGTAGAGCTGGTCCAGTGTTCCACGACCAGGCCGAAAACCACACTGCTCCTCTTCAATCCAAGGTTCGACTATCGGCCGAACTCTCCTCTCCAGTACCCTGGCATAGACTTTACCGGGGAGGCTGAGGAGTGTGATTCCCCTATGGTTGAAACACACCCTTCGGTCCCCCTTCTTATACAGAGGGACCACCACCCCGGTCTGCCAGTCCAGAGGTACTGTTCCCGACCGCCACGCGATGTTGCAGAGGCGTGTCAGCCAAGACAGCCCCACAACACCCAGAGATTTAAGGTACTCAGGACGGATCTCATCCACCCCCGGAGCCTTGCCACCGAGGAGCTTTCCGACCACCTCAGTGACTTCGGCCAGGGTGATGGATGAGTCCGCCTCTGGGTCCCCAGCCTCGGCCTCCTCTTCGGAGGACGTGACGGTGGGATTGAGGAGATCCCCAAAGTATTCCTTCCACCGCCCGACAACATCCCCAGTCGAGGTCAGCAGCTCTCCCCCCGCACTGTAAACAGTGTTCGTAAAGAACTGCTTCCCCCTCCTGAGGCGCCGGACGGTTTGCCAGAATTTCCTTGGGGCCATCCGATAGTCCTCCTCCATGGCCTCCCCGAACTCCTCCCAGACCCGAGTTTTTGCCTCTGCCACCGCCCGGGCTGCAGCACGCATGGCCCGCTGGTACCTGTCAGCTGCTTCAGGAGTCCCCTGAGCTGGCAAGGCCCGGTAGGACTTCTTCTTCAGCTTGACGGCATCCCTTACTTCTAGTGTCCACCACCGGGTTCGGGGATTGCCGCCGCGACAGGCACCACAGACCTTACGGCCACAGCTACGAACGGCCGCATCGACAATGGAGGCCGAGAACGAAGCCCACTCGGGCTCCATGTCCCCAGCCTCCCCCGGGATCCGGGAGAAGCTCTCCCGGAGGTGTGAGTTGAAGGCCGCACTGACAGAAGGTTCCGCCAGACGTTCCCAACAGACCCTCACGATACGCTTGGGCCTGCCAGGTCTTTCCGGCTTCCTCCTCCGCCAGCGGACCCAACTCACCACCAGGTGGTGATCAGTTGACAGCTCTGCCCCTCTCTTCACCCGAGTGTCCAAGACACACAGCCGGAGGTCAGATGACACGACAACAAAGTCGATCATCGACCTCCGGCCTAGGGAGTCCTGGTGCCACGTGCACCGATGGACCCCCTTGTGCTCGAACATGGTGTTTGTTATGGACAAATTGTGACTAGCACAGAAGTCCAATAACAGAACACCGCTCGGGTTCAGATCAGGGAGGCCGTTCCTCCCAATCACCCCTCTCCAAGTGTCACTGTCGTTGCCCACGTGGGCGTTGAACTCCCCCAGTAGAACAACGGAGTCCCCGGTTGGTGCACTGTCCAGTACCCCTCCCAGAGACTCCAAGAAGGTCGGGTACTCTGCACTGCTGTTCGGCCCGTAGGCCGACATCACAGCGAGAGACCTGTCCCTGACACGAAGGCGCAGGGACGTGACCCTCTCGTTCACCGGGGTGAACTCCAACACTCAGCGGCTGAGCTGTGGGCCTATAAGCAAGCCCACACCAGTTTGCCGCAGCTCCCCGCGGCCAACGCCAGAGAAATGGAGAGTCCAACCCCTCTCAAGGAGTTGGGTTCTGGAACCCAAGCTGGGCGTGGAGGTGAGGCTGACTATATCTAGCCGGTAACGCTCAACCTCCCGCACAAGCTCAGGCTCTTTCACCCCCAGCGAGGTGACATTCCATGTCCCCAGAGCTACTCTCCATGTCTAGAGATCCGGTCGCCGAGGCCCCCACCTTCGACCGCCGCCCAGATCTCTCCGCACCCGACCCCTATGGTTCCTCTCGCGGGTGGTGGGCCCACCAGAGGGCAGCCCCACGTTGCTCCTTCGGGCTGGGCCACCAGGCGCTCGCTGGCGTGCACCCACCCCAGGCCTGGCTCCAGGGTGGGGTCCCGGTGTTGCCATTCCGGGCGACGTAACTGGCCATTGAATGTTTATCATCATAAGGGTCTTCTGAACCGCTCTTCGTCTGACCCGTCCCCCCGGACCTGTTTGCCTTGGGTGACCCTACCAGGGGCATAAAGCCCCCGACAACATAGCTCCTGGGATCATTCGCGCACTCAAACCCCTCCACCACGTTAAGGTGGTGGTTCGAGGAGGGGTGATTTGATTTCATCAAGCCATTTTCAAAACTTACACCATTTTTGTATTCCAGCTGAAACATCATCTTCATCATGCTGATATTTCTAACGTTTTTACATAAAAATATTTCACTAGCAAGGACCACACCAACAACACGTGTGTGAAGCAAAAAGCATTTATTATATTGAGACAAGGTGGGTCGGCTGGGTTGAGACTCAGGGTGGGGGTACAGTCTCAATCTTCATATGGTACAGCAGGGCGGAACCCCCCTCGTAGACGTGTAAGAGAAAAGATATGGGATGGGAGGGTGGGGTCTTACTTGGGATGAACTGGGTGGTCGGGGGTAGGCTGCTATAAATAGGCTTCTGGGAAACTGAGGCGTGGCAGAAGTGAGCTGTGATTCGCTGGAGAGGAGGCGAGGGTGGTTGAGGCGTAGTCCTCATATTAACTACTATCTATTTTTATCCCTAAAAACTTACATTTAAAAAGGGAAAGTGTTAATATGGTTAAGTTTTATCCAGTTTTTAAGTGTTTTTTTATTTCCTTCAAGAGAATATACAACATAAATAAAATATCCACTTAAATATACTAGAAAATCTACACATTTTGCATGCCTTTATATTTTCATTTTTTGAGCATTTGAAAGTTGCGAAATGTCACTGACCCAATTATGTCTGAAATTGAAAAAGAGAGTGAGTGCATTGAGTATTCATGTAGTGTTCTATCCACAAATACTAATGAAATGAAACTTGTATAAGATTAAATTTGTGTTGGCTGCGTTCACCCAGTCCTACTGTCTTCCTGCTTATTTAGATCCATTCCCAGCGCACTGTAAATTTAGTAAATTTAACTGGTGGCTGTAGGTGATGCTTTGGGAAGTCTTCAACGATCAAGTGCATGAAAAAAGACACCAAAGATATATATTGCCCTCAAAGGGTCAGTAGTATTTTTTACAAATTGCAATATAATAACATATTAGATTAATTACAAGATGCATATGATTATATAAATAGTTATTGTTGTTTTTTTCAATACATTAAGTTCATTTACAGCTTAATTTACATTATGTAAATACATTGAATAGCATTTATGTTCAACATATGTGCCAAAGAGGTCAATTCTAAATTCAATAAATAGTCATTAATTTAATAAGTTAGCTTCCAGCCCTCCACAATATACAATGGCAAGATATTACTTCATAGTGAACCTTCTAAGGGAACCACATTCAACATGTCTTCTTGGGATTACCTGTTGGTGTAAAATATTGCAACATTACAAACATTTATAGGACAGAATGGTACCAGATTATTCAAGTGTTCACTCATTTAAAGCAGAAAAAAGGCACAGACTCCCAGCAACAAATGGAATAAATCTAGTCGAGGGAAATAGGCAGCACTAGCAGTAGTTGAAGATGTTGAAGTTGAGGCTGCAGTTATTCCACTTGATGCAGCTGCAGTTGTTGTGGTTGTTGTTGGGCCAGGTGTAGTTGTAGTTGGGGCAGGGGTAGTTGTAGTTGATGCAGGGGTAGGTGTACTTGGTGCAGTAGTAGGTGGAGTTGGGGCAGCGGTAGTTGTAGTTGGTGCAGGGGTAGTTGTAGTTGGTGCGGTAGTAGTTGTAGTTGGTGCAGGAGTAGTTGTAGTTGGGCCAGGAGTAGTTGGAGTTGTGGCAGGGGTAGTTGTAGTTGGTGCAGGGGTAATTGTAGTTGGGGCAGTAGTTGAAGTTGGGGCAGGAGTAGTTGTAGTTGGTGCAGTGGTAGTTGTAGTTGGTGCAGAGGTAGTTGTACTTGGGGCAGGAGTAGTTGTAGTTGGTGCAGGGGTAGTTGGTGCAGGGGTAGTTGTAGTTGGTGCAGGAGTAGTTGTAGTTGGTGCAGGGATAGTTGTAGTTGGGGCAGTAGTTGAAGTTGGGGCAGGAGTAGTTGTAGTTGGTGTAGGGGTAGTTGTAGTTGGGACAGGGATAGTTGTAGTAGGGGCAGGGGTAGTTGTACTTGGTGCAGGGGTAGTTGAAGTTGGGGCAGGAGTAGTTGTAGTTGGTGCAGGGGTAGTTGTAGTTGGTGCAGGAGTAGTTGTAGTTGGTGCAAGGGTAGTTGTAGTTGGGGCAAAGGTAGTTGTAGTTGGTGCAAGGGTTGTTGTAGTTGGTGCAAGGGTAGTTGTAGTTGGGGCAGGGGTAGTTGTAGTTGGTGCAGGGGTAGTTGTAGTTGGTGCAAGGGTAGTTGTAGTTGGGGCAAGGGTAGTTGTAGTTGGGGCAGGGGTAGTTGTAGTTGGTGCAAGGGTAGTTGTAGTTGGTGCAAGGGTAGTTGTAGTTGGTGCAAGGGTAGTTGTAGTTGGGGCAGGGGTAGTTGTAGTTGGTGCAGGGGTAGTTGTAGTTGGTGCAAGGGTAGTTGTAGTTGGGGCAGGGGTAGTTGTAGTTGGTGCAAGGGTAGTTGTAGTTGGTGCAGGGGTAGTTGTAGTTGGTGCAGGGGTAGTTGTAGTTGGTGCAAGGGTAGTTGTAGTTGGTGCAGGGGTAGTTGTAGTTGGGGCAGGGGTAGTTGTAGTTGGTGCAAGGGTAGTTGTAGTTGGTGCAAGGGTAGTTGTAGTTGGTGCAGGGGTAGTTGTAGTTGGTGCAGGGGTAGTTGTAGTTGGTGCAAGGGTAGTTGTAGTTGGGGCAGGGGTAGTTGTAGTTGGTGCAAGGGTAGTTGTAATTGGTGCAAGGGTAGTTGTAATTGGTGCAGGGGTAGTTGTTGTTGGTGCAAGGGTAGTTGTAGTTGGTGCAGGGGTAGTTGTAGTTGGGGCAGGGGTAGTTGTAGTTGGTACAAGGGTAGTTGTAGTTGGTGCAGGGGTAGTTGTAGTTGGGGCAGGGGTAGTTGTAGTTGGGGCAGGGGTAGTTGTAGTTGGTGCAAGGGTAGTTGTAGTTGGTGCAGGGGTAGTTGTAGTTGGTGCAAGGGTAGTTGTAGTTGGTGCAGGGGTAGTTGTAGTTGGTGCAGGGGTAGTTGTAGTTGGTGCAAGGGTAGTTGTAGTTGGTGCAAGGGTAGTTGTAGTTGGTGCAAGGGTAGTTGTAGTTGGGGCAGGGGTAGTTGTAGTTGGTGCAAGGGTAGTTGTAGTTGGGGCAAGGGTAGTTGTAGTTGGGGCAAGGGTAGTTGTAGTTGGGGCAGGGGTAGTTGTAGTTGGGGCAGGGGTAGTTGTAGTTGGGGCAAGGGTAGTTGTAGTTGGGGCAGGGGTAGTTGTAGTTGGGGCAGGGGTAGTTGTAGTTGGTGCAAGGGTAGTTGTAGTTGGTGCAAGGGTAGTTGTAGTTGGGGCAGGGGTAGTTGTAGTTGGTGCAAGGGTAGTTGTAGTTGGTGCAAGGGTAGTTGTAGTTGGTGCAAGGGTAGTTGTAGTTGGGGCAGGGGTAGTTGTAGTTGGTGCAAGGGTAGTTGTAGTTGGTGCAAGGGTAGTTGTAGTTGGTGCAGGGGTAGTTGTAGTTGGTGCAAGGGTAGTTGTAGTTGGTGCAGGGGTAGTTGTAGTTGGTGCAAGGGTAGTTGTAGTTGGTGCAAGGGTAGTTGTAGTTGGTGCAAGGGTAGTTGTAGTTGGGGCAGGGGTAGTTGTAGTTGGGGCAGGGGTAGTTGTAGTTGGTGCAAGGGTAGTTGTAGTTGGTGCAAGGGTAGTTGTAGTTGGTGCAAGGGTAGTTGTAGTTGGTGCAAGGGTAGTTGTAGTTGGTGCAGGGGTAGTTGTAGTTGGGGCAGGGGTAGTTGTAGTTGGGGCAGGAGTAGTTGTAGTTGGTGCAAGGGTAGTTGTAATTGGTGCAAGGGTAGTTGTAATTGGTGCAGGGGTAGTTGTTGTTGGTGCAAGGGTAGTTGTAGTTGGTGCAGGGGTAGTTGTAGTTGGGGCAGGGGTAGTTGTAGTTGGTACAAGGGTAGTTGTAGTTGGTGCAGGGGTAGTTGTAGTTGGGGCAGGGGTAGTTGTAGTTGGGGCAGGGGTAGTTGTAGTTGGTGCAAGGGTAGTTGTAGTTGGGGCAGGGGTAGTTGGAGTTGTTGCAAGGGTAGTTGCAGTTGGTGCAGGGGTAGTTGTAGTTGGTGCAAGGGTAGTTGTAGTTGGTGCAAGGGTAGTTGTAGTTGGGGCAGGGGTAGTTGTAGTTGGTGCAAGGGTAGTTGTAGTTGGGGCAAGGGTAGTTGTAGTTGGGGCAGGGGTAGTTGTAGTTGGTGCAAGGGTAGTTGTAGTTGGGGCAAGGGTAGTTGTAGTTGGTGCAAGGGTAGTTGTAGTTGGTGCAAGGGTAGTTGTAGTTGGGGCAAGGGTAGTTGTAGTTGGGGCAGGGGTAGTTGTAGTTGGGGCAGGGGTAGTTGTAGTTGGGGCAAGGGTAGTTGTAGTTGGGGCAGGGGTAGTTGTAGTTGGGGCAGGGGTAGTTGTAGTTGGTGCAAGGGTAGTTGTAGTTGGTGCAAGGGTAGTTGTAGTTGGTGCAAGGGTAGTTGTAGTTGGTGCAAGGGTAGTTGTAGTTGGGGCAGGGGTAGTTGTAGTTGGTGCAAGGGTAGTTGTAGTTGGGGCAAGGGTAGTTGTAGTTGGGGCAGGGGTAGTTGTAGTTGGTGCAAGGGTAGTTGTAGTTGGGGCAGGGGTAGTTGTAGTTGGTGCAAGGGTAGTTGTAGTTGGGGCAAGGGTAGTTGTAGTTGGGGCAGGGGTAGTTGTAGTTGGGGCAAGGGTAGTTGTAGTTGGGGCAGTGGTAGTTGTTGTTGGGGCAGGGGTAGTTGTAGTTGGTGCAAGGGTAGTTGTAGTTGGGGCAAGGGTAGTTGTAGTTGGGGCAGGGGTAGTTGTAGTTGGTGCAAGGGTAGTTGTAGTTGGGGCAGGGGTAGTTGTAGTTGGTGCAAGGGTAGTTGTAGTTGGGGCAAGGGTAGTTGTAGTTGGGGCAGGGGTAGTTGTAGTTGGGGCAAGGGTAGTTGTAGTTGGGGCAGGGGTAGTTGTAGTTGGGGCAGGGGTAGTTGTAGTTGGTGCAAGGGTAGTTGTAGTTGGGGCAAGGGTAGTTGTAGTTGGGGCAGGGGTAGTTGTAGTTGGGGCAGGGGTAGTTGTAGTTGGTGCAGGGGTAGTTGTAGTTGGAGGGACTATTGTAGTTGGGGCAGGGGTAGTTGTAGTTGGTGCAAGGGTAGTTGTAGTTGGGGCAGGGGTAGTTGTAGTTGGGGCAGGGGTAGTTGTAGTTGGGGCAGGGGTAGTTGTAGTTGGTGCAAGGGTAGTTGTAGTTGGTGCAAGGGTAGTTGTAGTTGGTGCAAGGGTAGTTGTAGTTGGTGCAAGGGTAGTTGTAGTTGGGGCAAGGGTAGTTGTAGTTGGGGCAGGGGTAGTTGTAGTTGGGGCAGGGGTAGTTGTAGTTGGTGCAAGGGTAGTTGTAGTTGGTGCAAGGGTAGTTGTAGTTGGTGCAAGGGTAGTTGTAGTTGGGGCAAGGGTAGTTGTAGTTGGGGCAGGGGTAGTTGTAGTTGGTGCAAGGGTAGTTGTAGTTGGTGCAAGGGTAGTTGTAGTTGGTGCAAGGGTAGTTGTAGTTGGGGCAAGGGTAGTTGTAGTTGGGGCAGGGGTAGTTGTAGTTGGTGCAAGGGTAGTTGTAGTTGGTGCAAGGGTAGTTGTAGTTGGTGCAAGGGTAGTTGTAGTTGGGGCAAGGGTAGTTGTAGTTGGGGCAGGGGTAGTTGTAGTTGGGGCAGGGGTAGTTGTAGTTGGTGCAGGGGTAGTTGTAGTTGGAGCAGGGGTAGTTGTAGTTGGAGGGACTGTTGTGGTAGGTGATGAGCTAGAGGTTGGTCCAGGCACAGTTTCATATGGGGACAGTTCAAGTAGTAGTGTGTTCAGAACAGAGGTGGAGCACGTGTTTGGTGAAGCACAGCCCTGGACTGTGAGATTGGACGATGAAGCTGATGTTGCTGAAAAATCATAACAGTTGTAGTAAATAATCAGAACAGCTCATCATAAGTTTGAGTTGAAATGTTTTACTTTCATTATTTCAAACATGTTCTTCATGAGCTTAGAAGAAGGAAATAAATATACAAGCCTGTAAATAACAAGTGTATTCCACTGATTTAAGACAAACCTGTAGTTGAGAAGCACTTGGTCTCCAGTACATTACATGTTACAGTAGTGGCACATATGCCTGTCACAGGATTACAGGTCGGGCATTGCAGGGAGCTGTCTCCAGGGACCGGTGGCACTGCAACACAAACCAGTACATCAGTACATCTGTAACCATAGTAACCCCTTTATTTTCATAGAATCCACAAATGTATTGTTTGTGAATATAACTAGGGCTGAAACGATTCATTGAGCAAATTGATTAAATCAATTTCAAAAATGAATTTATTTATTTATTTATTTTTTGCCTCGATGTTTCGTTTTATTTTCATACGCTTGGTGATGGCCGGAACCTTCTGCGGTAGAGGTAAAGTTTGTGCACCACCACTGCACTTCACTGTACACAAAACAGCGCGGTGCCTAGCATTTGCTTAGCATGTAACACGACAATGTCAGAAGACTGTTCGAGCAACGAAAACACGAACAGTTCAAGAGAAACGTGAGGAAACGAGAGGAACGTGGGCAGAAGAAAAGACAGAGGCTATCGAAAATATGGGAACAATTTAAATTAAAAAAAGGGGAACAACACGGTGCAATGCAAGCACTGTCACATAGAGCTGGCGTATCACAACAGCACGTCTATGCTACAACCTCTAAACAGAAAGCACCTGTACATTACATCAAGTTTTAAAGAAACCGATTACTCGATTATTTGAACAAAATAATTGACAGAATAATCAATTACTGTAATAATCAATAGCTGCAGCCCTAGATATAACACTCACATTCTTTCAACTTTTGTCTTTTTTTAACAAATGAGGTGTACTCACAAGTTGGGTCAAATTTATTGCAGTTAGTTCCGTCACAACACTTGGCTTCTGCAAACACCTGACCAAATCCAGTGTCTATGGAGTGTGTGTCTGTGCCTACAGCTGGACACAGTTGGGCGTCTGCACATTTCTTTATTATTTTGGTAGAAGTTGTTCCATCTTGAATAACTAAAAAGGAATAAAAGTTTGGAAATTATTTTAAACAAATTATCTAATTTCTTTAAAAAGTAAATATAAATGAACTTTGTGATTAAATTTTACTTTGTGTTGTTAATACAATGCACATGGTGTCTGTGACTGGACAGGTTTTTGGATTTGATCTGGCACATGTTGGATCAGTGGGGTCTGTACAAACGTCACAGTTGATTGCAGAACCTGTTGAAACAACACAAATCATTTATAATAAAATACACTGAACACTGAACAACACAGGAACACTGATGCTTCTCTCTTAGGTGCACAAGTAATGTTCCCTGTTATAACACGTCTGTAAGTCTTTAGCTGTCCTGGTAAAACACACAAATACAAATACTACAAGAAGGGTCAAGTATTCTACTGAAACATGATTAATAATGAACAGATTTATGCTTTTCCCAAAAATGACCCATCATTTTGAAAACAAGTAAATTATACCAGAAGGTACAAGGTAAGAAACACAAATGTTCATCCCTTTTAATATGGCATGATTCCATGTGATGTTACTATTAATACTTGTACCAAGTACACAGCAGTTTGCTGCTGGTGCAGATTGGCCTGTCCACAGAATTCAGACTGGAGAATGTGAAGTGTTAAACATTGTCTATTGAAAAGTCAAATAAACTCTAACATAATGTAAATCATAGCAACAATAGCAGCAACAATAAAGCCTTAATGGGGATAAGAAATGTTACCTGAGCTGCAGTAAGTCAGTGTTAGAGCCAAAGAAAACAGAATCTGTCCCTTCATGATCATTTCTCTGGAGTTTCCTGTGTGTCTGCCTTTCGATTACTTGTGGTTTGGAGATGCACCTGCATCTTAAATATGTTCAAGTGTAATGGGCTGTGACGTTTTAGCCTTTTGTTCTGAGTAAATTATTTTTCTGAGAATGCATCACACCCATTCAGTGTCCTGAGTAACACATACTCCTACACAAATTATGGACACTTAATAAGCTGTTTGTGAGATGCTAAATAAACAGGATTGATGGAACCACGCACTCATTTAACTCAATCAAGAGACACAAGAATTCTATGGTAACTCAGTGCTGTATGTCAAGATTTGCATAGAAACAGCCCCATAGTCTGTTCTAATGAAGGTTTTTCTCATAAAACTAGGTCAGTTTATTTCTTTTTAGTCATTACCTTTATTTATTAATCCCCTAAAGGAGAAATTACCAAGAGACTGTTGCAGAGTTAACAGACATTTATGAACCGGTGCCAAGATGATGCAATGAGGAAAAATATATATGTTAAATGTGACTGTTCATGGAATAATGTCAGAATATGCTTGTGACCGAAATAAATCAATCAATCAAAACATAACATGTAGCAAACTGCAGGGATAAATAACTAGAGCATTATATTAGTTAAGATTGTATTGAACAGCTGAAATCTTTTCTTTCTTTTTTTCTAACATGTAACCCCCTAAATCTCCAATCCAGTCCGCTTTATTTATATAGCACTTTTTTTTTTTTTTTTTAAATAAACAGGAAACTTTACCAACTTTACAGCAGAGTTCTGGACTAACTGCAGACGGGAAAGTGCGTTTTGAGAGATGCCCATGTCAAGTGCGTTGCAGTAGTCCGGACATGATGGTTGGATGTTGGATAAGGGAGCTACCAGGTCCAAACAATATGACCTCAGTCTTTTCCTTTGAAAAAAAAAGAACCAACCAAGCCTTGATGTCACAATCAATAAAGGGCATCAGGGAGCTGCTCTGATTATCTTTAACAAACAGCATAAAAAATGATATGACAAGCATTCATTTTAAAGATGTTGCAAAGCGGGATGAGGTACAAGGCAAATAGCACTGAGCCAAGAATTGAACCCTGGGAAACCCCACTGTCCAGAAGAGCAGAGGATGAGGTGGAGTCCCCCAACCGTACAGTGAAAGACCACCCAGACAGGTATGACCTAAACCAGTCCAGGGCGGTCCCCCTGACACCCACACAGTATTTTAAACATTTTAAAAGAGCACGACTCCTGGAGTTGTCCTGTCACTTCAGGAGGTGTGTTAGGTTCACACACAAATATGATATGAATTTTATTTGCAATGTCATCTGGCTCTTACACAGGACTAAACAGACACATTCACAAAGTCAAACTGGTTGTGAGTCTTGACAAACTCACAACTGTGACAAACGTTTGTCTCTAATACTAATACTAATACTAATACTAATACTAATACTAATACTAATACTATTTTATCTTACCGTTCAATGAATGATAAATGAAACAAACATGTTTAGCACAATTAACTGCATATAATAATATTGTGTATATTTTCTGGAGCAGTATATTGCACTTGGATAAACACTCTGTGAGCCACTTCACATGAGGTTCATACTCACACAAACGTAGAATTCACAATAATGACCCGACTGAAGTATTATATTAATGCTTTAGCTCATTGTCACAGTTCAACCAACAGGCTGAGCCTGTTCTTTTCTTCAGATGGCAGTTATAAAGAAACAACACACCATTTGAAAGTGTGTAATCAAATACATTCTGAACTGGAAATAAGATTAACACACAATATCAATGTATGTTTTTAGAAATACTTTTGTTACAACAATTACAATTAAGTTAATAATTATCAGGTATAGTGTTCTAACTGCTGTGGCTGTAATCAGAATAATGTTTATTTAGGTTACACTAATTTGAACCATAAACAAAAGTCTATTTCTGTACATAGCATGTGATATATATGTATTTATTAGGTAATTAGGTAGGTATTTATTATTATTCCCAAACCACCAGCTCCTGCTACAGTTGTTTGAAGGAGTCACATAAATGATAACACAAGTACACAGTTCATGGAAATGATACACTTTGAAATTGCCTCATATTCTAATGTTGATGATATGTTGAACTCTGTGACTTCGAGTGTCTTGAATGTTCTGGACACTATTGGCCCGATTATGGCCATCCATCCATCTTCTCCCACTTAATCTGGCTGGGTCACAGGGGCAGCTGTTCACCGGCCAGTCCACTATGCACCTGACACCGTGCCGATTCATACACCAAGTTACTCACTGAATACCTCAACTCATTTGAAGCTGAAACAGAGTTTTTCTCTTCGCCACATCTCTTCATCCCCGGCATGGTTATCAGATGTGTTGTAGCCAAAATCGACTTAACTAAAGAGGGATCATTTAGCATTCAGCTTTCTGTCAATCCCAAAATTGTGAACAAGTCGCTCTCCTCAAGTTCTGTAAAAACTGGCCATGTTTTGAGTGGATGTGTAGAGAGCGTATCGGACCACGGATATATTATTGACATCGGCGTCTCTGACAGTAAAGCTGCTAAGAATGCAGTAAAAGACAAAAAAAGATTTACATGTGGGCAAGTACGTGACTTCACTTGTGGAGAAAGTCAAAAATGATGGCCGCGTTGTGCAGCTTTCTGTCTGCCCTAAGACCATCGCTCAGGCATTCGCTGACGATGACCAAGGGTGGACTCTCACAAACATACTTCCCAGCCTTCTGGTCAAAGCAACCATTAAAAAAGTCACCAAACATGGACTATTTCTGAAGTTTCTCTCTGACTTTTGTGGCCAGGTAGACTTTCTCCACATGGAGCCAGGAAAGGCATCAAGCTACATGGAAGGAAATGAGGTGCACGGCTGTATTTTGTACGTGGATCAAACCACTCGTTTGGTAGGGTTGAGCCTTTGTAACTACCTTGTTTTACCTGGGACCCGGGTTGACACAGCCCATTTAGGGGGTGTACAGATTGGTCAAGTTGTGAATAACTGCAAGATGACAGCTCTGCATCACTCATCAGGAGGCATATTTGAGTTGCCAAACAAAACACAAGCATTTGTCTGTAAAAAACACATGAAAGAACAGAGTGCTCTAGCGAATGAGAACAAAACTCTGGCCAAGGCTGAACACACTTGTAGGATCCTGGATTTTTGCCTGATAGACCAGATTTATTGTACCTCTTTACGCAAGAGCGTAATTGATAAGCCATTTTTTAGATATCATGACATTCATCCTGGTCAAGTAGTAGAGGGGAGAGTGTCACTGCTCTTTGACTATGGAATGATTGTCCATCTTTCGGACTACACTAAAGGCCTAGTGCCTCAGACCCATTTGTCGGACATTGTGCTGAAGAACCCAGAGAAGTACATGGAGGGCATTAAAGTGAAATGTCGAGGATTATCTGCAGATGCAGAAAACAGGAAACTGTCTCTGACTAGAAAAAAGGCTCTGATTGAAAGCTTCTTGCCTCTGTTCCTGAGCTTTGCTGATGCCCGCCCAGGACGTGTGTCTCATGGCCATATTGTGTGCGTCAAAAGGTTTGGCTGCATTGCTCATTTTTACAACAATGTTAAACCATAAAGTTTATGGAATTATGAATATAAAAAGCAACCCCTCCCCCTGTTTTATTTTCTCTATTCTTATATATTAATTCATAATCCTCAAGGCCAAAATCTCTGACATTGTCATCATTGAAACAGGTTTCAGTAATAGCTATGATACTGAAGGGTGAGTGAAAAGTTGCCAACACTCTTTGATAGAGTTGAAATTTGTGCACATATTTCTACTGTTAAAATGTAATACTGACCATTTACCCTTTAATTTCACACTATTTTCAACTTTTGTTTGACATGTTTGACAGAAACAAGATTTTTTATTTATTGGAGAGAAGATGGAAAAGAGGATAGTAAAAAAAAAACACATTTTAAGATCAACTAAAAATAATCATTTTGATAAGTATTGATAAAGTGTTGATCTAGATTTTTCAGTAATTCCATCAACTGCAATTTTGTGGTTTCATAATACAGGGAAATGTGTGTTTTGATAAGTTCCTTTAAAACAGAACCACACCTCTATTGTGAAAATACCTGAATGATAATTATTGGTCATGTCACATATAATGACCACAGTAGCTACTGTTTGTCTGCCTGGTTTCGTCACAGCGCACAAGGAAATGGAGCAGAATTGGCTCCGATTAGAGGCTTCGTAAACACAAACCCTTCAGGTGTTTATTATTTTATGCTTTGTACTTAAACTTATTATTCTAATTCTAGTCATATGAAAGGACTGAATAGGGCAGAGTATAACCTCTGTTCTCATAAGCACATTCCTTCCATAATATTTATATTGTTCTGTTTTGTGTCTTCCTCCTGTGGGCTCACCACTCACAGAGGGGTTCATGGGGTTCATTTCCTTATTAATTTTCATGATGGTATGTATTGTACAAAATATGGGCAATGACTCAGCAACTTAGCAAATGAATCATAATGAATGAGTTGCGTAACAAGCTGCTGAAATAGTTTTTGTAAGATTTATGCAACATTACTGCCATGAATAAACTTTTTACTTTTTAATGCTTGATTATCATTTTTTGGAACCGGAGTGCCCGGAGGAAACCCATCCAGACACGGGGACAATATGCAAACTCCACACAGAAAGGCCCGGGCGACCTGGGGATCAAACCTGGAAACTTCTTGCTGTGGGGCATGAGTTCTAGCCACTCAGCCACGCAATGGTGTAGTTACGCTCAGCTAGATTTAGGCAACGCAATAATTAGGCACAATAGTGTAGTTTGTGGTCTGAAGGGGAGAGCTGGGAAAGGACTGCCCCAACACCCGAATTAGAAGCATCTACCTCGACATTGTATTGGAGAGATGGGTCTGGATGGACAAGGATGCTGTGGTGAACCTTAGCTTATGTTACTGGAAGGCATGTTCAGCATCTGTGGACAAGATAAAGGGGACTTTGGGAGAAGTTAGGCGGGCCAGTGGAGCAGCAATTTGACTGAAGCAAACTAAAGACTAAAAGACTAAAGTATGGTCACTGTTATCTGCCTCAACAAACCTGCCTGAGGCATGTCCTGACCTCGGCCTGACCTTTGTCGGCAGCCCCACTTCACGAAGGGGGTTGTATCCCCTAGGCCAGGGGTGCCCAAACTTTTTTCATCTAGGGCCATATATTAAAACACAGAGCAGCGTGAGGGCCGATCGAGGGTCATAGACTGGAGGTCAAAACAGTGAGTAATTAAAAACTGTGCATTTATAACAGGTTTAAATGACCCTCCAGACCTTTGTTCATGTTTAGACCCTCAAAAGGACAAACTACATTTGCTCGATCAAGGTAGATTTCAAAAACATGCAGTAAAAAATACTACTTGTGGTACTATGGGCCAATTCACCTGGAAGCCTGAGGGCCAAAAACAACTGGTCTGAGGGCCACATTTGGCCCCCGGGCCATAGTTTGGACATGCCTGCCCTAGGCTGTTAAGGTTTAAGCTCTCAAAAGGAAGACAAGAGACAAGAGACTCAAAAGACTTCTACATTCCCTTTTCCAAATAAATCACACTGATTGAAGTAATTCAAATAAAATATATTAAATAAATAACTGAGACAAATAAAAAGACACTTGTTTGTCTATCAAACTTCTCTACATTTCATGGACTTTCCCTTAGAGAAAGATGAACTTGAACATGACCTATTCAGATCTCTGAATCACTGATTGTGTTCTAATATCAATCTGTAAATTACTTCATCTGTGTAAAGACTGGTAACCCATCTCATTCATCTGCCTTCCTGCCAAGAGTCAAAGGGGGGAAGGGAAAAGAAAGACCCTTATCAGAGTCCTTCTCTAGTCTTTCTCGAGTTCTTCTCCAGCCCTGCCAGAGTGCAGTCTGCTTCCAGAGTCCTGCCCAAGCCCTCACCAAGGGCCTGACAGTGCTCACAAAGCAGCTGCCAGAGGGACAATGCCTAGTTCTCCCCAAGTTACCACCAGCTGCTGAAGGAGAGACAACGATGAAGTTCTCTCTCCTTCTTTAAGTTCTGCCCGTCCTTTTGACCCGTTTTACAGCTGTAGCTTAATCTGACCATTTTTCCAAAATCCGAAGAGTTGCATTTTCTAGTCAACGCATTTTTGACTAATTACCTCAGCGCTACTCTGACCTCACAGACGCTAAGAACGTGTCCCTGCTCCTCTTCCGAGGATAAAGCATTTTCAGCCTGTCTCGTTCCGTGGCCTCCATCTCAACAAGTTTGATTCTTCAGATCCGACGCCCTGAGGACTTTGAACTACAGCGAAACCCCCCGAAGGACCACACCGAACATTTCCACTCTACTGGTCGTATGCGCATGGCTTTAAATAACTCTTAAGACTTTGCGGCAGATGTGTGAAAAAGTGTGAAAAAGTATGGTACCGATTATTAAGTTTCTCTATGGGGGTGTATTGACGGTCCAGATAAGGTTTTTTTTTTCCTTTTCTTTTTTCGTGAATCTAAGTCTAATCTGAAAGACAGACTGAAAACTAGTTGTAAGTAGTAACAGAAAGCAAAGAAAACTAATTATCACATTAATATAGAACCACACTCCGCTGACACCTTACAACCTCTCTGTCTCCACATGTCATCCTGAGGACTGCGAGCGCACCAGGCTCTGAGGCCACCTGCCACAACTGTGAGGGTCACTCACTGCCCACCTGATCAGCTCCAACCACAACCTGACCACTGGTGCCTCCTCCCAACACAAGTGCCTGCTGTGAGCCACTGGAAGCAGGGCACGAATGAGACTGTATCATCGTCTGCAGGCTGGTGTAGATGCATGTCACAAGGCGTGTTTCATGCATGGACTTAAAGGATGTCGCTGTTGTCATTACACAAAGAGAGACAAAATGCGACTGTACGTGGAAAGTACACATCTGGACAATTTTGGTCGCCATACATTTCATGTGGAAAACTACAAACACAAGGATGATAAACCGGCTTAACTACTGAAGAAACTGTACAAAACACCGGATTTCCACCTGTGGGTCGTGAACCTGGCCACAGGCAACTACTTCCTAATCGTGGAGGTGCCGCTGGTGGAAAAAGCGGGGACATATTTCAAATGTCACCTGTTTCAAGTGTAAGCGAGGACACTGGGCTAGAACCTGCCCATTCCAGATTGACCTGTCATCACAGTGACCCTGCAATACAGTGGCAGAGCCTGGTCGCCAGCAGCAGAAGAAAAACAAACTAAACAGAGGTAACACATCGCATGACAGTGACACAATCTAAACACATGCTCTCTGCAATGAAGAATGCTTTGCTACACCACACACACTCCATCTACAGCACACAACACACACATGCTCTGCAATGAAGAACGCTTTGCACCGATTCATTTGGCAAATAGCACATGATGCCTTTTGTTTACTTAGACATGTAAAGTTCTGATGTTGTCTCTGTAGACTCCAAAATGTATCGGTTCCTTTAATATATTTAGTGCCTACAGACGCATAAAGGCCTTTAAAATTATGAGGGAGGTGTTTGACTCAAATTTAATTCAGTTGCTTGGCCGAGATCTCATGCACATTTTATGAATATTTTGACCCCAACACCGACTGGATTGTGGGTCACTGATAATTCCCAGAGTGTTGAAGCAGCTTTAATACCCAACACAGTCCTGGTTGCCACTTGTGTCATTCATTTGGGCTCAGACATTAAATGACACAGCAGTGAGCATTGCCATGTCAAGACACATATTTGAACCTTGATTTTCACCATGAGCTCATTAACAACCTAGGGAAAAAACAAAAAAAGGAAGAAAATAATAAAGAAAACTCTAACTCTCTAAATTTAGATCTGAGGTTCTTCTGTAAATAAGCTAAATAGATTTTTGTTTTTTGGAGAAACATGTGAGACCATGGTCAATTTTTATGCGCCTGCGAAACTGACTGCACTCTGACAGGACTGGACTCCTCTGAGGTTCTCCCCTCTCTGTCTGCTCACTCCTCTTTGGCTCCTCTGTCTGCTCTCTGTCTGCTCACTCCTCTTTGGCTCCTCTGTCTGCTCTCTGTCTGCTGTAGCAGAGCCATGCTACATAGTTTTTCAAATAAATAAATATATTGCTTGTAGATTTTCAGATTTTCTCTCTTTTATTGTTATTACTATCATGTAAAGTGACAATATTGAAGCCTTTGGCCACTGAGCCGACAATGTTGTCTAATTTGCCCATATTTAGAAAGAACATATTTAAAAAAAAAAAAAAAAAAAAAACTCTTTAAATATTATTCTTACAGAAAATAAATCCTTGGGGAAAATCTCTGTATTAATATGGACCAGAAAATAAACTACTTCAAGGTTTAATCATCTACACATTAGCTGTCAAAGATTTTCTAATAACACATGTTTAAATATATAATATAATAAAAACATATATTCTGGTCACTCGGGCAATTGCCAAGTTCATACAAATCCAGCTGGTATCACCTCTCCATGAGCACTGTTGCAAACAGCTCTTAGGAAAATCATTCATTGTGAATAGTCTGTTATCCTTTA
Source organism: Odontamblyopus rebecca (assembly GCA_030686955.1). Taxonomy (NCBI): domain Eukaryota; kingdom Metazoa; phylum Chordata; class Actinopteri; order Gobiiformes; family Gobiidae; genus Odontamblyopus; species Odontamblyopus rebecca. The sequence continues at coordinate 36,739,029 of CM060665.1, read as the reverse complement.
TTTTCAATAAAAATATGGTTTGATGATCTCAGACAGAACTTTCTGTCCCCGGCTACATCTGGAAACTTTTTCTTTGATATGACGTCATTTTACAAAATGTGCACAATAACCAAATGTGAGTATGTGGACATGTTGGTACTTGGCCACAGTGAATTGGACTTTATACTAACACTGTATGTCTGTGTGAATGTGAATGGATGAATTAACAAGTGTCTTGTTCACAGAACTAACAACTACAACTATGGTTCATTATTTTCAAGGCCAAAGTAAATGAGATAAGAAGTTGCTGCATTTTAAATGGACATGGATTTTGGTGTGTTAAATTAACAGATATTCAACAGGTAATTTATCATATGGATCCAGGACAATAGATCTACACGGAAACTGAGCCTGCGAGTGACAAAAGGCACCTCTGGACATGAGATGTCCTGTGTGTGTCTGTTTTTCTCTCCTCACAGGTGTGAGATGTAAATGAATCAGACACTAAATGTGTGGAGAAGTGAATATGGAGACTTAAGAAACCACAATGATGCAAAAGCAACTAAATGGAAAGGGACTAAATGGGAATCGTGGATATGGTAACTTTAACATCGTCAGGTAAGACCTTTCACACAAGCATGTTTCAACTTCCACTGAGGTAAACTTTAGTCCTGCTCACACTTCACACTGACTATTGCACTCTAAGTACATTCTAAATGACAGGAACTTGAAACACAGCTTAACCCCTTCTGACCTAACAATTTCCTTACATATTTTAAGCAAGTGAGTAATGACTCTTTTCTGCGCATGAAAGTGGACAAATTTATCTGTAAAAGCACTAAGTCATGACCACCTCCTGCACAGTCTTCTACTGCCTATGTTTCCCCACAACTAATGTTAAATTGCACACATCAGAACGATGCAATGTTAATGTTGCGGTATTTTTTTTTAAACACGTTTCAAAATGTTTTGATATTGATTTTATCCATTCACCAACTTATAAATTATGTTTTTTTCATTTTTATTCAGGTTTTGCAAATTAAATTAGAAATGCTTCTATTTTATTAGAGGTACTGTACCTGACTAGATAACTATTTTTTTGATCAAGTGCTTGAGAAAAAATGGGTACAGACACAATATTCTTTAAACATCTGTATCTGAAAAAATAAAGGGTTGAGACTTTGAATAATTATTCTCTTGGTTGAAAAGTAACCTAGAAAAGTAACTTTGGAACATTTACAATTTTGAAAAATAGAGCACTGGAGTTTTAGAATTTGGGAAACGTGCATGAAAAAGATATATTAGACATTTTGGTTATTTTAAATATTGAGTATGGTTGTATTTGTAAAATATCGATTGCCAAGTCCTAAAAAATATTGCATGCAAAAATACGGAAATAATATACGACCTGTTCTATGGCAGATCACAAGGGTTAATTAGGTGTTTGCATTAGACATTAATGTGATGGATTTAAGTGATTTCTTTACAAGGTGATAGGTGATATGTTATGGGACCGGCCGTGTGTGAAGAGGCGGGCGGCGGAGTTTTAACCTCCTGAGACCTGAGCTTTTGTCTGGTGTGCATTTTTTAATTCTTCTTACTATTTGGGATAAGTAGGACCTATTAAGTATAGCAACTAAACTGTTTTTATACAGGAAGTATTTTTTGCTCATATGAGGACAATGGGTCGATCTTAGTGCATGACATCAACAGACACCATTGTTTTAAAAATGTAAAAAACACTAAAATGTACAGATAAATGTATATAATTGTAAATATGTCACTGATGTAAATAATTTCTGAGAGAGAACAATTTTTATCTTTTATCTTATTGTATTTATCTTATTTTATTTTTGAAACTTTATTCGAACTACTTGGTCGGTTGCATCTGTAACAAAGAAAATTTCCCCTCGGGGATGAATAAAAGTAATTCTGATTCTGAAAATGCATTCAGCTGTTTATTTCAAGCTCTAAACCTGCCAAATGTGACACAGGTCGACCGTGAGTGCGTTAAAAACACAGACAAAGGCGTGAAAATGTGGTTTTCAATCGTTACAAAAAAAGTGGACATGCAAAAAGCGCAAAAAGTGCAAGGTACAAAATGGAGGCAGCAGTTTCCTCTCCAGCAGCAGAACTGTCCAGATATTATATATATATACCATGGTGTTTTTTCTTTGTTGTAGAGGTTTTTTTGTTGATTCCCCACCATTTTTTTCATTGAAATTTGCTGTAATATTGTGATATCAGCACAAGATCACACAGGCAGATTCCCTCAATATGGCTGCCAGGTGAAAGTAAAAAAATAAAATAAAATCATGGTGCTAAGAGGCAAAAATGTAATGTCCTTGTATGAGGCCACAGGGTCTCAAGAGGTTAAAGGTACAGCAGGTTTATTGAGAGTTTCTGAGGACATGCCATATAGAATGCTGGAGAAAGTGAGAGGTGGATTGTTTTGAGATGGAAAAGGCAGTCACATTATTGGTTTAATGTGGGATTCAAATCAGCGCTTGGGGTCAACAAGGATGCCAAGATTAAGGATGAGTGGGGATAAAGTGTTGTTAAAATTGAGGCAGATGGTTAAGGTGAAGACAGAAAGGTAGCAAAAGTAATATGTCATATTTATCAGGCTTGTTTTAGGTCACATGTGTCAAACATGCGGCCCGGGGGCCAGATCCGGCCCTCCAAGACCTTTAATCTGGCCCTCGGCTGATTTTTCTATTAAAATACTTAAAATTTTCAGATTTTTCTGTTAATTTTCTGCACCGTTTAGCATAGCAGCGTCTCCGGCGTTTCTGTACGTTGCGACTCCCACCAGAGCAGCACAAATGAAGACTTTCCTCTTTCCAAACGCTCTTAAAGGACGATCGTTTCGACTGTCGACCGTGACCCTCATCAGCAAAATGTTAAAAAATGAGAAAAGCAGATGCTGAGTTCAGGATTTCCCAAGAAAAATAGTCTAATTCTTATTTGTTGACAGAGGTGAATGGGAAATCTGTGCTCATTGTGTTTGGAACAAGTGGCGTTGCTCGAGGAATATAATCTTAAACACCACTACGAGACACGGAGAAAAATACAATAACTTGAAGAGAGAACTGAGTTTTCTGATCCGGCCCTTTTGGGATCAACGTAGGCTGCACACGGCCCCCGGACCAAAATGAGTTTGACACCCCTGCTTTAGGTTATTTTCTTTTTATCACACAATTAGCAGAATATTAGTAAATGTTGCAAATAATCCAAGTCCCTAACCCCTATCCAGTACATTTATAACTTCTCTGTACACTGCAGACAGATCAATGAGTGATAATGGTTCAAGACATATTTGATGCCAAGAATTGAAATATTTATAATTAAATATAAAGTAAAATCATCTGGATGAACATTATATTGCTCTGTATGAGAATGCTTTTCTGATGCTGTTGATTTGACTTTTGGTAGAAGGGATTTCCTTGCTGCAGCATCTAGTGCAGTGTTTTTCAGAAGTGAATGAGAGGTGTTGACAAAGTATTGTGGATATTTTGCTCTTATATTATATTTTTACAAAGGATAGTAAGGAGTAGCATAGTCTATCTTACACAGATAACCACTTTAATTTCCCAAGTATGACTCTGGTGCAAGTTCCATAAATGGGACAGGCAGGATTATTTAATACTCTTATACTCTTGTGTGTTATATGTTGAAAGACTTACATTTACTACTATACTACTCTACTGAGAAGCATCCCGAAAGAAGGTGTCAATGATTTTGTGCAAGCACAGTATTTCTTTGTTTCATAGATGTTAAAGGCACAATATGAATTTTATAATGACTGGTAGAAATGATTACATACTTCATTACAAGGCATATATTAAAGACACACTATGAATTTATAATAAGGAGTAAAAAATGATTATATTCTTCACTTTAAACAACTGTAATTCACTTGAACTGTTGTTCTGCCCACATTTTGTGTGGCACCATAACACCAACACCAAAGCAAGTTCCTGTTTGTGAATTTTCTTCACTGACAATAGGAATGCAACTTATTTTTATCCTAAATTAGTGTTGATGTGAGAAGAATGTTTAATTTAAAGACATTTGGAACAAAAGCAGAGCATTAAAAGCAGTGGCCTAAACATCTGCGTCGATTAGTCTGTAAGTGAAAAGTTTGTATATTTATGACTGGGATCAAAACACAGGTCATGTGTTGGTCATTCCTCCATATCGATCTGACTCTTATTTCGTGTCATTCAGTGCCATCTGGGGGTTCTGTCCTGTCACTGCAGTTAAACTACAGTACATTTGATTTACAAACATTACATTACTTCATCTCTCTCTGGTGGATGTGTCGACGTATTGCAAACAATTCATCTGCGGAGAAACATTAATTTCACCAATCGAATATTGCCATTTTGTGGTTGAAATAGTTTATTATTATTATTATTATTATTATTATTAGTAGTAGTAGTAGTAGTAGTTGTAGTAGTAGTAGTAGTAGTAGTAGTAGTAGTAGTAGTAGTAGTATTTTATTGGTAAAGTATTGTTTGAGGAAATGGATGAGCATTGTGATTATCTTAAATATCATTACCCCCCTCTAGTGTTTTTTGGTCGATGGTGCTGTTGCTGTTGGAGTCTTCATGGGTTTTCAGCATCCTGTATATGCGACATATTTTGTTTTAAATGGTTAACTGATATGGCAACTGTCCTAATTTTGTATCATTCTGAAACCCATAGATAGGCTTATGGAGAAATGGATTCATAGAAAACTTAATTTGGAAATGCCTTCCTCTACTCCTCTCCTCCATGTGAACCTTGTATCATCTCAAAACAAAATCTGCATATGCTGAGGATTCATAAAAAGATGGAGTCCAACAGAAGTCAGGACAAAAGTGGTCTGGTTGTTTTGGTCTGAAGGTAAAAATGATCTTTAAATCCAGCAGACACTGAGTCACCCTGAGACTGCCCCCTTGTGGCACCTGTGTGAACACGTAACAATCAGTGTCATAACAAATAGTCTTCAAACAACAGCATCAGCCCTCTGATTGACCTGCACACAGCTGGGCTATTTGTGTCGATTTTTTTTTTTTTTATGTGTCAAAGTCTATATTTATAAAGAGTGCCCAGGTCATTTTCATAACCACCATTTTGGGTGAGAAAAAGAGTCGAGGCTAAAGTAAAGTGGAGGCTCTTGGGGCAGTTGTACAGATCACTGAAGAAGTGGATCTTTGCAGGCAAGATGAGGAGGAAGATGACCAGACCAGTATTGGCTTGATTTCTGTTGGAATCCATCTTTTTATGTTTTAGTCATGATGTGTGTTTATAATGAAAGTCAAAGTCTTTTTTTCACACATAAACCTCTTCCATTCAAAACCCAGTAAAGCACCATTATTTATTTATGCAAAAAGTATTATTATAATTATGCAAAATAATACATGTTTATTATTATTGAAACTAGGTTCTAATAAATTTAGTTTAGTCAGGTTACTATGGTTAAATCTCTTTATTTTGAAAATGTCATTTTTCAATTTTTATTTTGTTTTGTTTTGTTGACTATGAGTGTATTTTAGGCAAAACTGGCTTACTGTGTACAAAAATACACAATACATACACAAAGTTTGCACATGCATGAGTAAAGTGGAAATAGATAAAGAGATGTGAGTTTTCAAAGCACAAAAGAATATGAATATATGTGGATTTTATCGCTATTCAAAAACAGGGACCCTTTTACATAATCCTCTCCCATTCAAGATACAGTAAAGCGCCATTTTTAAAAATTATGATGATCAATTATCGACATACAATAACTAGGCTATAATTAATTTAACTTGTTTTAATTTAGAAAATATCAAATATTTATATATTGTATTAATATCAAATATTTTTAATTGTTTACTTTTGCGTACTTTTATAGTAAAATATTATAATGTAAAATATATGGATCAAATTAGTGGCGGCTGGTGGTATAATTTTTTGGGGGGGATCCCTGGGTCACCCGGGCCTTTCTGTGGATGGGACCATGACCTCCACCCTCCTGTGGCCTCACCACCTGCAGAGGGGTTCATAGGGGGGTTAGGTGCTGTGAGGATTGGGCAGCAAGCTGCCCCCACGACCCAGCTGGATTAAGCGGGAGAAGATGGATGGATGTATTATGTATAGGCTATATAAAATTAAAACAAATGCCAGAAACAGAGCACAAAGGCCTTACCTGATCCAGCTGATGACTACTTTTCTGAAGATGAAGAAATTCCATTGTTCATGCCTGCTGTTCCAGCCAAGTCTTCGAGGTCAAGTACAGAGGCCATAAACAACCTTGTTCCTGAGCCAGCTACTCACACTCTTAAGTCATTTCCTCCTGAACCAACCATGACGGACATTGCCAAAGATGATCCTGTTGAATCCATTCCGGTGACCAGTCAAGCCCCTAACGCAGTGCTACCGTTGGACAATGCTCAAAATGTTGATCCTACTGAAATTGCTGCTGAAATTGGAAACTTACCTGAGACCATCCATGATCCTGAAGATCAAAGTGAGTCCAGAAGTGATGTACCTGTGGCTGAAGAAATGTTACCTGTTGAAGAAATAGTGCTCATTGCTGAATATCAAGCCGAGTTGCCCTTAGATCCTGTACCCACGAACACTGTTCCAGATCTATCTAGGGTAGCTGTGGAAGCCGCTAATCCCAACAACGTGGCTTTACCTCCTGAGATAGCTGACAATATTACATTACGCCGTTCAGGCCGTCAGCGGGTTCCGCCTAGCCGTCTACAGTATTCAAAGTTAGGCAACCCCTTAGTCTCAGTCGTCCAAACCTTATTCCAGAGTCTTTCTGATGTTTATACTGACGCTCTAACTCGAGGCTCATTACCCCAGAAATAGTTAACCTGCTTTTGTCGTTTCAACATGCCACGAGACAGGCATGGACAAAAGGGGGGAGGGTGTAACTGTGCAAATTTCCCTGCCTTGACGCTGCCGTGCCTTTAAGAGGACGTCATTACTGCCCCTCTTTGACATGCGCACTGTAGCGCAGGTAGCAGTACGCAGGGGGAGTGCCACGGAGAAAGACACGTGTCTATCTTTCTCCACTCTATGTATACTTATTCGTGCGTAAATGAGTAGTAAGTATCTCACTTATTATGGACCTTGTTCAGTATTGTTTGCTGTGCTGCTTACCATTGTTAGTATTTTCGTCACGATCTAACTTAGTATTCTTGTAAATTTGTCAATTCCCCATCCGATCCGCCATTAATACGTTCTGCATCTTTATTCATATCGTCATGACGTAGTCTCTGACGCCCCCTGTTGGATTTATACCGCGACTGTCACCATATTGTGCGCTTTAAACATCTCGTTCTACATACTGTATTTAAACATGTTGATTTACCTTATTTGTTGTATATTTGGTTTGTTTAAGTACAGTTCTAATCATTTGTATATATTTGTTTTTGTTTGTTATAGAATAACCACATCACATCACACACCTTCCCATCATACCGAAACCCAATCGTCAATAAACTTTCTTCTATGAATCTCTGGATCTCGCTGCAGTCTTTCTGATCGAAGACTTAGGCCAGACTCCCGTAGGCCAGCATTCATTTCTCATATATTTCACAGTAACCCAGGTCTATATTTTAAATTATAAAATATTTGTGCATTGATATATATAATAAATTCATTAATAAGTAATCTATGGTTTCTCCCTCTCTACCTTTGAGCTGCTGCTGTCATTTTAATGTCCTTTGAAGTCTCGTGTGATTTGAGTTAGGTCCCGAGATTTTGCGCCGCCCCCATTCACAGCATACAGACCAGACACTCACTTGGCTGTTAGGTGTGTGGCTAGTAGGACTGCGAGCAAGCTGTAGGTAACCTATTTTGCTCATTTAATCGCTTATTGTTCAACTAAGTGATCCGATTTTTAAGCGTTGTGCTCCCTAACCTTGTAGATGCCTCCGCTGCAAGTGAGACACTGACTCATCCATGTATGGAAGTAACTGAGGAATCGGTGAGTGTTGATGGTGTTGATGCTAATGCTAACCGGCGCTAATGCTAGCCGGCGCTAATGCTAGCCGGCGCTGACGCTAGCCGGCGCTGACGCTAGCCGGCGCTGACGCTAGCCGGCGCTGACGCTAGCCGGCACTAGCCTTGGTTTAGCACGGGTCTAAGGCGTTATCCAGTTTATTCACACACTGAATCAATATTTACTGACCCTTTTAATCATGATTATTTGCCCTTAATAGTGATAATGATATGCAATTGTGATTAAGTACTATGCACTTTATTATTAGGGAAATGGTGCTGCAGAATTATTTTTCTATTAATATTGTACATTCAAGTTGCTTACAATTTATATTACTCATTGCTAATTATTTAATTATTAGGCATCTATTGTGTGCACAGGTTATTTATACATGCATGTTCTTGCACAGGCCAGGTTTTTGGACTGTTGTTGGGTTGTCCTGCTGCTGCTAATCAAAGGGCCAGCAGCCCGACTTAAGACCTGTTGACCTGGATCAGCCTACACTTCAGTGTGCGGTAGGAGGCTCTGTAGCCTTTTTGTATTTTGCTCGCTCCACCACCTCCAATGCGCTCTGGATCGGTCTCTTTTTTTTGAGACAATGGACAATGGACACTTAGGTTCGTACGTTCTTGGAGTAACAAATGGACACTCAACCATCGACTAACTATAAACCAAACTCAACTCTAGCGCTCTGTGGAAACGAGCTTTAAGAACTCCTACCGTGCCTGGGATTTAGAGTTGGGCGGTATCCAAAGTTTGATACCGTTAAACCGTCTCCACATTTTCCCGGGGTATACGGTATTACCATTGCTAAGGCTAAAAAAAAAAAAACACACTTCGTAGCACTATGGTGGAGTCCGCTGGCCAAATGGCAGCTTGCATTTATACCGTTTAGAAACAGAAAAGCATTACATAGGCCTAATGATACTGAAAATATAACAAAACATGTAAAAAATTAGTAACTTTTATTAACAAATGTTTAAAAAGTGCAAATACAGCAGTCAACCGACAGAACGAAATAACAAATTGTCTATGGGCTAAAGCTAGCTAACAAGACATAACCGAAAATGTGCATATGAGAACGCAGCGGAAATGCTCGTTTGTATATTTTTAAAATATATTAACATGAATCAAATAAATTAAAAGTACAACTATACAACATTTCGAACCGTTTTTGTACGTCAGAAAAAGCCACTCCTTATTGAAAATAAAATGATTAAGCTATTGAATGTTTTTCGCCAGAAAAACCAGCATGTTCACTTTTTCCGGCTTGAGTAGGGCACGTTGTGGGTTGACAACTTTGCCCGCGGTGCTGAAGACCCGTTCCAATGGAGAGATTGTGGCACAAACGCACAGGTATTTTCGGGCAACCTGCGGCATTAAAGGAAAGCACCCGACTCCATTGGATTTCCACCAAAAAGGGGGTCTTCATCTCCCGGAATAACAGGCTCGCGACAATATGCAGTTGTCTCTGCTTCTGCTCGCTCCTCTACAGTGCCGACCAGATCTGCCTGGCTCTCCCTTGTCATTTGGCCGAAATCCGAAATGCTGCCAAATTGCAGACGTTGTTTTTCATTGGGACCAACTCAGCGCGGCCTGTCATGTTGTCTTGTCCTTCTCCCTTCGGAGCGGTAATGTCACGTGACTACGCAACATCCAGGAACTTCATCGAATGTCAACAGTTAAGAGCAACATTACACTATAACATAGTAATATTCGTTTTAAACTGTAATAGTATTAAATTAACAAACACAACCACACATACATAAGTGTTGAAAAAACACTCTTTATTTAGGCATTAAATCAATTATAGTTAATATTATATTAGGGCAAGATTTTTTTTAATGACGGTAATGAATCTGATACCGTGGCTATTTTTAGATACCGCGGGATACCTCTTATTACCGTATTACCGCCCAACCCTACTGGGATTTATCAATCTTATGAACTTCTACTGTTTGCGATTACTTACAAGTGCACTTGTCTCTGTAAATATTGTACATATTCATTCAATAACATTTGGTACTCTGGTAGCACCACATATCTGTGTTTTGGGTTTCATTTATCATGCATTTACCTTCCTCCTAGAGTCTGAACCATTCTTCTGATTTTTCCTATATTTTCCAAAAGTAACTAATTGTGATTCTCAAACAGTATCCAAGCAGGTATTACAACAGCCAAGCGCAAAGTTTAAGCAGCAACACAACCTAATGCACCTGCTCACACCCAACCCAAACAACACAAAGTAACACACCGTAACACAACTTAACACAGTGTAACACACCGCTCACAAACAGCCCACACAACCAACCCCTGTAACGTCATGAAAATGCAGCAAAAATGCTGCTCCGGTCAAATCCCGGCATCCGTGCCGCTCCTACGGCACACGGCAGAACACCGGAGAGGCTCCATCGCTCATTCATTTACGCATTTACCTATTAACACTATAGCAGTTTACCTGTGAGGCTCTGTCCTCAGATTTGCCCCAAACTAAGAAAAACAAGGCTCTTACCTTCTCCAGGGGACTGATGCAGAGTGTGTCCTCTGTCCACTGTCCTGTTGCTTCTGTCTGCAATATGTCCAACGGGACAAGGTCCTGGAGCCGAGTGCACGAGCTGGTTCTAAAACTTGTCTTAATCCCACTTCCTACTTCAATCTGAAAGTTACGCCAGTCCATATTACCACCAGGACACCGGGTGGACTTAAACCCTCTGCACTATGCTTTTACGCCCAGAGTGCCCGGCCGGCGGCAGCGAGTGGCTTCCCCAGCTACGGCAGTGCGGCCCCGGCGGCAGCGGATGCTGCGGCCCCGGCGGCGAGTGCCCCGGGACCCAGTCTGTGTAAGTGTGTTCCATGCTTTAGGTTTCTCCTCCCGCTTTCCTGTTTCACTTTAGGGGAAAGTAGCTAGCGGCCACAGTACACAGCTCTGTATTTCTCCATTCATTAGCTTGTAGAAGTAGCATTAGCCTGTTGGGCTGAGGCGGGACAGAGCAGCTGAGTCCTCATTGGTCAGAATAAATAATAAATAATAAATCTTTATTTATAAAGCACTTTTATAAACAAGGTTTACAAAGTGCTGTACAAGCAGCAATGGACAACAGAAAACACACACACGCACACAAAAAATCAGCACATAAAACAAAGAAAACAGTCAATGATCCAACAAATCAGATTAGTTCTAATAAATAAATAAAAAAATAAAAGAGATAAAATGAAAATAAATAGGGAATAAAAAGAACTAAGACCAGTTAAAGGAAGGCCAACCGATAAAAATGGGTTTTAAGAAGTGATTTAAAAGATGATAATGATGGTGCAAGCCTTATCTCCTCAGGCAGGTCGTTCCAAAGCGCCCGGACTGAAAAGGCTCGATCACCCTTTGTCCGGAGCTTGGACTCCGGAACAGTTAATAGGGACCTGCCTGAGGATCTAAGGGTGCAGGAGGGCTCGCATGGAGTTAAAAGTTCTGAGATGTAACTTGGTGCAAGACCTATTGTGATAATAATTGTGATAATGTTTGTGAAGACCAATCAGTTGATTTGAGTGCACCCCCACCCTGCGCACCCCTTTTTCAGGGGCTGCAATACAAAGTAATGGGCAAAAGCAACGTAATGACGTCAAATTTTCTAAATGTTTCAGGCCCCTCCATAGACCTCCACTGGGGCACACCTAAAGTGCGTACTCAGATGCACCACATGACTCAAATACAGTGATATGAGCACATTTAACATGATAAAAATATGTCTATGCAGATACACATTCGGGTTTAAACACAATATTAAACATATAGCCTAATATAAAATAACATTATTTATTTTTAAATCAAGGTTAAGTTAGGGAGTGCGGCGCACTTGTGCCTCTATTCACCAGCCAAATATCAAATACATGGATATACTGAATCAAATATATAAAGTTTGCACATGTATGAGTAAAGTAGAAGTAGATGAAGCTCTGACTACCTCTGATTGTCAAGTGCATATGACAGACTTTTTCTAGTTTGGACTTGTTTTGGTCAGATAGTACCTGTGGTAATTTGTGGACGTTAAAAGAAAAGTGCAGGAGTTATAAAACGGAGTACATCCTCTGCTTATGTCAACATGGAGAATTCTCTCAAATGTAGGGACAATTTAACTATTAGTTAAGTATTGTGTATTTTTTCCCCACTTTGAAACAAATAAAGGTTTATCTTATCTCATGTATACAGTATTGACCCTTTATTACATTATGGTTGCTAAGTAAAAGTTGTGGAATTACTTATGTCAGATCTGCTGCACGTGTCCAACCAGGACAGGACAAAAACAGCCTAAACAACATTGTTAAAACTTGTTCAAAGATTCTGGGGGTGCAGATGCTCAGTCTTCACTGTGTGTGGAGCAGACAGATGCTGCAGAAGGGATAATTGTCTGTAGAACCAATACACTAAAAAAAATGGCTGCCGAGCACACACGCGAATCGGCAGGTTCTCCGCGTGGGCTGCCTAACATGGCTGAAACTAGCATGCCTTCCACCATCCTCTAAGTGGATGTCTAGTGCTGTTTTTACCTTATGCTTAATTTTATTAACCATACGACAACGGCTATGCGCTGAAAACAGGACTTATATTCCACTATGCGGAAGCCAGTATCTCCTATATTCTGCCTACCTGAATAATGGGCAAGTCAGAGCACCATCCACGCTACAAGAGCACGCCAAGTCAGCCAGTAAAACGGTGGGACTTACACATTTGGTGTTCATAGTCCTAGTGGCCGGCGATGTGGAGATAAATCTGGGCCCACTTCCATTCTGCAGCACACAAGCGGATTCACATTTGGCCCCCGGGTTGGCTCCATCCACGGCGGGCGACTGCTTGGCACCTCGGCTGGCTACATCCTCGGCGGGCTGCCTGCGAGCACCCGGGCTAACTCCATCCACAGCGGCCAGTAGGCTAGCACCCGGGCCAACGCCATCCATGGCTGGCTGCCTACTAACACCAGAGCTATTGTGGTTTAGATCCCCAATCCAGGAATTAACCCTCTCTAGTAGCCGCGTTTCCCCAGATGCTTCACAGAAGGGAAGATGCTTGCGAAATGATTTAACGACAACTCTAATAAATGTAAATATGATTTATTTTACAGATAATGGAGTTAGCCAATTAACATACAGTTTAAGTCTGGATCCTCTTAAAAGCCCAATGCAAGAAAGACCCAGAAGAAAATCTTAGGGTTATATTTATAGCTTCCCTATACCAGGACATCCCACTCTTGACCATCTGGAGTTTCCAGAGAGAATATATTTCACACAGAACAAATATCCATAGATTACCCAACGATGATTCAATCACCACTGGTGATGGATTGATACCATCTTCCAGATGCATTTTGGAATGCAGACCTCCAAAGCTCTGTCCCTTTATGGGCTCCAAACTGGTCATCCCAGACTGAAGGCCTGTGAATTATAAAATTGTTCTCTTTACCTTAATAATATTAAGGGGGGTGATGATTAAAGAAGCATACAACTGTTGACTTGTATTCTCCTCTGAACATGTGAACCTTGACAATTAAGTGGGCTGTCTGTGCAGAGACCTGTATGCTCTTTTAAAAATGGCATGTGTAAGCTCAACCTTATGGGATCTATAACATGTCAGCAAGTGATGTAATGTCTGAGTCCGGCTATAAGAGGACTTCTGCAGTGTGCCGGTTCAGAGACAGGGGTTTAGGACCAGCTGATTCGAGGCCTGTACTACTCAAACCAAGAATAAAGATCTTCCTGTGGACCGCATTATGCCTTCTGAATTTTTGTTCAAGTGCCTTCAAAAACCCAATATCAACAAATGGTGACCGCCGATGTGATTAATGATCTGTAATCTTGGAGTACAGGCCTTATCAGATCGTCTCTCCGCAAACTCGAAGACCATCGCAAATGAACGCGTTCCAGAAAAATACGGTATGACAGCAGCCTTTTTATTTTAGAATTTCTGTCAATTGATTTAATGCCAAATTAAATGTGATGCTTTGGACTTTGTGTAATATTAGGTGATAATTTTGAACTATGTAAATGAGCCGTGTTTATGTTTATCACGTGAGAGAAAAGAAAACAGTGTAGTGCCGTATCTAGGCTTAGTAGATTTATCTATTGTATCGTGTATTATGATAATGGCACGTAAAAAGAGAGAAAGCAGGGGTTTTATAAAACATATACTTTTGTGGTAAAACTTTAACACAAAAAATAAAAGTAAAACCTTAATTAAGTTTATATAAAAATACAGGCCCTACATATACATATAAAAAAGGATAAAAACAGATCTAGAATGTGTGACCCTAGAAAATACTATATGTATTTCTATTAGTGTTTTTTAGAAACAAAGAGATAGAACCTGTGAGTTGCGCAACATAAACATAAGATAACCCTGCGAAGCAAGAGATAGTAGTGCGTTTGGTCAGGAGCGGTTCAGAGACCAGTGGCTGTGTGGCTGTGGCAGGGCTCTACGCTAACTTTTTTTTTCAGGAGCACATGTGCCCCTAAGTTAAAAATTTTAGGAGCACAGAAAAAAAAATGGGGGCACAAGTAGGTTTTCATTTCGAACGATTATTACAGTGCAGAACTTGCGCACAACTTATTTGAATTAATTTAATACAAAAAACAAAAGAATTATTATGACTGTACTTTTCCTGCATGATCGCAGTGTTTTTATAAATATATCTTCATTTTATCTGATTAATATTTAGACTAAAAATAAGCCAAACAAACTGTACTGGACTGAAACACTCTGTGGCCCTTTTTGGACCCTCACCCACAGTTTAAGAACCTCTTCTTTAAGAGAACTTCCACTGGCACTTTACACAAAACTGCTTCAAAGTGAAAAACATAGGTAAGATTTTTAAACCTGTATTTTCAAATTCCTAGGTGAAGTTACATTCTCTTACTGGTTTTACAGTGGTTTTTAGCCTCTGCACATTTACCAAACTAAACGCACACTGTGACAGAGTTATTTGGCATTTTCTTAGGCAAACTTCAGCCCACATATCACCTGCTCTGTGCTGTGGGTCTGCTCTGTGCGGACACAGACAGAAAATTAGTATTGGCGTATTTGACGTGAGGCGGAAGGATAGGTAGGGATACCTGCCCTGTGACGCAAGGTGGTACACAAGGGTGCGCGCTGTGGACAAGCCGCGCGCTGCGGAGTCTGTGCTGACGGGCCGCACAGTGTCTGCGGGCTCCAGTGCACAGGCCGCAGAGAGACGTCCCGCATGGTCACGCACACCGGTACAAGTTTATTGCAGCGGCCGTAATGAAATATGATCACACTCAGTATTCAGACCTTGAGTCCGTGATAAGACCGAGTCCAAATGCGCTCGAGACAAGACCAAGACAAAGCTCTCGCTTTAGCTGAGAAGGAAGTCCAGCGGCGTGGGGGCGTTTACTGAGTGGTGGGACAGGTGTGGATCCTGCTGCGGGGCGCTCCTCGTTGAAGGGGGCGTGGGTGTGTTTTGAAGCGGAGTTTGTTCGTATGAGTGATATCGGCCACATGCGGAGCTCGTACGCTGGGGTCAGCGCTCGCGCTGGGAAAGCGTGCGGCGCTTTAGGGGCGATCCAGGCTTGGGCACGATTCTGAAGTCCTAGTGTGAGTGCGCCCCTAATGTTTGATACATTTAGAACATTTAACTTGTCACGTTACGTCTGTGCGCAGTTCTCCTTATTGTGGCTGCAGAAGCACTCGCACTGGTGCGACTGTTTTATTTTCCTCGTTCGCACGACGAAATATTTACTCGCAAATGCGAGTGAAATGGGCGCACTGTAGAGCCCTGGGCTGTGGTCTTGAATTAGTGCTTAAACGTGCACCTGTCTGGCCTGTGCTGTAGACGCTCGAGATACTTTGTACTTGTACTTTGTGTGCTTGCGGGTACGAGCACAAGGGGGGAATGGCCTGTTTAGGGTAACTGGTTGTAAAATTATCATGTTTAAATATTTGTGGCGTTGCAGCACGTGGGCTAGGTGAGTCAGGTTGAGTACTGGTTGAGATAGCGTGGTGGTTACTGGGTTTTGTGTGGCTCCTGGTTGGGTGTTTGTTCATAAGGTTGGGTGGAGTGTAGTCATTATTAAGTGTTAGTATAATGAATTAACTAGATAAGAATTTGGAAAACAGTAGTTGTTGTTAAATGATAGTAGAAGGTAGGCTGAAATCAGGTAAAGTGGGACAGTGCTAAAAATCTAATTTTCATAAATGTATAATGTATATTTCATTCAATTAATTAATAGTCATTTATAAAGACACTGACAGTATAATGTGTTAAAAAGCTAAAATATATATTGCTATAAGATAATGAACAGTTATTCTACACATAACATAGTTCCAGAGGTCAACTTGACCAATCACAATCCTTGTTTCATATCCAGTAGACATTCAGCAATAAAACAGTGACAATTGTGATTGGCCAATAAAATATTTTTTATATAACAGATAAGCTTGTGTCTTAGTCAACCTGATGTCCCACTCAATCTGACTTTACCCTATGAGTAATTAATTAAGTAATGTAAAAAGAAACTTAAGGGAGAATATTAAAATTGTTGAAACTAATTTAATGTTGCTTCTTAAATAGATTTCAGATACTATCTAACGTTAAATTTCTGCTCTTTTTTTAGAAATCAGTCTAAGGACAGGAAGTGGGAACTGGAGAGAAGCTTTTTGGGATTTAAAACGCTTAGTGTCTACAGGTAGATTGCAGGAAATAGACAGTTCATCCATCTATCTATCTATGTTTCTTTCGGGAGGCGTATACAAAATAAAACCATTTCCACTTGAAATATACTAGAAAATCTACACATTTTGCATACTTTAATTTTTTGAGCATTTGAAAGTTGCAAAATGTCATTGACTCAATTATGTTTGAAACTGAAAAAGAGAGTGAGTGCATTGAGTATTCATGTAGTGTTCTATTCACAAATACTAATGAAATGAAACTTGTATAAGATTAAATTTGTGTCAGCTGCCTTCACCCAGTCCTACTGTCTTCTTGCTTATCTAGATCCATTCCCAGGCACGTGTACTGTAAATTTAGTGAATTTAACTGGAGGCTGTAGGTGATGCTCAGGGAAGTCTTCAATGATCAAGTGCATGAAAAAAGACATCAAAGATATATATTGCCCTTGCAGGGTAATTAGTATTTTTAAGATTGCTTACATGATACATAATAATATATAAATAGTTGATTTTTTTCCCCAATACAGTAAACTTACAGTTTTTTTAATATGATATAAATACTTTTTAAAACACTTATGTTCAACATCTGTGCCAAAGAGGTTAATTTTAATTCCAATAAATATTTGAAGATTCATTTCAGTTAGCTTCTGGCCACAATATACAATGGCAAGATATTACTTCATAGTGAACCTTCTAAGGGAACCACATTCAACATATCTTCTTGGGATTACCTGTTGGTGTAAAATATTGCTACATTATAAACATTTATAGGACAGAATGGTACCAGATTATTCAAGTGTTCACTCATTTAAAGCAGAAAAAAGGCACAGACTCCCAGCAACAAATGGAGTAAATCCAGTCGAGGGAAATAGGCAGCACTAGCAGTCGTTGCTGAAGTTGGAGAACCAGTTGTAGTTGGAGCAGGAGTAGTTGTAGTTGGTGCAGGGGTAGTTGTAGTTGGAGGGACTGTTGTGGTAAGTGATGAGCAGGAGTTTGGTCCAGTCACAGCTCTGTACGGGGGCAGTTCAGGTAGTAGTGTGTTCAGAACAGAGGTGGAGCACGTGTTTGGTGAGGCACAGCCTTTGGCTGGAAGATTGGACGATGAAGCTGATGTTGCTGAAAAATCATAACAGTTGTAGTAAATAATCAGAAGAGCTCATCATAAGTTTGAGTTGAAATGTTTTACTTTCATTATTTCAAACATGTTCTTCATGAGCTTAGAAGAAGGAAATAAATATACAAGCCTGTAAATAACAAGTGTATTCCACTGATTTAAGACAAACCTGTAGTTGAGAAGCACTTGGTCTCCAGTACATTACATGTTACAGTAGTGGCACATATGCCTGTCACAGGATTACAGGTCGGGCATTGCAGGGAGCTGTTTCCAGGGGGCGATGGCACTGCAACACAAACCAGTACATCAGTACATCTGTAACCATAGTAACCCCTTTATTTTCATAGAATCCACAAATGTATTGTTTGTGAATATAACACTCACATTCTTTCATTGTTTGTCTTTTTAACAAATGAGGTGTACTCACAAGCTGGGGGATCTTTGTTGCAGTTTGTTGAGTTACAACAGGTGGCTTGTGCAAACACCTGACCAAATCCAGTGTTTACGGAGTGTGTGTGTGGGGCTGCAGCTGGACACAGTAGGGTGTCTGCACATTTCTTTATTATTTTCATAGAAGTAGCTCCATTTTGAGTAACTAAAATGGAACAAAAGTTTTTAAATTATTCAAAATATCAAGTAATTTCATAAAAAGAAAATATGAATGAATTTTGTGATGAAATTTTACTTTCTGTTTTTGATACAAAGCACATGGTGTTTGTTACTGGACAGCGTTGCACAGTTGCTTGTTTGCATGTTGGATCAGTGGGGTCTGTACAAATGCTACAGCGCAGCTTCTGTCCTGGAGCAGGACTATTTGGAGTTGGAGCAGGGGTAGTTGTAGTTGGAGCAGGGGTAGTTGTAGTTGGTGCAGGGGTAGTTGTAGTTGGAGGGACTGTTGTGGTAGGTGATGAGCTAGAGGTTGGTCCTTTCACAGATCTGTACGGGGGCAGTTCAGGTAGTAGTGTGTTCAGAACAGAGGTGGAGCACGTGTTTGGTGAGGCACAGCCTTTGGCTGGGAGATTGGACGATGAAGCTGATGTTGCTGAAAAATCATAACAGTTGTAGTAAATAATCAGAACAGCTCATCATAAGTTTGAGTTGAAATGTTTTACTTTCATTATTTCAAACATGTTCTTCATGAGCTTAGAAGAAGGAAATAAATATACAAGCCTGTAAATAACAAGTGTATTCCACTGATTTAAGACAAACCTGTAGTTGAGAAGCACTTGGTCTCCAGTACATTACATGTTACAGTAGTGGCACATATGCCTGTCACAGGATTACAGGTCGGGCATTGCAGGGAGCTGTCTCCAGGGGGCGATGGCACTGCAACACAAACCAGTACATCAGTACATCTGTAACCATAGTAACCCCTTTATTTTCATAGAATCCACAAATGTATTGTTTGTGAATATAACACTCACATTCTTTCATTGTTTGTCTTTTTAACAAATGAGGTGTACTCACAAGTTGGGGGATCTTTGTTGCAGTTTGTTGAGTTACAACAGGTGGCTCGTGCAAACACCTGACCAAATCCAGTGCCTACGGAGTGTGTGTGTGTGGCTGCAGCTGGACACAGTAGGGTGTCTGCACATTTCTTTATTATTTTGGTAGAAGTAGCTCCATTTTGAGTAACTAAAAAGGAACAAAAGGTTTTAATTTATCAACATCATGAGTAATTTCCTCAAAAGTAAATATGAATGAATTTTGTGATGAAATTTTACTTTGTGTTGTTGATACAAAACACATGGTGTTTGTTACTGGACAGGGATGTGGATTTGATTTGGCACATGTTGGATCAGTGGGGTCTGTACAAATGCTACAGCTGATTGCAGAACCTGTTGAAACAACACAAATCATTTATAATAAAATACACTGAACACTGAACAACACAGGAACACTGATGCTTCTCTCTTAGGTGCACAAGTAATGTTCCCTGTTATAACACGTCTGTAAGTCTTTAGCTGTCCTGGTAAAACACACAAATACAAATACTACAAGAAGGGTCAAGTATTCTACTGAAACATGATTAATAATGAACAGATTTATGCTTTTCCCAAAAATGACCCATCATTTTGAAAACAAGTGTGTCCCTTTTAATATGGCATGATTCCATGTTATGTGACTATTAATACTTGTACCAAGTACACAGCAGTTTGCTGCTGGTGCAGATTGGCCTGTCCACAGAATTCAGACTGGAGAATGCGAAGTGTTAAACATTGTGTAACCCGCATTTAAGGCGGAGACTTTTATTTTGGCGGGTCCAGTTCCGGTGCCGCTGCCCGTATTTTCCGTTTCCTTTAAGTTTCCCTACTTGACTTCCCCCTCCCTCCGCTGTGGCTGTGGCCTGGTCTCTTCAGCAAACAAAGCGATCAAACTTTGGAAATTTGCACCATTCAAACTGCATATTAAGGTGAGACTTTTGCCAACACCTAAAATACTATCACAGAAAATTCCAACCGTCTAAACCATTGCTAACTCATTTCATTAACTAAAGTCGTCACCTGCTCCTTGCAGATCTCCTATAGAGCCTCCGTGCATGTTAACCGGTCAGCCGTGCATGTTAACCGGTCGGCCGTGCACGGAGTCTTGTGTGTCGGCCCCGGAAAACTCAGGTAAAAGTTTTCTATTGCTATTTAATGATGTATTGTAATGAAGGCAGCTTTTTTATTTAACTTAATATTGAAAATATAGAAGCGCCTTTCATGACGTTTATCAAAGTTAAGCGCT
Organism: Odontamblyopus rebecca; assembly: GCA_030686955.1. Lineage (NCBI taxonomy): Eukaryota > Metazoa > Chordata > Actinopteri > Gobiiformes > Gobiidae > Odontamblyopus > Odontamblyopus rebecca. The sequence goes on along the minus strand of CM060665.1, from coordinate 36,718,542 downwards.
CTGTTTAGCTAACGCTAAATGCTTTAAGAAGTTTTGTGTTCACGTAGCTACGTGTTTTCCTGTTGTTGTGCAACACTTGATTGATGCACTCTGGTTGAGTATTTGTACAAATATTGAAATTTTGAATGTGTGAATTAAGTGCACTTGTTTTGAATGAATGAATTAATAATTTAATTACTATAGTAAATGCTCATTGATGTATTTAACTAATTCATCTGTTTTATGAATTAATTTCAGCATGATTAATTATATTAATTATAATTAATTAATTATTGTTAATAATTAATTGTTAGTCTGTTAATGGTGTATACCATAATTGTATTTTTCCTCATGTATGTTAATCATGCATTGTTTTCATTTATGTTAGGTTACATTAGTAGTACATTAGTTTACATGAGTATATTAATGAAATATTTATTTGTGTTTTGACCTTTTTAGGTCAGGTTTTTTGTATGGGCGGAACCAACTACCCCATCAACTTCCAATCTCTACTGATGGTGAGCTAGACCAAAACAGAGCGGTAGGACAATGCTTTTCTTTTCCACCGCTGCTTGACCCATAAACACTCAACTCCTGCAATTTACCCGTTGGATTTATTTTTATTTATTTTTAAAAAAACCTGATTCGTTAACTCTCACCTTGAACTATAACAAGAGAAGGGCAATATATTTTTTTTTGGGAAAAGACTCGATTCAAACCGAAAAGTGAGAGCTGACCTTTTGTCAGTTGTTTCTGTGTTATTTTTTTTCCTTGGTTGGTTATTACCCGACTATTACTGTGTATTTATGTGGGGAAAAAATTAAACTCAATATACATACAATAATTCAAACTTTTATGGTCTATACTTCATTTACACCTCGGGCTACTTCACGAACCATCTTCTTCTGTATCCACTAATCTACCTTAGTGTTAGTTAGTGTTGCCTAGCCTTTAATTAGCGTTACAATTGTCTATTGAAAAGTCAAATAAACTCTAACATAATGTAAATCATAGCAACAATAGCAGCAACAATAAAGCCTAAATGGGGATAAGAAATGTTACCTGTGGCAGGGGCAGTTGTAGTTGGTACAGGGGTAGTTGTAGTTTGTGCAGGGGCAGTTGTAGTTGGGGCAGGGGTTGTTGTAGTTGGTGCAGGGGTAGTTGTAGTTGGTGCAGGGGTAGTTGTAGTTGGAGGGACTGCTGTTGTAAATGATGAGCTGGAAGTTGATCCAGTCACAGATCTGTACGGGGGCAGTTCAGGTAGGAGTATGTTCATAACAGAGGTGGAACCCATGTTTGGTGAGGCACAGCCTTTGGCTGGGAGATTGGACGATGAAGCTGATGTTGCTGAAAAATAATAACAGTTGTAGTAAATAATCAGAACAGCTCATCATAAGTTTGAGTTGAAATGTTTTACTTTCATTATTTCAAACATGTTCTTCATGAGCTTAGAAGAAGGAAATAAATATACAAGCCTGTAAATAACAAGTGTATTCCACTGATTTAAGACAAACCTGTAGTTGAGAAGCACTTGGTCTCCAGTACATTACATGTTACAGTAGTGGCACATATGCCTGTCACAGGATTACAGGTCGGGCATTGCAGGGAGCTGTCTCCAGGGGGCGATGGCACTGCAACACAAACCAGTACATCAGTACATCTGTAACCATAGTAACCCCTTTATTTTCACAGAATCCACAAATGTATTGTTTGTATAACACTCACTTTCTTTCAATTTTTGTGTTTTTTTTTTTTAACAAATGAAGTGTACTCACAAGTTGGGTTAGCTCTGTTGCAGTTTGTTGAGTTACAACAGGTGGCTTGTGCAAACAGTTTACCCAGTCCAGTGCCTACGGAGTGTGTGTGTGTGGCTGCAGCTGGACACAGTAGGGTGTCTGCACATTTCTTTATTATTTTGGTAGAAGTAGCTCCATTTTGAGTAACTAAAAAGGAACAAAAGTTTGAAAATTATTGAAAACACAAGCAATTTGCTGAATTGTAAATATGAATGAATTTTGTAATGCAATTTTACTTTGTGTTGTTGATACAAAGCACATGGTGTTTGTTACTGGACAGGGTTGTGGATTTGATTTGGCACAAGTTGGATCAGTGGGGTCTGTACAAATGCTGCAGCTCAGCTTCTGTCCTGGAGCAGTAATATTTGGAGGGACTGTTGTGGTAAGTGATGAGCAGGAGGTTGGTCCAGTCACATCTCTGTACGGGGGCAGTTCAGGTAGTAGTGTGTTCAGAACAGAGGTGGAGCACGTGTTTGGTGAGGCACAGCCTTTGGCTGGGAGATTGGACGATGAAGCTGCTGTTGCTGAAAAAAAAATCATAACAGTTGTAGTAAATAATCAGAAGATAACAAGTGTATTCCACTGATTTAAGACAAACCTGTAGTTGAGAAGCACTTGGTCTCCAGCACATTACATGTTACAGTAGTGGCACATATGCCTGTCACAGGATTACAGGTCGGGCATTGCAGGGAGCTGTCTCCAGGGGGCGATGGCACTGCAACACAAACCAGTACATCAGTACATCTGTAACCATAGTAACCCCTTTATTTTCATAGAATCCACAAATGTATTGTTTGTGAATATAACACTCACATTCTTTCATTGTTTGTCTTTTTTAACAAATGAAGTGTACTCACAAGTTGGGGGATCTTTGTTGCAGTTTGTTGAGTTACAACAGGTGGCTCGTGCAAACACTTGACCAAATCCAGTGCCTACGGAGTGTGTGTGTGTGGCTGCAGCTGGACACAGTAGGGTGTCTGCACATTTCTTTATTATTTTGGTAGAAGCAGCTCCATTTTGAGTAACTAAAAAGGAATACAAGTTTACAAATTATTTTAAACAAATTATCTAATCCCATTAAAGAAAATATGAATGGATTTTGTGATGAAATTTTACTTTGTGTTGTTGATACAAAACACATGGTGTTTGTTACTGGACAGGGTTGTGGATTTGATTTGGCACAAGTTGGATCAGTGGGGTCTGTACAAATGCTACAGCTGATTGCAGAACCTGTTGAAACAACACAAATCATTTATAATAAAATACACTGAACACTGAACAACACAGGAACACTGATGCTTCTTTCTTAGAAGCATCAGAAAAATCTTCTTCAGCCTGGTTGCAAAGCGCCTGACCAATTTTCTCTTAAGCAACAACTACATAGACACATCGTTGCAAAAGTGAGGGATCTCTGGGGTACCGGGATGCCTTGAGCACACAGGAGTGGTGACACAGTTCATCCGAGAAGCCCAGGAGAATAAGGGAGACCTCACATTACTGTGGTTAGATTTGGCCAACGCATATGGCTCCATCCCACACAAGCTAGTCTTCACCACCATGACTAAGTACCATGTGCCGCACCAATTTGCAGTTCTAATCCTGGATTATTATGACCAGTTCAAGATGAGAGTAACAGCAGGTGATGTAACATCTGAGTGGCAGAAGATGGAGGTGGGAATAATCACAGGCTGCACCATATCTGTCACCCTGTTTGCTCTGGCAATGAACATGATAGTAAAGTCAGCAGAGCCAGAGTGCCGGGGGCCCCGGAGCCAAGCAGGGGTCCGACAGCCTCCAATCAGAGCGTTCATGGATGACCTGACTGTCACCACAGAGTCTGTGCCAGGTTGTTTCAAACCAGCTAAGTCCCGATCACTAGTGCTGAAAAAAGGCAAGGTCACCGACAGGCTTCGGTTCAACATCGACAGAGCAGCCAGTGAAGAGCATGGGCAAAGTCTTTGACTGCAGCCTTAAAGATGCTGCTTCCATTCGAGCAACCTGCCAAGACCTGGACAACTGGCTAAGATCAATAGACTGATCTGGCCCTCTGGGCAAGTTTGAAGCATGAATTTACCAGCATGGAGTATTGCAGAGAATACTTTGGCAGCTACTTGTCTATGAAGTCTCCATCTTAACAGTGTAGACTCTTGAGAGGAAAGCCAGCAGTTGTCTTTGGAGATGGTTGGGGCTGCCTAGGAGTCTCAGCACCATTGCCCTCTATGGGAACACAACTAAGCTCCTTCTGCCCTTGACGTGAGGTGCTGATGTACAGAGATTCCAGTGATCCAAAGGTGTCCCATGCAGGAGTTGTGGTGAAGGTGGGTAGGAAGTGGAGTGCCCAAGGAGCGGTTCTTGATGCTGAGGTTTGATTGTGGCACAAAAAACTTTTGGAAGTGGTTGCCCATGGCAGGGCTGGCCTGGGAATGTTTCCCAGTCCATCTCAGCACAAGGAGTGCAGTGGAAAGAAGCGCAGACTGGGACAGGATGAGGTTAGAGCTGCTGTGGAGGAAAAGAGGGCAAGCAGAGCAGCTGGTCTGGGACAGCAGGGGGCGTGGACAAGGTGGGAGCAGGCCATGGAGTGCAAGGTCACCTGGTCAGAGCTCTGGCAAAGCGAGCCACACCGCATTGCTTTCCTGATCCGGGCAGTGTACGGCGTCCTTCCCAGCCTTGCAAATCTGTTTACCAGGGGAAAGGTGAACACCCCAACCTGTCAACTATGCCTGTCAAGAGGAACCCTGGAGCACATCCTGAGCTCCTGCCCAACAGCGCTCAGTCAGGGCCGGTACACCTGGCGCCACAAGTAGTTTTTGAAACCAATAGCAAATGCCATCAACATAGCAACCATTAGTTGCAGCAAAGTACACAATTCCACCCGCACTGTCACATTTGTTAAGGAAGGAGAGCTGCCAAGATCAGGGATCAACAGGGATCCTGTCTTCAGCCAAGGATTGGAAGCTCTCTGTGGACCTTGAAAAGCAACTGAGATTCCCTCAGTACATTGTCAGCATCACCCTGAGACCAGACATCTTGTTGGTCTCAGAGAGCACAAAGAACATCATAATCATGGAGCTGCCAGTGCCGTGGGAGGACCGCTTGAAAGAGGCCCATGAGAGAAAGAGGTCCAAGTACGAACAGCTGACCATTGACTGCAGAGCTAAGGGCTGAAAGGCAAAATGCTGGCCCATCGAGGTTGGCTGAAGAGGATTCGTGGGTCATTCAACAGAGCCCTCAGTGCACTGGGCACAGCAGGAACAGCAAGGAGCAGAGCCATCAAGAATACCACTGAAGCAGCCGAGAAAGCCTCGAGATGGCTCTGGATCCAGAGAGAAGAACCATGGGGGCAAGCGAGTGCTACCTGAACACAAGTCACGTCTTGATCAACCGTGGCTGGGTCGGCTGGGCAAGGGTGTATGATGCTGAAAGACCCGAAACACCCAGTGAACCCAGGATACATCACTGATGTGTTCAGGTGCATGTCCAAGAGATGTATTTGAGAACCAAGAAGGGTCAACTATTCTACTGAAACATGATTAATAATGAACAGATTTCTGCCTTTCCCAAAAATGACCCATCATTTTGAAAACAAGTAAATTATACCAGAAGGTACAAGGTAAGAAACACAAATGTTCATCCCTTTTAATATGGCATGATTCCATGTGATGTTACTATTAATACTTGTACCAAGTACACAGCAGTTTGCTGCTGGTGCAGATTGGCCTGTCCACAGAATTCAGACTGGAGAATGTGAAGTGTTAAACATTGTCTATTGAAAAGTCAAATAAACTCTAACATAATGTAAATCATAGCAACAATAGCAGCAACAATAAAGCCTTAATGAGTACAAGAAATATTACCTGGGGTAGGAGTAGTTGTAGTTGGGGCAGGGGTAGTTGTAGTTGGGGCAGGAGTAGTTGTAGTTGGGGCAGGAGAAGTTGTAGTTGGTGCAGGGGTAGTTGTAGTTGATGTAGGGGTAGTTGTAGTTGGTGCAGGGGTAGTTGTAGTTGGGGCAGGGGTAGTTGTAGTTGGAGCAGGGGTAGTTGTAGTTGGAGGGACTGTTGTGGTAAGTGATGAGCAGGAGGTTGGTCCTTTCACAGATCTGTACGGGGGCAGTTGAGGTAGTAGTGTGTTCAGAACAGAGGTGGAGCACGTGTTTGGTGAGGCACAGCCTTTGGCTGGGAGATTGGACGATGAAGCTGATGTTGCTGAAAAATCATAACAGTTGTAGTAAATAATCAGAACAGCTCATCATAAGTTTGAGTTGAAATGTTTTACTTTCATTATTTCAAACATGTTCTTCATGAGCTTAGAAGAAGGAAATAAATATACAAGCCTGTAAATAACAAGTGTATTCCACTGATTTAAGACAAACCTGTAGTTGAGAAGCACTTGGTCTCCAGTACATTACATGTTACAGTAGTGGCACATATGCCTGTCACAGGATTACAGGTCGGGCATTGCAGGGAGCTGCCTCCAGGGGGCGATGGCACTGCAACACAAACCAGTACATCAGTACATCTGTAACCATAGTAACCCCTTTATTTTCATAGAATCCACAAATGTATTGTTTGTGAATATAACACTCACATGCTTTCAGTGTTTGTCTTTTTAACAAATGAGGTGTACTCACAAGTTGGGGGAATTTTGTTGCAGTTTGTTGAGTTACAACAGGTGGCTCGTGCAAACACCTGACCAAATCCAGTGCCTACGGAGTGTGTGTGTGTGGCTGCAGCTGGACACAGTAGGGTGTCTGCACATTTCTTTATTATTTTGGTAGAAGTAGCTCCATTTTGAGTAACTGAAAAGGAACAAAAGGTTTTAATTCATCAACATCATGAGTAATTTCCTGAAAAGTAAATATGAATGAATTTTGTGATGAAATTTTACTTTGTGTTGTTGATACAAAGCACATGGTGTCTGTTACTGGACAGGGATGTGGATTTGATTTGGCACATGTTGGATCAGTGGGGTCTGTACAAATGCTACAGCTGATTGCAGAACCTGTTGAAACAACACAAATCATTTATAATAAAATACACTGAACACTGAACAACACAGGAACACTGATGCTTCTCTCTTAGGTGCACAAGTAATGTTCCCTGTTATAACACGTCTGTAAGTCTTTAGCTGTCCTGGTAAAACACACAAATACAAATACTACAAGAAGGGTCAAGTATTCTACTGAAACATGATTAATAATGAACAGATTTATGCTTTTCCCAAAAATGACCCATCATTTTGAAAACAAGTAAATTATACCAGAAGGCACAAGGTACGAAACACAAATGTTCATCCCTTTTAATATGGCATGATTCCATGTGATGTTACTATTAATACTTGTACCAAGTACACAGCAGTTTGCTGCTGGTGCAGATTGGCCTGTCCACAGAATTCAGACTGGAGAATGTGAAGTGTTAAACATTGTCTATTGAAAAGTCAAATAAACTCTAACATAATGTAAATCATAGCAACAATAGCAGCAACAATAAAGCCTTAATGGGGATAAGAAATATTACCTGTGGCAGGGGCAGTTGTAGTTGGTGCAGGAGTAGTTGTAGTTGGTGCAGGGGCAGTTGTAGTTGTGGCAGAGGTAGTTGTAGTTGGTGCAGGAGTAATTGTAGTTGGTGCAGGGGTAGTTGTAGTTGGTGCAGGGGTAGTTGTAGTTGGTGCAGGGGTCGTTGTAGTTGGTGCAGGGGTCGTTGTAGTTGGTGCAGGAGTAGTTGTAGTTGGTGCAGGGGTAGTTGTAGTTGGTGCAGGGGTAGTTGTAGTTGGGGCAGGGGTTGTTGTAGTTGGTGCAGGGGTAGTTGTAGTTGATGCAGGGGTAGTTGTAGTTGATGCAGGGGTAGCTGTAGTTGGTGCAGCGGTAGTTGTAGTTGGTGCAGGTGTAGTTGTAGTTGGTGCAGGGGTTGTTGTAGTTGGTGCAGGGGTAGTTGTAGTTGGTGCAGGGGTAGTTGTAGTTGGGGCAGGGGTTGTTGTAGTTGGGGCAGGGGTTGTTGTAGTTAGTGCAGGGGTAGTTGTAGTTGGTGGAGGGGTAGTTGTAGTTGGGGCAGGGGTAGTTGTAGTTGATGTAGGGGTAGTTGGGGCAGGGGTAGTTGTAGTTGATGTAGGGGTAGTTGGGGCAGGGGTAGTTGTAGTTGGTGCAAGGGTCGCTGTAGTTGGTGCAGGGGTAGTTGTAGTTGGGGCAGGGGTAGTTGTAGTTGGGGCAGGGGTAGTTGTAGTTGGGGCAGGGGTAGTTGTAGTTGGTGCAGGAGTAGTTGTAGTTGAGGCAGGGGTCGTTGGAATTGGGGCAGGGGTAGTTGTAGTTGGGGCAGGGGTAGTTGTAGTTGGTGCAGGGGTAGTTGTAGTTGGTGCAGGGGTAGTTGTAGTTGGAGGGACTGTTGTGGTAAGTGATGAGCAGGAGGTTGGTCCTTTCACAGATCTGTACGGGGGCAGTTCAGGTAGTAGTGTGTTCAGAACAGAGGTGGAGCACGTGTTTGGTGAGGCACAGCCTTTGGCTGGGAGATTGGACGATGAAGCTGATGTTGCTGAAAAATCATAACAGTTGTAGTAAATAATCAGAACAGCTCATCATAAGTTTGAGTTGAAATGTTTTACTTTCATTATTTCAAACATGTTCTTCATGAGCTTAGAAGAAGGAAATAAATATACAAGCCTGTAAATAACAAGTGTATTCCACTGATTTAAGACAAACCTGTAGTTGAGAAGCACTTGGTCTCCAGTACATTACATGTTACAGTAGTGGCACATATGCCTGTCACAGGATTACAGGTCGGGCATTGCAGGGAGCTGCCTCCAGGGGGCGATGGCACTGCAACACAAACCAGTACATCAGTACATCTGTAACCATAGTAACCCCTTTATTTTCATAGAATCCACAAATGTATTGTTTGTGAATATAACACTCACATTCTTTCATTGTTTGTCTTTTTATCAAATGAGGTGTACTCACAAGTTGGGGGATCTTTGTTGCAGTTTGTTGAGTTACAACAGGTGGCTCGTGCAAACACCTGACCAAATCCAGTGCCTACGGAGTGTGTGTGTGTGGCTGCAGCTGGACACAGTAGGGTGTCTGCACATTTCTTTATTATTTTGGTAGAAGTAGCTCCATTTTGAGTAACTGAAAAGGAACAAAAGGTTTTAATTTATCAACATCATGAGTAATTTCCTGAAAAGTAAATATGAATGAATTTTGTGATGAAATTTTACTTTGTGTTGTTGATACAAAGCACATGGTGTTTGTTACTGGACAGGGATGTGGATTTGATTTGGCACATGTTGGATCAGTGGGGTCTGTACAAATGCTACAGCTGATTGCAGAACCTGTTGAAAAAACACAAATCATTTATAATAAAATACACTGAAGACTGAACAACACAGGAACACTGATGCTTCTCTCTTAGGTGCACAAGTAATGTTCCCTGTTATAACACGTCTGTAAGTCTTTAGCTGTCCTGGTAAAACACACAAATACAAATACTACAAGAAGGGTCAAGTATTCTACTGAAACATGATTAATAATGAACAGATTTATGCTTTTCCCAAAAATGACCCATCATTTTGAAAACAAGTAAATTATACCAGAAGGTACAAGGTAAGAAACACAAATGTTCATCCCTTTTAATATGGCATGATTCCATGTGATGTTACTATTAATACTTGTACCAAGTACACAGCAGTTTGCTGCTGGTGCAGATTGGCCTGTCCACAGAATTCAGACTGGAGAATGTGAAGTGTTAAACATTGTCTATTGAAAAGTCAAATAAACTCTAACATAATGTAAATCATAGCAACAATAGCAGCAACAATAAAGCCTTAATGGGGATAAGAAATATTACCTGTGGCAGGGGCAGTTGTAGTTGGTGCAGGAGTAGTTGTAGTTGGTGCAGGGGCAGTTGTAGTTGTGGCAGGGGTAGTTGTAGTTGGTGCAGGAGTAATTGTAGTTGGTGCAGGGGTAGTTGTAGTTGGGGCAGGGGTTGTTGTAGTTGGTGCAGGGGTAGTTGTAGTTGGTGCAGGGGTAGTTGTAGTTGGTGCAGGGGTAGTTGTAGTTGGTGCAGGGGTAGTTGTAGTTGGGGCAGGGGTTGTTGTAGTTGGTGCAGGGGTAGTTGTAGTTGGGGCAGGGGTAGTTGTAGTTGGTGCAGGGGTAGTTGTAGTTGGTGCAGGAGTAGTTGTAGTTGGTGCAGGGGTTGTTGTAGTTGGTGCAGGGGTAGTTGTAGTTGGTGCAGGGGTAGTTGTAGTTGGGGCAGGGGTAGCTGTAGTTGGGGCAGGGGTTGTTGTAGTTGGGGCAGGGGTTGTTGTAGTTAGTGCAGGGGTAGTTGTAGTTGGTGGAGGGGTAGTTGTAGTTGGGGCAGGGGTAGTTGTAGTTGGTGCAGGGTAGTTGTAGTTGGGGCAGGGTAGTTGTAGTTGTTGTAGGGGTAGTTGGGGCAGGAGTAGTTGTAGTTGTCGCAGGAGTAGTTGTAGTTGGTGTAGAGGTAGTTGTAGTTGGGGCAGGGGTAGTTGTCGTTGGGGCAGGAGTAGTTGTAGTCGGGGCAGGGGTAGTTGTAGTCGGGGCAGCAGTAGTTGTAGTTGGGGCAGGGGTAGTTGTAGTTGGGGCAGGGGTAGTTGTAGTTGGGGCAGGGGTCGTTGGAGTTGGGGCAGGGGTCGTTGGAGTTGATGTAGGGGTCGTTGTAGTTGGGGCAGGGGTAGTTGTAGTTGGTGCAGGGGTAGTTGTAGTTGGTGCAGGGGTAGTTGTAGTTGGAGGGACTGTTGTGGTAAGTGATGAGCAGGAGGTTGGTCCTTTCACAGATCTGTACGGGGGCAGTTCAGGTAGTAGTGTGTTCAGAACAGAGGTGGAGCACGTGTTTGGTGAGGCACAGCCTTTGGCTGGGAGATTGGACGATGAAGCTGATGTTGCTGAAAAATCATAACAGTTGTAGTAAATAATCAGAACAGCTCATCATAAGTTTGAGTTGAAATGTTTTACTTTCATTATTTCAAACATGTTCTTCATGAGCTTAGAAGAAGGAAATAAATATACAAGCCTGTAAATAACAAGTGTATTCCACTGATTTAAGACAAACCTGTAGTTGAGAAGCACTTGGTCTCCAGCACATTACATGTTACAGTAGTGGCACATATGCCTGTCACAGGATTACAGGTCGGGCATTGCAGGGAGCTGCCTCCAGGGGGCGATGGCACTGCAACACAAACCAGTACATCAGTACATCTGTAACCATAGTAACCCCTTTATTTTCATAGAATCCACAAATGTATTGTTTGTGAATATAACACTCACATTCTTTCATTGTTTGTCTTTTTAACAAATGAGGTGTACTCACAAGTTGGGGGATCTTTGTTGCAGTTTGTTGAGTTACAACAGGTGGCTCGTGCAAACACCTGACCAAATCCAGTGCCTACGGAGTGTGTGTGTGTGGCTGCAGCTGGACACAGTAGGGTGTCTGCACATTTCTTTATTATTTTGGTAGAAGTAGCTCCATTTTGAGTAACTGAAAAGGAACAAAAGGTTTTAATTTATCAACATCATGAGTAATTTCCTGAAAAGTAAATATGAATGAATTTTGTGATGAAATTTTACTTTGTGTTGTTGATACAAAGCACATGGTGTTTGTTACTGGACAGGGATGTGGATTTGATTTGGCACATGTTGGATCAGTGGGGTCTGTACAAATGCTACAGCTGATTGCAGAACCTGTTGAAACAACACAAATCATTTATAATAAAATACACTGAAGACTGAACAACACAGGAACACTGATGCTTCTCTCTTAGGTGCACAAGTAATGTTCCCTGTTATAACACGTCTGTAAGTCTTTAGCTGTCCTGGTAAAACACACAAATACAAATACTACAAGAAGGGTCAAGTATTCTCCTGAAACATGATTAATAATGAACAGATTTATGCTTTTCTCAAAAATGACCCATCATTTTGAAAACAAGTAAATTATACCAGAAGGTACAAGGTAAGAAACACAAATGTTCATCCCTTTTAATATGGCATGATTCCATGTGATGTTACTATTAATACTTGTACCAAGTACACAGCAGTTTGCTGCTGGTGCAGATTGGCCTGTCCACAGAATTCAGACTGGAGAATGTGAAGTGTTAAACATTGTCTATTGAAAAGTCAAATAAACTCTAACATAATGTAAATCATAGCAACAATAGCAGCAACAATAAAGCCTTAATGGGGATAAGAAATATTACCTGTGGCAGGGGCAGTTGTAGTTGGTGCAGGAGTAGTTGTAGTTGGTGCAGGGGCAGTTGTAGTTGTGGCAGGGGTAGTTGTAGTTGGTGCAGGAGTAATTGTAGTTGGTGCAGGGGTAGTTGTAGTTGGGGCAGGGGTGGTTGTAGTTGGTGCAGGGGTAGTTGTAGTTGGTGCAGGGGTCGTTGTAGTTGGTGCAGGGGTCGTTGTAGTTGGTGCAGGCGTAGTTGTAGTTGGTGCAGGGCAGTTGTAGTTGGGGCAGGGTTAGTTGTAGTTGGTGCAGGGGTAGTTGTAGTTGGGGCAGGGGTAGTTGTAGTTGGTGCAGGGGTAGTTGTAGTTGGTGCAGGAGTAGTTGTAGTTGGTGCAGGGGTTGTTGTAGTTGGTGCAGGGGTAGTTGTAGTTGGTGCAGGGGTAGTTGTAGTTGGGGCAGGGGTTGTTGTAGTTGGGGCAGGGGTTGTTGTAGTTAGTGCAGGGGTAGTTGTAGTTGGTGGAGGGGTAGTTGTAGTTGGGGCAGGGGTAGTTGTAGTTGGTGCAGGGGTAGTTGTAGTTGGGGCAGGGGTAGTTGTAGTTGATGAACGGGTAGTTGGGGCAGGGGTAGTTGTAGTTGATGTAGGGGTAGTTGGGGCAGGGTAGTTGTAGTTGGTGCAAGGGTCGCTGTAGTTGGTGCCGGGGTTGTTGTTGTTGGTGCTGGGGTTGTTGTAGTTGGGGCAGGGGTAGTTGTAGTTGGGGCAGGGGTAGTTGTAGTTGGGGCAGGGGTAGTTGTAGTTGGTGCAGGGGTAGTTGTAGTTTGGGCAAGGGTAGTTGGAATTGGGGCAGGGGTAGTTGTAGTTGGGGCAGGGGTAGTTGTAGTTGGTGCAGGGGTAGTTGTAGTTGGTGCAGGGGTAGTTGTAGTTGGAGGGACTGTTGTGGTAAGTGATGAGCAGGAGGTTGGTCCTTTCACAGATCTGTACGGGGGCAGTTCAGGTAGTAGTGTGTTCAGAACAGAGGTGGAGCACGTGTTTGGTGAGGCACAGCCTTTGGCTGGGAGATTGGACGATGAAGCTGATGTTGCTGAAAAATCATAACAGTTGTAGTAAATATTCAGAACAGCTCATCATAAGTTTGAGTTGAAATGTTTTACTTTCATTATTTCAAACATGTTCTTCATGAGCTTAGAAGAAGGAAATAAATATACAAGCCTGTAAATAACAAGTGTATTCCACTGATTTAAGACAAACCTGTAGTTGAGAAGCACTTGGTCTCCAGCACATTACATGTTACAGTAGTGGCACATATGCCTGTCACAGGATTACAGGTCGGGCATTGTAGGGAGCTGCCTCCAGGGGGCGATGGCACTGCAACACAAACCAGTACATCAGTACATCTGTAACCATAGTAACCCCTTTATTTTCATAGAATCCACAAATGTATTGTTTGTGAATATAACACTCACATTCTTTCATTGTTTGTCTTTTTATCAAATGAGGTGTACTCACAAGTTGGGGGATCTTTGTTGCAGTTTGTTGAGTTACAACAGGTGGCTCGTGCAAACACCTGACCAAATCCAGTGCCTACGGAGTGTGTGTGTGGCTGCAGCTGGACACAGTAGGGTGTCTGCACATTTCTTTATTATTTTGGTAGAAGTAGCTCCATTTTGAGTAACTGAAAAGGAACAAAAGGTTTTAATTTATCAACATCATGAGTAATTTCCTGAAAAGTAAATATGAATGAATTTTGTGATGAAATTTTACTTTGTGTTGTTGATACAAAGCACATGGTGTTTGTTACTGGACAGGGATGTGGATTTGATTTGGCACATGTTGGATCAGTGGGGTCTGTACAAATGCTACAGCTGATTGCAGAACCTGTTGAAACAACACAAATCATTTATAATAAAATACACTGAACACTGAACAACACAGGAACACTGATGCTTCTCTCTTAGGTGCACAAGTAATGTTCCCTGTTATAACACGTCTGTAAGTCTTTAGCTGTCCTGGTAAAACACACAAATACAAATACTACAAGAAGGGTCAAGTATTCTCCTGAAACATGATTAATAATGAACAGATTTATGCTTTTCTCAAAAATGACCCATCATTTTGAAAACAAGTAAATTATACCAGAAGGTACAAAGTAAGAAACACAAATGTTCATCCCTTTTAATATGGCATGATTCCATGTGATGTTACTATTAATACTTGTACCAAGTACACAGCAGTTTGCTGCTGGTGCAGATTGGCCTGTCCACAGAATTCAGACTGGAGAATGTGAAGTGTTAAACATTGTCTATTGAAAAGTCAAATAAACTCTAACATAATGTAAATCATAGCAACAATAGCAGCAACAATAAAGCCTTAATGGGGATAAGAAATATTACCTGTGGCAGGGGCAGTTGTAGTTGGTGCAGGAGTAGTTGTAGTTGGTGCAGGGGCAGTTGTAGTTGTGGCAGAGGTAGTTGTAGTTGGTGCAGGAGTAATTGTAGTTGGTGCAGGGGTAGTTGTAGTTGGGGCAGGGGTTGTTGTAGTTGGTGCAGGGGTAGTTGTAGTTGGTGCAGGGGTCGTTGTAGTTGGTGCAGGGGTCGTTGTAGTTGGTGCAGGAGTAGTTGTAGTTGGTGCAGGGGTAGTTGTAGTTGGGGCAGGGGTTGTTGTAGTTGGTGCAGGGGTAGTTGTAGTTGGGGCAGGGGTAGTTGTAGTTGGTGCAGGGGTAGTTGTAGTTGGTGCAGGAGTAGTTGTAGTTGGTGCAGGGGTTGTTGTAGTTGGTGCAGGGGTAGTTGTAGTTGGTGCAGGGGTAGTTGTAGTTGGGGCAGGGGTTGTTGTAGTTGGGGCAGGGGTTGTTGTAGTTGGGGCAGGGGTTGTTGTAGTTAGTGCAGGGGTAGTTGTAGTTGGGGCAGGGGTAGTTGTAGTTGGTGCAGGGGTAGTTGTAGTTGGGGCAGGGGTAGTTGTAGTTGATGTAGGGGTAGTTGGGGCAGGGGTAGTTGTAGTTGATGTAGGGGTAGTTGGGGCAGGGGTAGTTGTAGTTGGTGCAAGGGTCGCTGTAGTTGGTGCAGGGGTAGTTGTAGTTGGGGCAGGGGTAGTTGTAGTTGGGGCAGGGGTAGTTGTAGTTGGTGCAGGGGTAGTTGTAGTTGGGGCAGGGGTCGTTGGAGTTGATGTAGGGGTCGTTGTAGTTGGGGCAGGGGTAGTTGTAGTTGGGGCAGGGGTAGTTGTAGTTGGGGCAGGGGTAGTTGTAGTTGGTGCAGGGGTAGTTGTAGTTGGTGCAGGGGTAGTTGTAGTTGGAGGGACTGTTGTGGTAAGTGATGAGCAGGAGGTTGGTCCTTTCACAGATCTGTACGGGGGCAGTTCAGGTAGTAGTGTGTTCAGAACAGAGGTGGAGCACGTGTTTGGTGAGGCACAGCCTTTGGCTGGGAGATTGGACGATGAAGCTGATGTTGCTGAAAAATCATAACAGTTGTAGTAAATAATCAGAACAGCTCATCATAAGTTTGAGTTGAAATGTTTTACTTTCATTATTTCAAACATGTTCTTCATGAGCTTAGAAGAAGGAAATAAATATACAAGCCTGTAAATAACAAGTGTATTCCACTGATTTAAGACAAACCTGTAGTTGAGAAGCACTTGGTCTCCAGTACATTACATGTTACAGTAGTGGCACATATGCCTGTCACAGGATTACAGGTCGGGCATTGCAGGGAGCTGTCTCCAGGGGCGATGGCACTGCAACACAAACCAGTACATCAGTACATCTGTAACCATAGTAACCCCTTTATTTTCATAGAATCCACAAATGTATTGTTTGTGAATATAACACTCACATTCTTTCATTGTTTGTCTTTTTATCAAATGAGGTGTACTCACAAGTTGGGGGATCTTTGTTGCAGTTTGTTGAGTTACAACAGGTGGCTCGTGCAAACACCTGACCAAATCCAGTGCCTACGGAGTGTGTGTGTGTGGCTGCAGCTGGACACAGTAGGGTGTCTGCACATTTCTTTATTATTTTGGTAGAAGTAGCTCCATTTTGAGTAACTGAAAAGGAACAAAAGGTTTTAATTTATCAACATCATGAGTAATTTCCTGAAAAGTAAATATGAATGAATTTTGTGATGAAATTTTACTTTGTGTTGTTGATACAAAGCACATGGTGTTTGTTACTGGACAGGGATGTGGATTTGATTTGGCACATGTTGGATCAGTGGGGTCTGTACAAATGCTACAGCTGATTGCAGAACCTGTTGAAACAACACAAATCATTTATAATAAAATACACTGAAGACTGAACAACACAGGAACACTGATGCTTCTCTCTTAGGTGCACAAGTAATGTTCCCTGTTATAACACGTCTGTAAGTCTTTAGCTGTCCTGGTAAAACACACAAATACAAATACTACAAGAAGGGTCAAGTATTCTACTGAAACATGATTAATAATGAACAGATTTATGCTTTTCTCAAAAATGACCCATCATTTTGAAAACAAGTAAATTATACCAGAAGGTACAAGGTAAGAAACACAAATGTTCATCCCTTTTAATATGGCATGATTCCATGTGATGTTACTATTAATACTTGTACCAAGTACACAGCAGTTTGCTGCTGGTGCAGATTGGCCTGTCCACAGAATTCAGACTGGAGAATGTGAAGTGTTAAACATTGTCTATTGAAAAGTCAAATAAACTCTAACATAATGTAAATCATAGCAACAATAGCAGCAACAATAAAGCCTTAATGGGGATAAGAAATGTTACCTGTGGCAGGGGCAGTTGTAGTTGGTGCAGGAGTAGTTGTAGTTGGTGCAGGGGCAGTTGTAGTTGTGGCAGGGGTAGTTGTAGTTGGTGCAGGGGTAGTTGTAGTTGGTGCAGGGGTAGTTGTAGTTGGTGCAGGGGTAGTTGTAGTTGGTGCAGGAGTAGTTGTAGTTGGTGCAGGGGTAGTTGTAGTTGGTGCAGGTGTAGTTGTAGTTGGTGCAGGGGTAGTTGTAGTTGGTGCAGGGGTAGTTGTAGTTGGGGCAGGGGTAGTTGTAGTTGGTGCAGGGGTAGTTGTAGTTGGTGCAGGAGTAGTTGTAGTTGGTGCAGGGGTAGTTGTAGTTGGTGCAGGGTTAGTTGTAGTTTGTGCAGGGGTAGTTGTAGTTGGTGCAGGGGTAGTTGTAGTTGGTGCAGGGGTAGTTGTAGTTGGGGCAGGGGTTGTTGTAGTTGGTGCAGGGGTAGTTGTAGTTGGGGCAGGGGTAGTTGTAGTTGGTGCAGGAGTAGTTGTAGTTGGTGCAGGGGTAGTTGTAGTTGATGTAGGGTAGTTGTAGTTGGGGCAGGGGTAGTTGTAGTTGATGTAGGGGTAGTTGGGGCAGGGGTAGTTGTAGTTGGTGCAAGGGTCGCTGTAGTTGGTGCAGGGGTAGTTGTAGTTGGGGCAGGGGTAGTTGTAGTTGGGGCAGGGGTAGTTGTAGTTGGGGCAGGGGTAGTTGTAGTTGGGGCAGGGGTAGTTGTAGTTGGTGCAGGGGTAGTTGTAGTTGGGGCAGGGGTAGTTGTAGTTGGGGCAGGGGTAGTTGTAGTTGGGGCAGGGGTAGTTGTAGTTGGTGCAGGGGTAGTTGTAGTTGGTGCAGGGGTAGTTGTAGTTGGAGGGACTGTTGTGGTAAGTGATGAGCAGGAGGTTGGTCCTTTCACAGATCTGTACGGGGGCAGTTCAGGTAGTAGTGTGTTCAGAACAGAGGTGGAGCACGTGTTTGGTGAGGCACAGCCTTTGGCTGGGAGATTGGACGATGAAGCTGATGTTGCTGAAAAATCATAACAGTTGTAGTAAATAATCAGAACAGCTCATCATAAGTTTGAGTTGAAATGTTTTACTTTCATTATTTCAAACATGTTCTTCATGAGCTTAGAAGAAGGAAATAAATATACAAGCCTGTAAATAACAAGTGTATTCCACTGATTTAAGACAAACCTGTAGTTGAGAAGCACTTGGTCTCCAGTACATTACATGTTACAGTAGTGGCACATATGCCTGTCACAGGATTACAGGTCGGGCATTGCAGGGAGCTGTCTCCAGGGGCGATGGCACTGCAACACAAACCAGTACATCAGTACATCTGTAACCATAGTAACCCCTTTATTTTCATAGAATCCACAAATGTATTGTTTGTGAATATAACACTCACATTCTTTCATTGTTTGTCTTTTTATCAAATGAGGTGTACTCACAAGTTGGGGGATCTTTGTTGCAGTTTGTTGAGTTACAACAGGTGGCTCGTGCAAACACCTGACCAAATCCAGTGCCTACGGAGTGTGTGTGTGTGGCTGCAGCTGGACACAGTAGGGTGTCTGCACATTTCTTTATTATTTTGGTAGAAGTAGCTCCATTTTGAGTAACTGAAAAGGAACAAAAGGTTTTAATTTATCAACATCATGAGTAATTTCCTGAAAAGTAAATATGAATGAATTTTGTGATGAAATTTTACTTTGTGTTGTTGATACAAAGCACATGGTGTTTGTTACTGGACAGGGATGTGGATTTGATTTGGCACATGTTGGATCAGTGGGGTCTGTACAAATGCTACAGCTGATTGCAGAACCTGTTGAAACAACACAAATCATTTATAATAAAATACACTGAAGACTGAACAACACAGGAACACTGATGCTTCTCTCTTAGGTGCACAAGTAATGTTCCCTGTTATAACACGTCTGTAAGTCTTTAGCTGTCCTGGTAAAACACACAAATACAAATACTACAAGAAGGGTCAAGTATTCTCCTGAAACATGATTAATAATGAACAGATTTATGCTTTTCTCAAAAATGACCCATCATTTTGAAAACAAGTAAATTATACGAGAAGGTACAAGGTAAGAAACACAAATGTTCATCCCTTTTAATATGGCATGATTCCATGTGATGTTACTATTAATACTTGTACCAAGTACACAGCAGTTTGCTGCTGGTGCAGATTGGCCTGTCCACAGAATTCAGACTGGAGAATGTGAAGTGTTAAACATTGTCTATTGAAAAGTCAAATAAACTCTAACATAATGTAAATCATAGCAACAATAGCAGCAACAATAAAGCCTTAATGGGGATAAGAAATATTACCTGTGGCAGGGGCAGTTGTAGTTGGTGCAGGAGTAGTTGTAGTTGGTGCAGGGGCAGTTGTAGTTGTGGCAGAGGTAGTTGTAGTTGGTGCAGGAGTAATTGTAGTTGGTGCAGGGGTAGTTGTAGTTGGGGCAGGGGTTGTTGTAGTTGGTGCAGGGGTAGTTGTAGTTGGTGCAGGGGTAGTTGTAGTTGGTGCAGGAGTAGTTGTAGTTGGTGCAGGGGTAGTTGTAGTTGGTGCAGGGGTAGTTGTAGTTGGGGCAGGGGTAGTTGTAGTTGGTGCAGGGGTAGTTGTAGTTGGTGCAGGGGTAGTTGTAGTTGGTGCAGGGGTAGTTGTAGTTGGTGCAGGGGTAGTTGTAGTTGGTGCAGGGGTAGTTGTAGTTGGTGCAGGGGTAGTTGTAGTTGGGGCAGGGGTTGTTGTAGTTGGGGCAGGGGTTGTTGTAGTTGGTGCAGGGGTAGTTGTAGTTGGTGCAGGGGTAGTTGTAGTTGGGGCAGGGGTAGTTGTAGTTGGTGCAGGGGTAGTTGTAGTTGGGGCAGGGGTAGTTGTAGTTGATGTAGGGGTAGTTGGGGCAGGGGTAGTTGTAGTTGATGTAGGGGTAGTTCGGGCAGGGGTAGTTGTAATTGGTGCAAGGGTCGCTGTAGTTGGTGCAGAGGTATTTGTAGTTGGGGCAGGGGTTGTTGTTGTTGGGGCTGGGGTAGTTGTAGTTGGGGCAGGGGTAGTTGTAGTTGGGGCAGGGGTAGTTGTAGTTGGTGCAGGGGTCGTTGTAGTTGGGGCAGGGTAGTTGTAGTTGGGGCAGGGTAGTTGTAGTTGATGTAGGGGTTGTTGGGGCTGGGGTAGTTGTAGTTGATGTAGGGGTAGTTGGGGCAGGGGTAGTTGTAGTTGGGGCAGGGGTTGTTGTAGTTAGTGCAGGGGTAGCTGTAGTTGGGGCAGGGGTAGTTGTAGTTGGTGCAGGGGTAGTTGTAGTTGGGGCAGGGGTAGTTGTAGTTGATGTAGGGGTAGTTGGGGCAGGGGTAGTTGTAGTTGATGTAGGGGTAGTTGGGGCAGGGGTAGTTGTAGTCGGTGCAAGGGTCGCTGTAGTTGGTGCAGGGGTAGTTGTAGTTGGGGCAGGGGTTGTTGTAGTCGGTGCAGGGGTAGTTGTAGTTGGTGCAGGGGTAGTTGTAGTTGGGGACGGGGTCGTTGTATTTGGTGTTGGGTTCGTTGTTGTTGGTGCAGGGTTCGTTGTAGTTGGGGCAGGGGTAGTTGTAGTTGGGGCAGGGGTAGTTGTAGTTGGTGCAGGGGTAGTTGTAGTTGGTGCAGGGGTAGTTGTAGTTGGAGCAGGGGTAGTTGTAGTTGGAGGGACTGTTGTGGTAAGTGATGAGCAGGAGGTTGGTCCTTTCACAGATCTGTACGGGGGCAGTTCAGGTAGTAGTGTGTTCAGAACAGAGGTGGAGCACGTGTTTGGTGAGGCACAGCCTTTGGCTGGGAGATTGGACGATGAAGCTGATGTTGCTGAAAAATCATAACAGTTGTAGTAAATAATCAGAACAGCTCATCATAAGTTTGAGTTGAAATGTTTTACTTTCATTATTTCAAACATGTTCTTCATGAGCTTAGAAGAAGGAAATAAATATACAAGCCTGTAAATAACAAGTGTATTCCACTGATTTAAGACAAACCTGTAGTTGAGAAGCACTTGGTCTCAGTACATTACATGTTACAGTAGTGGCACATATGCCTGTCACAGGATTACAGGTCGGGCATTGCAGGGAGCTGCCTCCAGGGGGCGATGGCACTGCAACACAAACCAGTACATCAGTACATCTGTAACCATAGTAACCCCTTTATTTTCATAGAATCCACAAATGTATTGTTTGTGAATATAACACTCACATTCTTTCAGTGTTTGTCTTTTTAACAAATGAGGTGTACTCACAAGTTGGGGGATCTTTGTTGCAGTTTGTTGAGTTACAACAGGTGGCTCGTGCAAACACCTGACCAAATCCAGTGCCTACGGAGTGTGTGTGTGTGGCTGCAGCTGGACACAGTAGGGTGTCTGCACATTTCTTTATTATTTTGGTAGAAGTAGCTCCATTTTGAGTAACTGAAAAGGAACAAAAGGTTTTAATTTATCAACATCATGAGTAATTTCCTGAAAAGTAAATATGAATGAATTTTGTGATGAAATTTTACTTTGTGTTGTTGATACAAAGCACATGGTGTTTGTTACTGGACAGGGATGTGGATTTGATTTGGCACATGTTGGATCAGTGGGGTCTGTACAAATGCTACAGCTGATTGCAGAACCTGTTGAAACAACACAAATCATTTATAATAAAATACACTGAACACTGAACAACACAGGAACACTGATGCTTCTCTCTTAGGTGCACAAGTAATGTTCCCTGTTATAACACGTCTGTAAGTCTTTAGCTGTCCTGGTAAAACACACAAATACAAATACTACAAGAAGGGTCAAGTATTCTACTGAAACATGATTAATAATGAACAGATTTATGCTTTTCTCAAAAATGACCCATCATTTTGAAAACAAGTAAATTATACGAGAAGGTACAAGGTACGAAACACAAATGTTCATCCCTTTTAATATGGCATGATTCCATGTGATGTTACTATTAATACTTGTACCAAGTACACAGCAGTTTGCTGCTGGTGCAGATTGGCCTGTCCACAGAATTCAGACTGGAGAATGTGAAGTGTTAAACATTGTCTATTGAAAAGTCAAATAAACTCTAACATAATGTAAATCATAGCAACAATAGCAGCAACAATAAAGCCTTAATGGGGATAAGAAATATTACCTGTGGCAGGGGCAGTTGTAGTTGGTGCAGGAGTAGTTGTAGTTGGTGCAGGGGCAGTTGTAGTTGTGGCAGAGGTAGTTGTAGTTGGTGCAGGAGTAATTGTAGTTGGTGCAGGGGTAGTTGTAGTTGGGGCAGGGGTTGTTGTAGTTGGTGCAGGGGTAGTTGTAGTTGGTGCAGGGGTCGTTGTAGTTGGTGCAGGAGTAGTTGTAGTTGGTGCAGGGGTAGTTGTAGTTGGTGCAGGGGTAGTTGTAGTTGGGGCAGGGGTTGTTGTAGTTGGTGCAGGGGTAGTTGTAGTTGGGGCAGGGGTAGTTGTAGTTGGTGCAGGGGTAGTTGTAGTTGGTGCAGGAGTAGTTGTAGTTGGTGCAGGGGTTGTTGTAGTTGGTGCAGGGGTAGTTGTAGTTGGGGCAGGGGTAGTTGTAGTTGGGGCAGGGGTTGTTGTAGTTGGGGCAGGGGTTGTTGTAGTTAGTGCAGGGGTAGTTGTAGTTGGTGGAGGGGTAGTTGTAGTTGGGGCAGGGGTAGTTGTAGTTGGTGCAGGGGTAGTTGTAGTTGGGGCAGGGGTAGTTGTAGTTGATGTAGGGGTCTTTGGGGCTGGGGTAGTTGTTTTTGTTGTTGGGGTAGTTGGGGCAGGGGTAGTTGTAGTTGGTGCATGGGTCGCTGTAGTTGGTGCAGGGGTAGTTGTAGTTGGGGCAGGGGTAGTTGTAGTTGTAGTTGGGGCAGGGGTAGTTGTAGTTGGGGCAGGGGTAGTTGTAGTTGGGGCAGGGGTAGTTGTAGTTGGTGCAGGGGTAGTTGTAGTTGGTGCAGGGGTAGTTGTAGTTGGAGCAGGGGTAGTTGTAGTTGGAGGGACTGTTGTGGTAAGTGATGAGCAGGAGGTTGGTCCTTTCACAGATCTGTACGGGGGCAGTTCAGGTAGTAGTGTGTTCAGAACAGAGGTGGAGCACGTGTTTGGTGAGGCACAGCCTTTGGCTGGGAGATTGGACGATGAAGCTGATGTTGCTGAAAAATCATAACAGTTGTAGTAAATAATCAGAACAGCTCATCATAAGTTTGAGTTGAAATGTTTTACTTTCATTATTTCAAACATGTTCTTCATGAGCTTAGAAGAAGGAAATAAATATACAAGCCTGTAAATAACAAGTGTATTCCACTGATTTAAGACAAACCTGTAGTTGAGAAGCACTTGGTCTCCAGTACATTACATGTTACAGTAGTGGCACATATGCCTGTCACAGGATTACAGGTCGGGCATTGCAGGGAGCTGTCTCCAGGGGGCGATGGCACTGCAACACAAACCAGTACATCAGTACATCTGTAACCATAGTAACCCCTTTATTTTCATAGAATCCACAAATGTATTGTTTGTGAATATAACACTCACATTCTTTCATTGTTTGTCTTTTTATCAAATGAGGTGTACTCACAAGTTGGGGGATCTTTGTTGCAGTTTGTTGAGTTACAACAGGTGGCTCGTGCAAACACCTGACCAAATCCAGTGCCTACGGAGTGTGTGTGTGTGGCTGCAGCTGGACACAGTAGGGTGTCTGCACATTTCTTTATTATTTTGGTAGAAGTAGCTCCATTTTGAGTAACTGAAAAGGAACAAAAGGTTTTAATTTATCAACATCATGAGTAATTTCCTGAAAAGTAAATATGAATGAATTTTGTGATGAAATTTTACTTTGTGTTGTTGATACAAAGCACATGGTGTTTGTTACTGGACAGGGATGTGGATTTGATTTGGCACATGTTGGATCAGTGGGGTCTGTACAAATGCTACAGCTGATTGCAGAACCTGTTGAAACAACACAAATCATTTATAATAAAATACACTGAAGACTGAACAACACAGGAACACTGATGCTTCTCTCTTAGGTGCACAAGTAATGTTCCCTGTTATAACACGTCTGTAAGTCTTTAGCTGTCCTGGTAAAACACACAAATACAAATACTACAAGAAGGGTCAAGTATTCTACTGAAACATGATTAATAATGAACAGATTTATGCTTTTCCCAAAAATGACCCATCATTTTGAAAACAAGTAAATTATACCAGAAGGCACAAGGTAAGAAACACAAATGTTCATCCCTTTTAATATGGCATGATTCCATGTGATGTGACTATTAATACTTGTACCAAGTACACAGCAGTTTGCTGCTGGTGCAGATTGGCCTGTCCACAGAATTCAGACTGGAGAATGTGAAGTGTTAAACATTGTCTATTGAAAAGTCAAATAAACTCTAACATAATGTAAATCATAGCAACAATAGCAGCAACAATAAAGCCTTAATGGGGATAAGAAATGTTACCTGTGGCAGGCGCAGTTGTAGTTGGGGCAGGGGTAGTTGTAGTTGGTGCAGGGGTAGCTGTAGTTGGGGCAGCGATAGTTGTAGTTGGGGCAGGGGTAGCTGTAGTTGGGGCAGCGGTCATTGTAGTTGGGGCAGGGGTAGTTGTAGTTGGTGCAGGGGCAGTTGTAGTTGGGGCAGGAGTAGTTGTAGTTGGGGCAGGGGTAGTTGTAGTTGATGCAGGGATAGTTGTAGTTGGTGCAGGGGTAGTTGTAGTTGTGGCAGCGGCCGTTGTAGTTGGTGCAGGGGTAGTTGTAGTTGGTGCAGGGGTAGTTGTAGTTGGGGCACGGGTAGCTGTAGTTGGTGCACGGGTAGCTGTAGTTGGGGCCGGGGTAGTTGTAGTTGGTGAAGGGGTAGTTGTAGTTGGGGCAGGAGTAGTTGTAGTTGGTGCAGGGGTAGTGGTAGTTGGGGCAGGGGTAGTTGTAGCTGGGGTAGTTGTAG
This sequence comes from Odontamblyopus rebecca, assembly GCA_030686955.1. NCBI lineage: Eukaryota > Metazoa > Chordata > Actinopteri > Gobiiformes > Gobiidae > Odontamblyopus > Odontamblyopus rebecca. Next base: position 36,693,953 of record CM060665.1, on the reverse strand, counting down.
TTGGTGAAGGAGTAGTTGTAGTTGGGGCAGGAGTAGTTGTAGTTGGTGTTGGGGTAGTTGGTGCAGGGGTAGTTGTATTTGGTGCAGGGGTAGTTGTAGTTGGTGCAGGGGTAGTTGGTGCAGGGGTAGTTGTAGTTGGGGCAGGAGTAGTTGTTGTTGGGGCAGGGGTAGTTGTAGTTGATGCAGGGGTAGCTGTAGTTGGTGCAGCGGTAGTTGTAGTTGGGGCAGGGGTAGTTGTAGTTGGTGCAAGGGCAGTTGTAGTTGGGGCAGGAGTAGTTGTAGTTGGGGTAGTTGTAGTTGATGCAGGGATAGTTGTAGTTGGGGCAGGGGTAGTTGTAGTTGGGGCAGCGGTCGTTGTAGTTGGGGCAGGGGTAGTTGTAGTTGGTGCAGGGGTAGTTGTAGTTGATGCAGGGGTAGTTGTAGTTGATGCAGGGGTAGCTGTAGTTGGTGCAGCGGTAGTTGTAGTTGGGGCAGGGGTAGTTGTAGTTGGTGCAGGGGCAGTTGTAGTTGGGGCAGGAGTAGTTGGTGCAGGGGTAGTTGTAGTTGATGCAGGGATAGTTGTAGTTGGGGCAGGGGTAGTTGTAGTTGGGGCAGCGGTCGTTGTAGTTGGGGCAGGGGTAGTTGTAGTTGGTGCAGGGGTAATTGTAGTTGGTGCAGGTGTAGTTGTAGTTGATGCAGGGATAGTTGTAGTTGGTGCAGGGGTAGTTGTAGTTGGGGCAGCGGTAGTTGTAGTTGGGGCAGGGGTAGTTGTAGTTGGTGCAGGGGTAGTTGTAGTTGGTGCAGGGGTAGTTGTAGTTGTGGCAGCGGCCGTTGTAGTTGGTGCAGGGGTAGTTGTAGTTGGTGCAGAAGTTGTAGTTGGGGCACGGTTAGTTGTAGTTGATGTAGGGGTAGTTGGGGCAGGGGTAGTTGTAGTTGATGTAGGGGTAGTTCGGGCAGGGGTAGTTGTAATTGGTGCAAGGGTCGCTGTAGTTGGTGCAGAGGTATTTGTAGTTGGGGCAGGGGTTGTTGTAGTTGGTGCAGGGGTAGTTGTAGTTGGGGCAGGGGTAGTTGTAGTTGGGGCAGGGGTAGTTGTAGTTGGTGCAGGGGTAGTTGTAGTTGGGGCAGGGGTCGTTGGAGTTGGGGCAGGGGTAGTTGTAGTTGGGGCAGGGGTAGTTGTAGTTGGTGCAGGGGTAGTTGTAGTTGGTGCAGGGGTAGTTGTAGTTGGAGGGACTGTTGTGGTAAGTGATGAGCAGGAGGTTGGTCCTTTCACAGATCTGTACGGGGGCAGTTCAGGTAGTAGTGTGTTCAGAACAGAGGTGGAGCACGTGTTTGGTGAGGCACAGCCTTTGGCTGGGAGATTGGACGATGAAGCTGATGTTGCTGAAAAATCATAACAGTTGTAGTAAATAATCAGAACAGCTCATCATAAGTTTGAGTTGAAATGTTTTACTTTCATTATTTCAAACATGTTCTTCATGAGCTTAGAAGAAGGAAATAAATATACAAGCCTGTAAATAACAAGTGTATTCCACTGATTTAAGACAAACCTGTAGTTGAGAAGCACTTGGTCTCCAGTACATTACATGTTACAGTAGTGGCACATATGCCTGTCACAGGATTACAGGTCGGGCATTGCAGGGAGCTGCCTCCAGGGGGCGATGGCACTGCAACACAAACCAGTACATCAGTACATCTGGAACCATAGTAACCCCTTTATTTTCATAGAATCCACAAATGTATTGTTTGTGAATATAACACTCACATTCTTTCAGTGTTTGTCTTTTTAACAAATGAGGTGTACTCACAAGTTGGGGGATCTTTGTTGCAGTTTGTTGAGTTACAACAGGTGGCTCGTGCAAACACTTGACCAAATCCAGTGTCTACGGAGTGTGTGTGTGTGGCTGCAGCTGGACACAGTAGGGTGTCTGCACATTTCTTTATTATTTTGGTAGAAGTAGCTCCATTTTGAGTAACTAAAAAGGAATAAAAGGTTTTAAATTATCAACAAAAGTCATTTCTTGAAAAGTAAATATGAATGAATTTTGTGGTGAAATTTTACTTTGTGTTGTTGATACAAAGCACACGGTGTTTGTTACTGAACAGGGTTGCACTGTTGCTTCTTTGCATGTTGGATCATTGGGGTCTGTACAAATGCTACACCTGATTGCAGAACCTGTTGAAACAACACAAATCATTTATAATAAAATACACTGAACACTGAACAACACAGGAACACTGATGCTTCTCTCTTAGGTGCACAAGTAATGTTCCCTGTTATAACACGTCTGTAAGTCTTTAGCTGTCCTGGTAAAACACACAAATACAAATACTACAAGAAGGGTCAAGTATTCTACTGAAACATGATTAATAATGAACAGATTTATGCTTTTCCCAAAAATGACCCATCATTTTGAAAACAAGTAAATTATACCAGAAGGTACAAGGTAAGAAACACAAATGTTCATCCCTTTTAATATGGCATGATTCCATGTGATGTTACTATTAATACTTGTACCAAGTACACAGCAGTTTGCTGCTGGTGCAGATTGGCCTGTCCACAGAATTCAGACTGGAGAATGTGAAGTGTTAAACATTGTCTATTGAAAAGTCAAATAAACTCTAACATAATGTAAATCATAGCAACAATAGCAGCAACAATAAAGCCTTAATGGGGATAAGAAATATTACCTGTGGCAGGGGCAGTTGTAGTTGGTGCAGGAGTAGTTGTAGTTGGTGCAGGGGCAGTTGTAGTTGTGGCAGAGGTAGTTGTAGTTGGTGCAGGAGTAATTGTAGTTGGTGCAGGGGTAGTTGTAGTTGGGGCAGGGGTTGTTGTAGTTGGTGCAGGGGTAGTTGTAGTTGGTGCAGGGGTCGTTGTAGTTGGTGCAGGGGTCGTTGTAGTTGGGGCAGGGGTAGCTGTAGTTGGGGCAGCGGTCATTGTAGTTGGGGCAGGAGTAGTTGTAGTTGGGGCAGGGGTAGTTGTAGTTGGGGCAGGGGTAGTTGTAGTTGATGCAGGGATAGTTGTAGTTGGTGCAGGGGTAGTTGTAGTTGTGGCAGCGGCCGTTGTAGTTGGTGCAGGGGTAGTTGTAGTTGGTGCAGGGGTAGTTGTAGTTGGGGCACGGGTAGCTGTAGTTGGGGCAGGGGTTGTTGTAGTTGGGGCAGGGGTAGTTGTAGTTGGGGCAGGAGTAGTTGTAGTTGGTGCAGGGGTAGTGGTAGTTGGGGCAGGGGTAGTTGTAGCTGGGGTAGTTGTAGTTGGTGAAGGAGTAGTTGTAGTTGGGGCAGGAGTAGTTGTAGTTGGTGTTGGGGTAGTTGGTGCAGGGGTAGTTGTAGTTGGTGCAGGGGTAGTTGTAGTTGGTGCAGGGGTAGTTGTAGTTGGGGCAGGGGTAGTTGTAGTTGGGGCAGGGGTAGTTGTAGCTGGGGCAGGTGTAGTTGTAGTTGGTGCAGGGTAATTGTAGCTGGGGTAGTTGTAGTTGGTGAAGGAGTAGTTGTAGTTGGGGCAGGAGTAGTTGTAGTTGGTGTTGGGGTAGTTGGTGCAGGGTAGTTGTTGTTGGTGCATGGGCAGTTGTTGTTGGGGCAGGAGTAGTTGGTGCAGGGGTAGTTGTAGTTGATGCAGGGATAGTTGTAGTTGGGGCAGGGGTAGTTGTAGTTGGGGCAGCGGTCGTTGTAGTTGGGGCAGGGGTAGTTGTAGTTGGTGCAGGGGTAATTGTAGTTGGTGCAGGTGTAGTTGTAGTTGATGCAGGGATAGTTGTAGTTGGTGCAGGGGTAGTTGTAGTTGGGGCAGCGGTAGTTGTAGTTGGGGCAGGGGTAGTTGTAGTTGGTGCAGGGGTAGTTCTAGTTGGTGCAGGGGTAGTTGTAGTTGGGGCAGCGGTAGTTGTAGTTGGTGCAGGGGTAGTTGTAGTTGGTGCAGGGGCAGTTGTAGTTGGAGGGACTGTTGTGGTAGGTGATGAGCTAGAGGTTGGTCCTTTCACAGATCTGTACGGGGGCAGTTGAGGTAGTAGTGTGTTCAGAACAGAGGTGGAGCACGTGTTTGGTGAGGCACAGCCTTTGGCTGGGAGATTGGACGATGAAGCTGATGTTGCTGAAAAATCATAACAGTTGTAGTAAATAATCAGAACAGCTCATCATAAGTTTGAGTTGAAATGTTTTACTTTCATTATTTCAAACATGTTCTTCATGAGCTTAGAAGAAGGAAATAATAAATATACAAGCCTGTAAATAACAAGTGTATTCCACTGATTTAAGACAAACCTGTAGTTGAGAAGCACTTGGTCTCCAGTACATTACATGTTACAGTAGTGGCACATATGCCTGTCACAGGATTACAGGTCGGGCATTGCAGGGAGCTGCCTCCAGGGGCGATGGCACTGCAACACAAACCAGTACATCAGTACATCTGTAACCATAGTAACCCCTTTATTTTCATAGAATCCACAAATGTATTGTTTGTGAATATAACACTCACATTCTTTCAGTGTTTGTCTTTTTAACAAATGAGGTGTACTCACAAGTTGGGGGATCTTTGTTGCAGTTTGTTGAGTTACAACAGGTGGCTCGTGCAAACACCTGACCAAATCCAGTGCCTACGGAGTGTGTGTGTGTGGCTGCAGCTGGACACAGTAGGGTGTCTGCACATTTCTTTATTATTTTGGTAGAAGTAGCTCCATTTTGAGTAACTAAAAAGGAATAAAAGGTTTTAAATTATCAACAAAAGTCATTTCTTGAAAAGTAAATATGAATGAATTTTGTGGTGAAATTTTACTTTGTGTTGTTGATACAAAACACATGGTGTTTGTTACTGGACAGGTTTGCACTGTTGCTTCTTTGCATGTTGGATCAGTGGGGTCTGTACAAATGCTACACCTGATTGCAGAACCTGTTGAAACAACACAAATCATTTATAATAAAATACACTGAAGACTGAACAACACAGGGACACTGATGCTTCTCTTAGGTGCACAAGTAATGTTCCCTGTTATAACACGTCTGTAAGTCTTTAGCTGTCCTGGTAAAACACACAAATACAAATACTACAAGAAGGCTCAAATATTCTACTGAAACATGATTAATAATGACCAGATTTATGCTTTTCCCAAAAATGACCCATCATTTTGAAAACAAGTAAATTATACGAGAAGGTACAAGGTACGAAACACAAATGTTCATCCCTTTTAATATGGCATGATTCCATGTGATGTGACTATTAATACTTGTACCAAGTACACAGCAGTTTGCTGCTGGTGCAGATTGGCCTGTCCACAGAATTCAGACTGGAGAATGTGAAGTGTTAAACATTGTCTATTGAAAAGTCAAATAAACTCTAACATAATGTAAATCATAGCAACAATAGCAGCAACAATAAAGCCTTAATGGGGATAAGAAATGTTACCTGTGGCAGGCGCAGTTGTAGTTGGGGCAGGGGTAGTTGTAGTTGGTGCAGGGGTAGCTGTAGTTGGGGCAGCGATAGTTGTAGTTGGGGCAGGGGTAGCTGTAGTTGGGGCAGCGGTCATTGTAGTTGGGGCAGGAGTAGTTGTAGTTGGGGCAGGGGTAGTTGTAGTTGGGGCAGGGGTAGTTGTAGTTGATGCAGGGATAGTTGTAGTTGGTGCAGGGGTAGTTGTAGTTGGGGCAGGGGTAGTTGTAGTTGGTGCAGGGGTAGTTGTAGTTGGTGCAGGTGTAGTTGTAGTTGGGGCAGGGGTAGTTGTAGTTGATGCAGGGATAGTTGTAGTTGGTGCAGGGGTAGTTGTAGTTGTGGCAGCGGCCGTTGTAGTTGGTGCAGGGGTAGTTGTAGTTGGTGCAGGGGTAGTTGTAGTTGGGGCACGGGTAGCTGTAGTTGGTGCACGGGTAGCTGTAGTTGGGGCAGGGGTAGTTGTAGTTGGTGAAGGGGTAGTTGTAGTTGGGGCAGGAGTAGTTGTAGTTGGTGCAGGGGTAGTGGTAGTTGGGGCAGGGGTAGTTGTAGCTGGGGGAGGTGTAGTTGTTGAAGGAGTACTTGTAGTTGGAGCAGGAGGAGTGGTAGTTGGTGTTGGGGTAGTTGGTGCAGGGGTAGTTGTAGTTGATGCAGGGATAGTTGTAGTTGGTGCAGGGGTAGTTGTAGTTGGGGCAGGGGTAGTTGTAGTTGGGGCAGGAGTAGTTGTAGTTGGTGCAGGGGTAGTGGTAGTTGGGGCAGGGGTAGTTGTAGCTGGGGTCGGTGTAGTTGATGTAGGGGTCGTTGTAGTTGGGGCAGGAGTAGTTGTAGTTGGTGTTGGGGTAGTTGGTGCAGGGGTAGTTGTCGTTGGTGCAGGGGTAGTTGTAGTTGGGGCAGGGGTAGTTGTAGTTGGGGCAGGGGTAGTTGTAGTTGGTGCAGGGGTAGTTGTAGTTGGGGCAGGGGTAGTTGTAGTTGGTGCAGGGGTAGTTGTAGTTGGTGCAGGGGTAGTTGTAGTTGGTGCAGGGGTAGTTGTAGTTGGAGGGACTGTTGTGGTAGGTGATGAGCTAGAGGTTGGTCCTTTCACAGATCTGTACGGGGGCAGTTGAGGTAGTAGTGTGTTCAGAACAGAGGTGGAGCACGTGTTTGGTGAGGCACAGCCTTTGGCTGGGAGATTGGACGATGAAGCTGATGTTGCTGAAAAATCATAACAGTTGTAGTAAATAATCAGAACAGCTCATCATAAGTTTGAGTTGAAATGTTTTACTTTCATTATTTCAAACATGTTCTTCATGAGCTTAGAAGAAGGAAATAATAAATATACAAGCCTGTAAATAACAAGTGTATTCCACTGATTTAAGACAAACCTGTAGTTGAGAAGCACTTGGTCTCCAGTACATTACATGTTACAGTAGTGGCACATATGCCTGTCACAGGATTACAGGTCGGGCATTGCAGGGAGCTGTCTCCAGGGGGCGAATGCACTGCAACACAAACCAGTACATCAGTACATCTGTAACCATAGTAACCCCTTTATTTTCATAGAATCCACAAATGTATTGTTTGTGAATATAACACTCACATTCTTTCAGTGTTTGTCTTTTTAACAAATGAGGTGTACTCACAAGTTGGGGGATCTTTGTTGCAGTTTGTTGAGTTACAACAGGTGGCTCGTGCAAACACCTGACCAAATCCAGTGCCTATGGAGTGTGTGTGTGTGGCTGCAGCTGGACACAGTAGGGTGTCTGCACATTTCTTTATTATTTTGGTAGAAGTAGCTCCATTTTGAGTAACTAAAAAGGAATAAAAGGTTTTAAATTATCAACAAAAGTCATTTCTTGAAAAGTAAATATGAATGAATTTTGTGGTGAAATTTTACTTTGTGTTGTTGATACAAAGCACACGGTGTTTGTTACTGAACAGGGTTGCACTGTTGCTTCTTTGCATGTTGGATCATTGGGGTCTGTACAAATGCTACACCTGATTGCAGAACCTGTTGAAACAACACAAATCATTTATAATAAAATACACTGAACACTGAACAACACAGGAACACTGATGCTTCTCTCTTAGGTGCACAAGTAATGTTCCCTGTTATAACACGTCTGTAAGTCTTTAGCTGTCCTGGTAAAACACACAAATACAAATACTACAAGAAGGGTCAAGTATTCTACTGAAACATGATTAATAATGAACAGATTTATGCTTTTCCCAAAAATGACCCATCATTTTGAAAACAAGTAAATTATACCAGAAGGCACAAGGTAAGAAACACAAATGTTCATCCCTTTTAATATGGCATGATTCCATGTGATGTTACTATTAATACTTGTACCAAGTACACAGCAGTTTGCTGCTGGTGCAGATTGGCCTGTCCACAGAATTCAGACTGGAGAATGTGAAGTGTTAAACATTGTCTATTGAAAAGTCAAATAAACTCTAACATAATGTAAATCATAGCAACAATAGCAGCAACAATAAAGCCTTAATGGGTATAAGAAATGTTACCTGAGCTGCAGAAAGTCAGTGTTAGAGCCAAAGAAAACAGAATCTGTCCCTTCATGCTCATTTCTCTGGAGTTTCCTCTGTGTCTGCCTTTCGATTACTTGTGGTTTGGAGATGCACCTGCATCTTAAATATGTTCAAGTGTAATGGGCTGTGACGGTTTAGCCTTTTGTTCTGAGTAAATACATAATCTGGGAATGCATCACACCCATTCAGTGTCCTGAGTAACAGATAATCCTACACAAGTCATGGACACTTAATAAGCTGTTTGTGAGATGCTAAATAAACAAACCTAGTTTGTATGAAGGATGGAACCATGTACTCTGGCCAAGTTTAACTCAATCAAGAGACACAAGAATTCTATGGTACGTCAGTGCTGTATGTCAAGAGGTTTTGTACAGAAACAGCCCCAAAATCTGTTCTTATGAAGTACTGTAATAAAACTACGTGATCTTATGTCTTTTTAGTCATTACCTTTATTTATTCATCCTCTGAAGGAGAAATGATCAAGAGACTGTTGCAGAGTTAAGAGACATAACAGGTAGAAAACTGCAGGAATAAATAACCTGAACGTTATGTGATGAGGACCATTAATATCAATGACACTTATTCCATGTTCACATTTCACACAGGAGGTCAGTTAAAGTGGCTCGAGACTTTTTTGGATTTGATGGAACTTAATTTATACAGCACATTTTAGAAATATGAATAAAATGTGCTATATAAATCAAGTCTCAAAGCGCTGCACAAACAAATCATAAAAAAAACAATAAACAACAAAAATGCATAAAGCATTCATGCAAATTATTAAAAAAAAATGAATACATTCAAATAAAAAAATAAATAAAGACACAGAGGTCCTCATAAGTGACACGGTGTTTCAAGCCAGAGACTAAATGTGGGTCTTAAGACATGACTTAAAACACTTCACTGGGGGAGGCTGTTTGGACGTGTGGGGGCAGAGTGTTCCAGAGCTTAGGGCCAGAGACAGCCCTGCTCCCCTGGTCTGAAGTCCACTCAGGCACCACAAGCTGGAACTGGCCCTCAGACACCAGAGCACGTGCACAGGTGTAAATTTCAGGTTTGCGATGTATTGTGGGGCTGGTCCATTCAAAAGCTTTTAAAACAAACAATAAACTCAATTCTAAATTAAACAGAAAGCCAGGGCAAAGATGCAAGAATTGGTGAAATGTGTTCTTGTCTTTTGGTTCCTGTTAAAAGTCGTGCAGCAGAGTTCTGGACTAACTGCAGACTGGAAAGTGAGTTTTGAGAGATGCACATGTCAAGTGCTTTGCAGTAATCCAGACGTGATGAAATAAAAGTGTGCGAGACCTGTTCAAAGAAATTAAAAGGTAAAAACGGTTGGACTTTGGATAAAAGCTACAAATGATGAAAACTTGATTTGAAGAGATCATTTATCTGCTCATCAAATTTAAAATCACTGTCTAATGTGACGCCAAGGCTGGTGACTGTGGGATGCACATGATCTTTTAAGGATCCCAAGTCAAAAAGGAAGCTACCAAGTCCAGACCTCAGTCTTTCCTTCATTCAGTTCAACAAAAAAAGACTGAACTGATGATCTCCCTAACATAAGGACCAGCAGTAGCCCAAACCTCTTTAAAAAAGTGAGGTGGGACTGGGTGCGTGGGGCAGGCCGATGGTTTTAATTTGTCAACTATCCCTGTGAGCACAGACAGGGACACAGGCTCAAACTGACGAAAATCAGCAGAACACTGTGCAGTAAGGCCAATGTTAAAAGGTGACACAAATGAAGCTATATTAGCTCTAATAGCAGCAACCTTATTGTTGAAGAATAAACGGAAACACATCTCACATGTCATTGCCAAAGTGGTGAATGGACTGGGCTTACACACAGAACCAATTGTTTTAAAAAGAATATGGGGTTTGTTGATATTTTCTAAAATCAGGTCTGAGAAATATTTATTTTTTTCACTCTTAACAGTGCTTCAATACTGTCTCCAGCAGTCTTTAAGAATTTGGTAAGACTTCCAAGTTATCACTGTTCCACCTGCACTCGGCTCTATGGCACTCGCACATCACTGTGTGTGTCATTGAGCCATAAATCTTGTCCGGGTTTGGGATGCATGGTTTTCAGTGGAGCAACAGTGTCCAATACATCACAGCAGAGTTCATTAATTGCTAAATAAACACGGACGCTTGTCAACAGATTCCATAAAAAGAGGGGAGTCTTAAAATCAAACATGACAGGACTTTGGTCGGAGAATGGCAGCACAGTGGCCGAGTGGCCGGAGGGACCGTTGGCGCCAGTTGGCTTGGCAGCCTCACTTCTGTCAGTCTGCCCCAGGACAGCTGTGGCTACAACTGTAGGTTACCACCACCTGGTATGGAGTGAATGAAGAATGCTCTGTTAATCATGCTGTGTAAAGCGTCTTTGGGGACATGTGTCTGTGTAAAGCGCCATAAATAAATTATACATAAAGTTACTTGTTATTAGCAAAAGCAGCAAGTTATTAGCAAAAGTTACACATTAAACTTAATTGGTGGTTTTCAGACATTTGATATATTTGGAAAATGATATTGGCATAACAGGGCTCACTAATCGAATGTCTCTGTTATAATGTGACAGCAGCACGACTCCTGGAGTTGTCCTGTCATTTAAAGCTCTTAGGTTCACACACAAATATGATATGAATTTTATTTGCAATGTCCTCTGGCTCTTACACAGGACTAAACAGACACATTCACAAAGTCAAACTGGTCGTGAGTCTTGCCAAACTTGGTGACAAACGTTTGTCTCTCATACTGATTACTTATCTTACCGTTCAATGAATGATAAATAAAACAAACATGTTCGGCTCTTTGTACTGTGGAACATTTGGTTGTTTTTATAGTATGTTATCAGCTATAGAGAGTCCAATAAGTTCTAGGTTCTACAGCTCATCACACCAATTAACTGCATATAATAATATTGTGTATATTTTCTGGAGCAGCACTTGGACAAACACTCCGTGAGCCACTTCACATAAGGTTCACACTCACACAAACGTAGAATTCACAATAATGACCCGACTGAAGTATTATATTAATGCTTTAGCTCATTGTCACAGTTCAACCAACAGGCTGAGTCTGTTCTTTTCTACCTTCCTCTCCTACAGATGGCAATTATAAAGAAATAACACACCATATGAAAGTGTGTAATCAAATACATTCTGAACTGGAAGTTCACACACAATATCAGTGTATGTTTTTAGAAATACTTTTGTTACAACAATTACAATTATTGAAGAAATTGAGTGAATTATCTGGTATAATTTTAGAAGTGTTGTGATTGTAATCAAAATAATGTTTATTTAGGTTACACTAACCAAAAATCAATTTCTTTACATAGCATTTAACATTTAATTCTATTTAATTTTGTTTTTCCTCATTGAGCCTTCAGAGATGACATCACACCTTTAGAGCTTGGCTGCAGGGTGGAGAAGAGGACCGTGAATAAAAGCCTAATTTTAAAATCAACTGCAAATAATCATTTTAATAATTATTTACAAAGTTTCACCAGAGTTTTTCAGGCATTTCATCAACTGTAATTTTGCGGTTTCATAATACAGGTCAATGTGTAATTTAATATGCTTTAAAACAGAACCACGCCTCCATTGTAAAAAAAAAAAAAAAAAACCTGAATGATAATTATTGAGCTGCATATTACATATGATGCATATAATGACTGTGGTCACTCCTTGTGTGCCTGGTTTCATCTCAACACATAAAGACCTGGAGCAGAATTAGCTCCCATTAGAGGCGTCGTAAACCCACCCCCTTCAGTTGTTTAGTAGTTTATGGTCTGTATTTAAACTAATTATTCTGATTCTAGTCATATGAAAGGATTAGAAGGGCAGAGTATCACCTCTGTTTTCATAAGCACATTCCTTCCATTATATTTAGTTTGTTTTGTTTTGTGTCATCACAACTGTTTCTGTTGACAACTTTTAAATTAGACAATATGATGTGATGTGACATAAAGAAGATGTATTTATTATATTTACTTTTTAATTTAGATTTTTACGTTGTGTTCTAAAAGTAACATTTGTGAGTTGTTGTTTTGTTCTTTTTTTAACTATGATACATTTCCCAAATGATTCTAGTAAAGGTGTGTGGAGCATTTCTTGTATTACCACATGACATCACAGGGTGGAACCAAGTATTTTCCGTTTGAGAAGAACTCAGCCTAAATATGGAGGGTGTGTGTGAATGAAACATAACACAACTCCAGATATACACTCAACAAAAATATAAATGCAACACTTTTGTTTTTGCTCCCATTTGTCATGAGATGGACTCAAACATCTAAAATTCATTCCAGATACACAATATTACCATTTCTCTCAAACATTGTTCACGAATCTGTCTAAATGTGTGATAGTGAGCACTTTTGCTTTGCTGAGATAATCCATCCCACCTCACAGGTGTGCCACATCAAGATGCTCATCAGACACCATGATTAGTGCACAGGTGTACCTTAGACTGTCCACAATAAAAGGCCACTCTGAAATGTGCCGTTGTTGCTTTATTGGGGGTCTGGGGACTCAGAACCAGTCAGTATCTGGTGTGACCACCATTTGCCTCATGCAGTGCAACACATCAGAGTGTGGAGCACTCAAATTGTAAAAAACTTGTAAAACAGTCATTTGACAAACGTACAGCGGGTGGATTTGGATAATTAACAACATCAGGATATATATACTTTAAAATATTGCTACACAAACTAGAACTAATTCTGAGGATTTTCTCCAGAGACTTGCTATTGAAGCACACAGGTGCAAGCCACCGCCAGGCCCAGGAGCTACTGGCTAGGAGCTATTACCAAGCCCAGGAGTTACTACCACACTCGGGAATTAAATCCAGGACCAGGAGCTGAATCCAAGCCCGTGAGCAACATCCAGGCCTAGGCCCAGGAGTTTCACCCGGCCCAGGAGTTACAACCAGGACCAGGAGCTACATTGAGGTCCGGCAGCTGCATCCCGGCCCAGGCCCAGGAGCTACATCCAAGCCCGGGAACAACATCCAGCTCAGGCGAGGGAGCTACAACTAGGCCAAGGCCAGGGAGCTACAACAAAGGCTAAGCCAGGGAGCTACAACCAGCCCAGGCCCGGGAGCTACACCCAGGCCAGGCCTGGGAGCTACAACCAGGCCAGGCCAGGGAGCTACAACCAGGCCAGGCCCGGGAGCTACAACCAGGCCAGGGAGCTACAACTAGCCCTGGGCTAGGGAGCTACAACTAGCCCTAGGCTAGGGAGCTACAACTAGCCCTAGGCTAGGGAGCTACAACCAGGCTCAGGCAGGGTAGCCACTACCAGACCTAGGAGGTACATCCAGGCCTAGGAACTACCACCAGACTTGCAAGCTACATCCAATATGGCCTCAATGGAGGTAAATAATGACATAGAGGAGTTAAAAGTTTCATTGAACATTATGGGGAAAAACTTAGAAACTGTATTAAAACAACAGGAAAAAATCATGGGGCTAATGAAAGAAATCCAGTACTTAAAAACTATAAATGAAGACCAGCAGCAAAAAATCAACTCTTTGGAAACACGGGTGTCAGAACTGGAACAGTACAGTCGAATGAACAATGTTGTTATATCTGGACTTGTCATCAAACCAAAATCATATGCTCATGCTGCCAAAAGAGAAAGGCCACAAAGTGACAATACTGAACATGATGAATCAACAGAATCACAGGTAATTGCATTTCTACAAAAACATAACATCTCCATTGACAAACAAACTATTGAAGCATGCCATACCATTCCAACACAAAATCAAAGCCAGAAAGTCAACCACGCAATCATTGTACGATTTGTAAACAGAAAGCATAAAATTGACTTGCTCAGACAGGGAAAGAACCTAAAAGGAACAAATGTGTATGTTAATGAACATCTGACTAAAATCAATGGAGAAATCGCAAAAAAGCAAGACACTTAAAAAAGCAAGGTAAAATACAGGCTACATGGACTTCCAACTGCAAAGTGTACATTAAAATGAATGGTAATCCAAGTGATGCAAGGGTGCTGTGTATTAGGAATATAAAAGAACTTGAAAAAATGAATGACTAATTTGGCTCTAAACCTGTCAACAAACACTGTTAAACCAATGCAGGGATAACAACATTGACTACAACCAAAACAAATGACTCTTAATGAAGCGGATTTTGTGTCTGAACTTAGTGATAATGACGATAATGAATTTGAATATACTTATAGTGAAAAGGGACGTCAACTGCATTCTAACTATGAAAGTTTTTGTTTAAATCATGACTTCATGGAATACAAAACAAATGAATTTGGTAATGATTTAGATCCTGATAACAATTTTTTCATTAATATAAAAGAAAATTGTAAATACTATACTGATGAGCAATTTAAAAATGTAAATATTGATAAAAACTTTACAATAATACATTTTAATAGCAGGAGTTTGCATAAAAACTACACAAAAACTAAAGAATATCTGAAGCAATTCAATAAATTTACTATTATAGCAGTGTCTGAGACTTGGTTAGATACAGAGAAGAGTCAGAATGTGGAAATGGACGGATATCAGTTATTTACATTACATAGGACCACTAGAAAAGGAGGGGGAGTGGCCTTATATGTAGATGCAGATCTAAGATGTAACATCATTAACAGTATGTCAACCCTTATTGATGGTACAATGGAATGTCTAACAATTGAAATAGTTGACAAAAAATCTAAAAACATAATTGTAAGTTGTTTGTACAGAACACCTGGATCCTGCATAGACACATTTAACCAAAAGATAGACAGTTTGTTTAGTGATATAAATAAGGTACACATAGTATGTGGTGACTTTAATATCAATCTATTAAATCCTCATTTACACGCTAAAACAACAGATTTCATCACAACAATGTATAGCAACAAACTGTTTCCACTAATTACTAGACCGAGTAGGATTACAGTCGACACAGCTACATTAATAGATAACATTTTTATAAATACAATGGATAATCATGTTACAGCCGGATTACTTATAAATGACATTAGTGACCATCTTCCAGTTTTTGGTATATTACATACATTTTTTAAAAATTATAATGAAACAAATCCAGTCAACTTTAAGATGAGGCGACACAGAACACCTGAGGCTATAGCCGCCTTCAAAGCAGACCTGTGTTCACAGCTATGGGAGGAGGTATATGCCACCAGTGACCCAGATAGGGCATATAACGCCTTTCTCTCAACATTACTCAGACTTTATGACAAGCACTGTCCACAAAAACAAATTTTGATTAAAAATAAAAAAATAGATAAACCATGGATCACCAAGGGAATAGAAAATGCATGCAAAAAGAAAAATCACCTATATAAACTATATATAAAACATAGAACAAAAGAAATTGAACACAAATATAAGACATATAAAAATAAACTAACAAATATTATAAGAACAAATAAGAAGAATTATTATCATAAACAATTGGAACAACATAGATCTAATGTCCAAGAAACCTGGAAAATACTAAATAAAATAATTAGAAAGGGAAATGAAAGAGCCCAATATCCAAACCACTTTCTAAAGGACAGTATAACCATAGAGAAAACAAATGAAATAACAAATACATTCAATGACTTCTTTGTAAATGTAGGGCCCACTTTAGCAAATAAAATTACAGAGCCTGAAGATACTGATGGATTAAACGAAGAGATTATCAGACGGAATCCAAATTCTATATTCATCCAGGGTATACACGAAAGTGAAATTATAAAAATAGTAAGCGAATTTAAAAACAAGAGGTCTACTGACAGCTCTAATATAGATATGTGGTTAGTTAAAGATATTATAAACTGTATAGTCACACCTTTTACATATATCTGCAATCAATCCTTTAGTACAGGCATCTTCCCGGATAAAATGAAAACTGCTAAGGTAATCCCAATTTTTAAAAATGGCGACCGAAACCAGTTCACCAATTATAGACCCATCTCCCTACTCTCGCAATTTTCAAAAATTTTAGAAAAATTGTTTGCAGACAGACTTGACAATTTCATTGAGAAAAATAACTTATTGAGCACCCATCAGTATGGGTTTCGATCAAACAGGTCCACTTCAATGGCAGTCATGGAACTAGTTGAAGAGATAACAACAGCAATAGACAAAAAACAATATACAGTCGGGGTCTTTATTGATTTAAGCAAGGCTTTTGACACCATTGACCATGAATTACTTTTGAGAAAAATGGAAAGATATGGTGTCAGAGGAATTGCACATGCTTGGCTAAATAGTTATCTTAGCAACAGACATCAGTTTGTACATATGAATAATGTTGATTCAGATATAAGAAGAACTACACATGGAGTCCCACAAGGCTCTATATTGGGACCTAAATTGTTTATTATGTATATAAATGATGTCTGTGAAATATTAAAAAAATTGAAGTGTATAATGTTTGCAGATGATACCAGTCTTTACTGCTCTGGAGGAGACTTAGATCAGCTCCTGGATACAGTAGAAAATGAGCTCAAAATATTAAAGAAGTGGTTTGATATTAATAAACTTTCACTCAATTTAAATAAAACAAATTATATAATCTTTGGAAATAGAAAAATAAATACCCAAATTAAAATCCGAATTAATCATACAGAAATAGAAAGAGTATATGAAAATAAATTTCTGGGGATTATTATTGATAGTAAATTAAGTTGGAAACCACATATAAATAATCTAAGGACTAAATTAGCTAAAACTATTGCCATAATGTGTAAAATAAAAACCTTTTTAAACCAGAATTCACTTTATGTATTGTATTGTTCTCTTGTTCTTCCATATCTTAATTATTGTGTGGAGACGTGGGGGAACAATTATAAGTCAAACGTTAACCCTATATTTTTACTTCAAAAGAAAGCAATAAGAATTGTCAATCAGGCTAAATATTATGCACCAACGAACCCTCTCTTTATTAAACTAAATACATTAAAATTAAATGACCTGATCAATCTGAATACAGCCGTTGTGATGTATAAGGCAAACAACCACATGCTCCCACAAAGTATCCAGGAGATGTTCAAGCCTAGAGAGAGTCCATATAATCTCAGAGGAGCAGCAATTTTCCAAAAGACTAAGGCAAGAACAACTAGAAAAAGCTTGTGCATCTCAATTACAGGAGTAAATTTATGGAATAACCTGAGTGATGAATTAAAAGAGTGCACCTCAATCAAAAGATTTAAAAAGGTGTATAAATCTTATACCATAGAACAATATAAATCAATATTATAAAGGTGTATTATGTTTATCAAAACTGAACAATAATTGGATTATGAAAATTGATTATGATTGTAGTTGAATATATAAGAATTTCTAACTTCCTTGCTTGATTTTTATTTGTTCAATTATTGTTGCTGTTGCTATTAGTATCATTATTACTCTTGTTATTGTTATTATTATTATTATTATTATTATTATTATTATTATTATTATTGTAATTGATAGTATTATTATTATTATTGATAATTGATATTGGTATTGATATTATCATCATTATTATTATCGTTATTTTATGACAACCTAAATTCTGTTCACAGGAACACAGACTAAACTGATTACAGATGGAGGTCCCTGTGCTGATGGTAATAAACGAATAACTAAACGAGAAAAGATATACTGTACATATTACTATGTTTTGTCCTCAATATCACCAGATCAGGGCAGATGGAGGCTCTGTTGTGGGGAGATGTTCCTCTTCTCGCAGCAAACCTCCATAATCTTGTCTCTTTTAATGCACAACAGAAGACACAAGGCAAAGGGTGGTCCTGTTGTCCGGGGGCAGCCCCTCTCTGGCAGCAGGTTCACAAAAACACTTTGCCACTTTTAATGCACCACACACACCATTCACACTAAGTTAATACCATCAGCACAAATACTTCCAATCAAATACTTCCAATAAACACAATTTTCATGCAGATATAAAAAAGGAATATTTTAAGAAATTACATAAATGGTGATAACTAGAGGCTAAATATAAGAGAAAAATGATGCAAATGATGATGATGATGATACTCATAATAATAAAACATTTTGCACTGATATTTATGTATATTACATTGCTCACATATATATATATATATATATAACAAATGAAGCATGTTGTATCTTACATACTATACGTATATTAATGTCACTGTTTTTTTTTTTTCTTTCCTGTCTTATTGTAATTTGCTTAACACTGTACAAGTATTCAAGTTTTGGCAGCCAACCAATGTCACCGGTAAATTGTATAAACACAAAAATAATGGTTCATTACTAATTTTGGGAGAAGGGGTGGGATATAATAAGTTTTACTTCTACCCACTCCTTTTCGGGCATGTATATATATGTATATATTTGTATTTGTGTCCATATGTCCATTCTTTTTTTACTGTCTAACCTTGTTTAAATTGAATGACATTGTACATATTCTGTGTACTACAAGTATCATATGCTCGAAAAAAAATAAATAAATAAATAAAAAATAAAAATAAAAAAACCATCATCTTCGCATTGAGTTTATCAGATTGTCAATTGTGGCCTGTGGAATGTTGGTCCACTCCTCTTCAATGGCTGTGCGAAGTTGCTGGATATTAGTGGGAACTGGTACGCGCTGTCGTATACACCGGTCAAGCACATCCCAAACATGCTCAATGGGTGACATGTCCGGTGAGTATGCTGGCCATGCAAGAACTGGGACATTTTCAGCTTCCAAGAATTGTGTCCAGATCCTTGCAACATGGGGCCGTGCATTATCTTGCTGAAACATGAGGTGATGTTCATGGATGTATGGCACAACAATGGGCCTCAGGATCTCATCACGGTATCTCTGTGCATTCAAAATGCCATCAATAAAATGCACCTGTGTTCTTCGTCCATAACAGATGCCTGCCCATACCATAACCCCACCACCACCATGGGCCACTCGATCCACAACATTGACATCAGCAAAGCGCTCACCCACACGACGCCACACACGCTGTCTGCCATCTGCCCTGAACAATGTAAACCGAGATTCATCCGTGAAGAGAACACCTCTCCAACGTGCCAGACGCCATCGAATGTGGGCATTTGCCCACTCAAGTCTGTTACGGCGACGATCTGGAGTCAGGTTAAGACCCCGATGAGGACGACGAGCATGCAGTTGAGCTTCCCTGAGACGGTTTCTGACAGTTTGTGCAGAAATTCTTTGGTTATGCAAACCAATTGTTTCAGCAGCTGTCTGAGTAGCTGGTCTCAGACGATCTTGGAGGTGAACCTGCTGGATGTGGAGGTCCTGGGCTGGTGTGGTTACATGTGGTCTGCGGTTGTGAGGCCGGTTGGATGTACTGCCATATAGTCTGAAATGCCTTTGGAGACGGCTTATGGTGGAGAAATGAACATTCAATGCCCGAGCAACAGATCTGGTTGACATTCCTGCTGTCAGCATGCCAGTTGCACGCGCCCTCAATGCTTGTGTCCAGCTATAAGAAGGGTCTCGCAGAAAGGGCTTTTCAGAGACGGGGGTTTAGGACCAGTTGATTCGAGGCCTGTACTACTCAAACCAAGAATAAAGGTCTTCCTGTGGACCACATTATGCCTTCTGAATTTTTGTTCAAGTGCCTTCAAAAACCCAATATCAACAGTAACTTTCCCAACACTGCTGATCACTCTGAGCAGGCCGTGTCATACCCGCGCACGCAAGCGCGCACTCAAAGCACAAAGTCCAAAACATCTCATCAACAATCAGTAAGCCATGAGCCGAACCACGCTACCCATAGCCCTGTCCACGACAACTCAGGAGTCACCGCAGGTCAAGCTCCCAGGAGCCCTCTCAAAAGCAAGAGACCATCCACGCTTTCAGCATGAGCAATTCATGCCCCGGAATCCCCTGAAGAACCTAACCCACAGGCCACAACCCAAGCTCCCATGGCAATGGAGCACAGACAGCACGACCACGTCTCTCAGGTCGCCAATCATTAACAGGTGCCCCAGACCCGCTTCAAACACACATTCACAGCACAGAGCAAAGTGAGAGGGCCCGTCTCCGAATGATTTGAGCATAATTCAACATTAAATGCACAGACATAGGCTGGCACACGGCGGCGCTGGCTAAAACAGCAACAGCAGTCACAGATCCCTGAACAGCCCCAAAACCAGATGCAATCCCTAATCTGTTACTCATCTGAGTCTGAGTCTTCCTCCCTTCTCTGCATCTCAAACTCCGAAATTAAAATGGAAGTGGAATCAGGAATTATCATCAAAACTTTAGAGGCCCCAGGCCAACGCAGACATATCAACATGACTATCGTTATTACGCTTGCTATTGTTAAAATGACGGAGATGAGCAAAATTACAGTGTAGTGGAAACTCCCCCTCAAAGTGACTTTTAATAGATCATACTCCTCCCTTAAAACTTCTAACGTTTTAGCAATACTTGATGAATTTGACGGACACAAACTCTATATTATCTATATTCCTAGCCTTATCTGCTGTTTCCCTCACTATTTTTGCTTTTAGTTTTTCAAGTATGGGCTGTAAATTAGAGTTTTGCATAGAAATGGGCTCAGAAACGGCCCCTACCGTAGAAGTGACCTTTCCCACGAGTGCACTAATTCTATTTTTATTGATTGGATATCGAACAGACCCCCATTTAAACCATCAGTATCTGTTGAATTGTTAATTATTGTTTTAGCTTCGTCGCCAGTGAACGTAGCAGTAGGTATTAAGGGTTGCGGAGGACCCGTAAATTCGTCCTGTGAGTTTGCACTGAAGAGGTCAAAACTGAGGTCAGGTTCTATGCTTAATGATTTATCTGCTTCCCCTGCTTCTGCTTCTGCAGTGGATGCTGTTCTGTCTTTCCCTCTCTCTGTGTCTACCGTTTTTTCAACACTCCCTTCTGTAGTATGTATTATGTGTACGGTGTTATCACAATTATTGTTGGTACTAGTTTCTACATTACCATGGGGAAAGGAAATACATATGCATCCCATGTTTGAACATACGTTTCTGGTTGACCACGTACACCGACGGACTATTTCTGTTTCATTATCTTTTAGCTCCACGGTATTGTTTACTGAGTCACAAACCTTGGAGTGGATTCCGTAATGCGGAGAATAGGTAGCAATTTCTTGTTTTTTCTCCGTTGAGTCAGTTAATTTGATGTCACTTATTAATGACCCTGTTTCACAGGGTTCGTATATAATGCCAATTTGTGAAATAGATCCTTCATTTATTTTACGACAAACTATGTCATTTCCGTGTTGTGTGTAGGTTACTTTAATAGGTTCCCCTTGAACATTCTCTGCCTTTCTAAAAACAACCACTATCTGTAACAATAAAGTTATGTATAGTGATTTCTGAGACGACATCCTAAATCCTTCTTCTTTTTTTGTTTATTTTGTGTTATATATAGGCCTTCTTTTTATATAAACTTGATTAAAAGTCCTTTTTCTCTGTATAAGAAGGGGGACCGGAGGGTGTGTTCCAACTACAGAGGAATCACACTCCTCAGCCTCCCTGGTAAAGTCTATACCAGGGTACTGGAGAGGAGAGTCCTCAGATTCAAGAGGAGCAGTGTGGTTTTCGGCCTGGAAACACTGGACGAGCTCTACACCCTCCATCGGGTGCTCGAGGGTTCATGGGAGTTTGCCCAAACAGTCCACATGTTCTTTGTGGATCTGGAGAAGGCATTCGACCGTGTCCCTCGTGGTGCCCTGTGGGGGGTGCTTCGGGAGTATGGGGTCCGGGGCCCTTTGCTAAGGGCTGTCCGGTCCCTGTATGACCGGAGCAGGAGCTGTGTTCGCATTGCCGGCAGTAAGTCAGACCTGTTCCTGGTGCATGTTGGACCCCGCCAGGGCTGCCCTTTGTCACCAGTTCTGTTCATTGTATTTATGGACAGAATTTCTAGGTGCAGCCAGGGGCCGGAGGGGGTCCAGTTTGGGAACCACAGGATTTCATCGCTGCTTTTTGCGGATGATGTTGTCCTGTTGGCTTCATCGAACCAGGACCTGCAGCACTGGGGCGGTTTGCAGCCGAGTGTGAAGCGGCTGGGATGAGAATCAGCTGTTCCAAATCCGAGGCCATGGTTCTCGACCGGAAAAAGGTGGATTGCCCTCTCCGGGTGGGTGGGGAGTCCCTGTCTCAAGTGGAGGAGTTCAAGTATCTCGGGGTCTTGTTCACGAGTGAGGGGAGGATGGAGCGTGAGATTGACAGGCGGATCGGTGCAGCGTCGGCAGTGATGCGATCACTGTATCAGACCGTTGTGGTGAAGATGGATCTGAGCCGAAAGGCAAAGCTCTCGATTTACCGGTCACTCTATGTTCCTACCCTCACCTATGGTCATGAACTCTGGGTAATGACTGAAAGGACGAGATCGCGGATACAAGTGGTCGAAATGAGTTTCCTCCGCAGAGTGGCCGGGCGCTCCCTTAGAGAGAGGGGGAGGAGCTCGGTCACACGGGAGGAGCTCGGAGTAGAGTCGCTGCTCCTCCACGTCAAGAGGAGCAGCTGAGGTGGCTCGGGCATCTGGTCCGGATGTCTCCTGGACGCCTCCCTCGGGAGGTGTTCCGGGCATGTCCCACCGGGAGGAGGCCCCGGGGAAGACCCAGGACACGCTGGAGGGACTATGTCTCTCGGCCTGGGAACGCCTCGGGGTCCATCCGGAGGAGCTGGAGGAAGTGGCTGGGGAAAGTGAGAAATTCTCACTTTCTCTCGTTATATGCCCCAAAAAGTTTAAAAATGGCATCGCTTTTTCTCGTTATATGCCCCAAAAAGTTTAAAAATGGCATCACTTTTTCTCGTTATATGCCCCAAAAAGTTTAAAAATTGCGTAACTTTCTCTCGTTATATGCCCCAAAAAGTTTAAAAATGGCGTCGCTTTTTGTCGTTATATTTTTTACACGCCCCAAAAAGTTTAAAAATGGCGTGGCTGTTTATTCCTGATTTATTTACACGCCGAACAACATTGCCGAAAAAAGCGTGACGGCTTTTCTATAAAAAGCCACTAAAAGACGTTAATTAACCTGATCACACTTCCCCACCTAAGATCCTACTACTAAGATTCTCGATTCCTTTGCCTTTTTGTTCCCCTCCTGTCTGGCAAAAACACGGCATGTATAAATTACTGATTTATATTATACTACTTAATTAAAGTCACAGAAGTCCGAGTATACATTACATTAATTTAAACTTTTGACCAATTTGACAGGAATTCTAGAAAAAAGGCTCTTGTCATACCATTTGTATATAGAACGCGTTCGTTGCGATGCTTTTCCAGGAAGATCTGTGGAGAGATGATCCGGTAAGGTCCAGTCCTCAACAATCACTGTCGGGTGTCACCAAATCTGTGAGTTTCTCCGGTTGAGGACCCTTGAAATAATAAATCAGAAGGCATGACGTGTTCAAACACCGGACTTTTATTTCCAAGAGGTATAGGCCCTTACATTTGATGCTATGAGACGTGTCTCTGATCTCTCTCTCAACACCACCAGAGATGCCTCCAGTTATTCTTACATTGCAGATAAGAATATTGATTCATGTACATTTAGGTAACACAAAGGTAAACACAGATATGGAACTGCTGGCATTATTCTCAGGTTAGCGAGTTCAAAGGAACCAAAGTTCACTTTCCTACAGTACAGCATGTGTGGAGAAATCAATACCACAGGATCATCTCGTAATACAGATTACATGAAGTAAAAGAATAATTAATAATAACCACATTTCCAAAGATGGCATCCATCCCACTTGGGAGGGCTCTGCTGTCTTATCTAGAAATATGACCGATAGCATTCTTCGCTTCATGTGACAAACCAGAGGTGGGGCCTGGGCACAGAGCAGTAGTTCAGAACACACCTCTGAGCTTCCTCCTCTCAATCACGTGCAAGTCCAGTGTTCAGGTTTAGTGCAGCAAATAGAGACTGTATCTGTTCCTCGCCCAATCAAAAGCAGTAGCCCACTTATAAAAAGAGCAATCTCCAAAAATCTAATAAAATAACGACCAATAGTACAATTAATAAACAACGAATAAATGGTATTAATTGTGGCCTATTAAACGGCAGGTCTCTCTCTTCAAAAGCTCTCTTAGTAAATAATAGAATTATTGATAATAAAATTTATCTACTTGCCCTATCAGAAAGTTGGCTTCAACCAGAAGAGTTTGTGAGCCTAAATAAAGGGACCATCCCTACTCATGTAAACTTTCACACCGCAGGAGTTTGCATAGAGGCGGAGGAGGAGTAGCAGTCATATCACAGTCCAGTTTCCTTCTGAGCCCTAAACCTAAATATGTGTATAACTCATTTAGTATTACACTGTCAATCAAGCACCCAGACTGGAAGAAACATAAACCAATCATGTTTGTGATTATTTACCGGCCCCCTGGCCCATACTCAGATTTCTTAACTGAGATTTCTGAATTTCTATCCAGTATAATATTAGACTCAAACAAAATTGTAATAGTCAGGGATTTTAACAGTCACATTGATGATAACTGTAGTTTAAGATCCTCAATCCAGGAGCTTACCTTTTGTAGTGGGTACGTTTCCCTAGATGCCTCACAGAAGGGAAGATGCTTGAGAAATGATTTAACGACAACTCTAATAAATGTAAAAACGATTTATTTTGCAGATAATAGAGTCAGCCAATTAACAGACAGTTTGAGTCTGGATCCCCTTAGAAGCCCAATGCAAGGAAAGACCCAGAAAAATGTATTAGGGTTCCATTTATAATATCCTATACAAAGGACATCCCACTCTTGATCATCTGGAGTTTCTCAACATGTTTTGCACAGAACATACAACCATATACGGTTCACCTGGGGATGGTACACCATGGTACCAGTTATCGAATGTCTCTGGAATGCAGTGTCTCCTGAACTCTGACCCTTTATGGGCTCCAAGACAGACTGGAGGCCTCAAACATTACAAAAGAATCTTCTAAGTTAAAGAATCAGTATATGAAGTATAATGCAGTAGTATAACAGATACCACATTTCCCCCCTTCGAGACTTCCAAAAGTCTCGCTACCAAGTGACAAATCAATTACTTATCTCCTTAGCTAAAAATGATGAGGACGAAAAACCAGCAACAGCTTCAATTAGTCAAATTTCGCTGGAAAAGACTCGTCACCGGCTCCGCTGCAGCGGCCATGCTATTTTGAAGCTAATCTAGAGGGATGTCCATATTATAATATAATAATCATCATTATATTTAATTAACATCAACACCATTAACCAACATCATATAAATCAATACATAAAGTAATTGAAAACACAAATGAATACAAACATCATAACACACATATAGTATACTAATATATGCTAATTATAAGTAAAACCTCATGTTTCAAAAGTCCAGATGTGAGCTTCTCTAGCTCCAGAGCATCAACTCCACTGTCTATCAAGCTTTGGTCAGCTCCAGTCCATTTAGTCCATTCCACTGTCCATTTCATACCTCTTCCACATTGGTGTCCTGGAAAAACAAAAACACCATACGAGTATCTTGTTGCCAAATACAATCCATCCATCCATCTTCTCCCGCTTAATCCGGCTGGGTCGCGGGGCAGCTTGCTGCCCAATACTCATAGCACCTGACCCCCTATGAACCCCTCTGCAGGTGGTGAGCCCACAGGAGGTGGTCCTTGCTGTTAGTTCATAGGGGTGCAAGCATGTTTTAGTTTGATGGGGAAACCGGAGTACCCGGAGGAAACCCATCCAGACACGGGGAGGAACATGCAAACTCCACACAGAAAGGCCCGGGCGACCCGGGATCGAACCCGCAACCTTCTTGCTGTGAGGCCTGAGTGTTGCCACTCAGCCGTGCCGCCTCAAATACAATCAAACACTAATATATATATATATATATATATATATATATATATATATATATATATATATATATATATATATATATATATATATATATATATATATATATATAATTTGAAATGTAAGTAGGGAAAATTAAACATAAAAAATAAAAAAATAGAAAATAGTCCTAGATAGCCCTAGAAAATAGTCTACTCCCCCCTTTTGCACTGAAATTACCCCTAATACAGATCAGAAATTTCAGCGCAAAATTCAGTCTGTTAAATTCAAGTCAAGTTAGTTAAGTCAAGTTAAGTCAAATATTTATCCACCAACTCAAATTTCAATCCTACTCCTTCCTCACAAGCATACAAGTTAGAATCCTGTCTCAGTGGCATCTGAGTTCCTTCTGATGGAATAACAATACCAACCCATCGCAAAGTCATAGCCTTCGCAAATGTTAACAAAACAGTACAGAAACAAAGCATAACAGCTAATGTCGCCAACACTCCCATCAATGCCCAAATGCTCCAAATTTATCACGTAACGTCATTAGCTGACCACCCTGAACCTTCTGACGGTCCAAACGCATCTCTAATCTTCTTCAGAGCATCAATCACACTAGTCATATAATCAGAGCTATCAGGAATCAAAGTATAGCAAGCTTCTCCAGTCAAATTCAAAGCTACACACAACCCTCCTTGTTTAGCTAAAATATAATCTAGAGCCATATTGTGTTTCAACAGAGTCAAACGGTGACTTTTCTGAGTATTTGACAAAGTACTAAACCCCTTAATGGTCTCGTTAGCGAAACCCTGAAGTGTATATGTTATATTATTGATATGATCTGCCAAAAACACAACACCATAAAAAGGAAATAAACCAATCCCCCATTTCTCAGCCAAACGTATCCTCCAATGGTATGATTCTAAGTTATTAAACTGCCTTTCTACCCTATCATGAGGCACAATCACTGGTTGGGTTTCAACAGAGTCTTGACCTTTACGAACCACCAAAAGCTCATATAGGAGCTTCAATCTGGCCATGTAACAACATCCAGTCCATCCATGTGGTAAGAATATGTAAGCTCTATTATCACAAACCCACCAAATGTCCTTCAGAGTTCCCAAAGTCTTGTTCCCAGGAGTTGTCTGATTAATTACTACCAGCCTCCTATTTTGTTTAATGCTCGGTATATAAAACGTCACAAATTGTTTATCTCTAAGTGCACCATGTGGGACCTTACCAAATTACATCCCATAAGTATCACAGTCTGATATTCCCAAAAATACCCCCGGACTTCCTTGGCCATCCTTGGAGCATATGCAATGAGGTGCTTTTACAGATTGAACTTCCACTGATGCAGGTATAGTCAGCTTCCCCTCTTTGTCCAATGTATTGATATATGGGAGAGCTCTCAACCATTTACAATCCCCTAAAGGCCTATACAGATGATATGAATTTCCAAATGGCCAACCTTTTGTATCTCCTGATTGTAGTACAACCAAGACATAGCCATAGCTTGACATTTAAGACCCAAAGGCTGAGGTATGGTTTCCATTATTAATTGCCAGGTGCTAGGTGACAGAACTGTAACCACACATGGTTCACCCTCATTGACAGTTGCTCTTACAGCATGAGTTAACTGCTGGAACCAAAGGTTTCTACTAGCGAAAGTATCCCCTATATGTACTACAGAAAAATCAAACCCAAATGCTTCCACTTGGCTTCTCTCTTACCCAATGCACGATATTTTCCTGACAACTCTACCGGAGTTTCATCCATTTCAGTCCAATCATACTCCTCAGCTAACTCAATATCAGCTGCTATCGAGTCGTCAGTCTCCATTTCAAATGATGTTTCATTTAATACCATTGCTAAAGTTATGACAGGTGTAGTCATCGTCGTTGTCATCGGTGTAGTAGACCTAGTAGCTGTTATATTAAATATAGTTGCTAATGCAAAACCTGGATGACCCTGAATTACCTGCTTTTGAATCCTGAAAAAACAGAGGTCATTGTTGTCGGTCCTAAAGGTCAGAGAGATTCTCTGTCAGACCAGATAATCTCGCTTGACAATGTGAGTATAGCCTCTAGCTCTACTGTAAAAAACCTTTGAGTCGTATTTGACCAAAATCTCTCATTCACAGCTCATATAAACCAAGCTTGTAAAACTGCATATTTTCACCTGCGAAACATAACTAAAATCAGAAATATTTTGCCTAAAAATGATGCTGAAAAACTTATCCATGCATTTGTTACATAAAGACTAGATTAGTGTAATTCTCTGCTCACCGGGGAAGCCTTCAGTTACCAAGCTCCTGTGTTATGGAATCAACTCCCTGTTGATGTTAAACAGGCACCCACAGTCTCTTTATTTAAGACCAGGCTTAAAACCTTCCTCTTCAGAATAGCTTATGACCAGGTTACTTAGTTGATGTCACTAAGATAAGCTGCCGCAGGAGATAACAAGCTGGGGGAAGTGTGGCAACCTGAGCACTGTCCTCTGTTTCCTCCTATTTTCTCATCAGCATCACTCACTATGTTCTCATCTGTAGTTTGTTCATTGCTATTCACATGTTGTCCCCTGTCCCACTCCCCCTGTGGAGTGGAACTCTTTCAGACGCCTGATGGCAGCTGGACCCCTCTGCTCCTCCTCGCCAGGCTCCTCCTCCTCGCCTGGCTCCTCCTCTTCGCCCGGCCTCCCCTCCTCGCCTGGCTCCTCCTCCTCCTCCTCGCCCGGTCTCCTCCTCTTGCCCGGCCTCCCCTCCTCGCCCGGCTCCTCCCCCACCTGGGTAGCTGGGGCCATACCGAACTGGCCCACGGGCCTGGACATCTATAGCCTGTCCGTCCATGGGAGTGGATCCCTCCTTCACTGTAGTTCTCCCCGAGGTTTCTTCTTTTTCCCAGGACCCTGGGTTTTTTGGAGTTTTTTCTTGCTGAGAAGGAGGGTCTAAGGACAGGGGATGACTGGACAATGTTTCATTGGCTGCCTTATTTGAATTTTGTTTATTCCTATTTTGATATGTCTGTGTGTATGTTTTGCTGATCCAAATCTTGGAACGCCCTTAGAGGCAACTGTTGTTGCGATTTTGGGCGCTACAAAAATAAATTGAATTGAATTGAATAATGTAGGTTTAGGTGTAGTGGTTATTCTAGTTATCGTACAAGTTGTTGTAGGTGTTGTAGTAACCAATGTAGTTGGTATTGTTTCTGTTTTTGTGATAGCTGGTGTTGCTGTAGTTACAGTGGTTAATGTATTCTTTGTAATTAGGATCGGTGTTTCTGTTTTCTTCAGGCTAGTTGTAACATTATCAAATTTCACCTCTTGGCCCAAACCAGTAGATATCGCCTTTACAGTAACCTGATCGTTATTTATAGACAACCGCCCTGGAGCAGATAACAGATCAGAAACCTCCTCGTTCACAAGTAAAGTTATTTTATGTGTTTTATACCCAGGTATCCAACGTCTATTCTCCGGAATAAATGTATGCCTTCTTTTGCAAATATCACCTTGATCTTCCCGTGAAAAATATCTTACCACCAACGAACAGTCACCTACCACAGGGGCCATTTTTAGATCATTATACACTCAACAAAAATATAAATGCAACACTTTTGTTTTTGCTCCCATTTGTCATGAGATGGACTCAAAGATCTAAAATTCATTCCAGATACACAATAGTACCATTTCTCTCAAACATTGTTCACAAATCTGTCTAAATGTCACTTTTGCTTTGCTGAGATAATCCATCCCACCTTACAGGTGTGCCACATCAAGATGCTCTTCAGACACCATGATTAGTGCATAGGTGTACCTTAGACTGCCCACAATAAAAGGCCACCCTGAAATGTGCAGTTGTTGCTCTATTGGGGGTCTGGGGACTCAGAACCAATCAGTATCTGGTGTGACCACCATTTGCCTCATGCAGTGCAACACATCTTCTTCGCATAGAGTTTATCAGATTGTCAATTGTGGCCTGTGGAATGTTGGTCCACTCCTCTTCAATGGCTGTGCAACGTTGCTGGATATTAGTGGGAACTGGTACGCGCTGTCGTATACGCCAGTCAAGCACATCCCAAACATGCTCAATGGGTGACATGTCCGGTGAGTATGCTGGCCATGCAAGAACTGGGACATTTTCAGCTTCCAAGAATTGTGTACAGATCCTTGCAACATGAAGCCGTGCATTATCTTGCTGAAACATGAGGTGATGTTCATGGATGTATGGCACAACAATGGGCCTCAGGATCTCATCACGGCATCTCTGTGCATTCAAAATGCCATCAATAAAATGCACCTGTGTTCTTCGTCCATAACAGATGCCTGCCCATACCATAACCCCACCACCACCATGGGCCACTCGATCCACAACATTGACATCAGCAAAGCGCTCACCCACACGACGCCACACACGCAGTCTGCCATCTGCCCTGAACAATGTAAACCGAGATTCATCCGTGAAGAGAACACCTCTCCAACGTGCCAGACGCCATCGAATGTGGGGATTTGCCCACTCAAGTCTGTTACGGCGACGATCTGGAGTCAGGTTAAGACCCCGATCAGGACGACGAGCATGCAGTTGAGCTTCCTGAGACGGTTTCTGACAGTTTGTGCAGAAATTCTTTGGTTGTGCAAACCAATTGTTTCAGCAGCTGTCTAAGTAGCTGGTCTCAGACGATCTTGGAGGTGAACCTGCTGGATGTGGAGGTCCTGGGCTGGTGTAGTTACACGTGGTCTGCAGTTGTGAGGCCGGTTGGATGTACTGCCATATTCTATGAAACGCCTTTGGAGACGGCTTATGGTGGAGAAATGAACATTCAATGCCCAAGCAACAGATCTGGTTGACATTCCTGCTGTCAGCATGCCAATTGCACGCTCCTTCAATGCTTGCGCCATCTGTGGCATTTTGCTGTGAGACAAAACTGCACATTTCAGAGTGGCCTTTTATTGTGGACAGTCTAAGGTTCACCTGTGCACTAATCATGGTGTCTGATGAGCATCTTGATGTGGCACACCTGTGAGGTGGGATGGATTTTCTCAGCAAAGCAAAAGTGCTCACTATCACACATTTAGACAGATTTGTGAACAATGTTTGAGGGAAATTGTAATATTGTGTATCTGGAATGAATTTTAGATTTTTGAGTCCATCTCATGACAAATGGGAGCAAAAACAAAAGTGTTGCGTTTATATTTTTGTTGAGTGTATAAAACATATTTCCTCGGGCCCTGGGCAGACTTCCCTGCCTCAGGTCCTGACAATACCAAACTTTCACCCATATTATTAACCCATTCAAGCTCATCCCCTCGAGTCCAATTGGAACACCAACACTTGAGAAATACAGATGTACCAACCGATTCCCAAACTACCAAAACAGAATCAAACAAATTAGTAGACTGTGGGCTGACTGTTATTAAAAAATGTTTTTTCTAACTTAACCTGATTCTCTGAGGCTGGAACTTCAGGCTTCTGGTCTGCTACCTCTACTGCTGGCCTAGACGTGACCACTCCTTGTGACTCATCCCTAACTCCTGCTGGTATGGTTTCAGCTGAATCTACTACCATCAAGATTACAATCTTTGTCCTAAAAATTTAAAACAATCATTCACCACGCTCCTTTTTATCTACCAACTGTGGATCAGGATACAGACATTTATACCATCCTAGGTCATTTTCTTGCGATCGGTATAAATAAAGACTACAATCTCCGGCAATCTTCAATCTCCTCTTGTCATTCAACATGACCACATATCGTTTGGCATCTGGATGGCATTAGTGTAACCTCGAGCTCCACCGTGAGGAACCTGGGGGTTATATTTGACCAAGACTTATCATTTAAAGCCCACATAAACAAAGTCTGCAAAACAGCATTCTTCCACCTCCGCAACATCGCCAAAGTTAGAAATATCTTATCCAAAAATGATGCGGAAAAGCTCGTCTACGCATTTATTTCATCAAGATTAGACTACTGTAACTCTCTGCTGGCAGTCGGCACCAAAAGCTCACTAAAAAACATTCAGCTTGTTAAAAATGCAGCAGTAAGATTATTAATGGGAACAAATAGAAGAGAACACATTATTCCGGTGTTAGCGTCACTTCATTGGCTCCCGGTCGAGTTTAGAATTAAATTTAAAATCCTTCTTCTCACCTATAAAGCTGTAAATGGGACGGCCCCATCCTATATTACTGACCTGATAGCACCTTACAAACCAAACAGAGCATTTGGCTCACAAAATGCAGAGCTATTAGTGGTCCCCAGATTTAAGAAACTTACAATGGGAGGTAGAACTTTTAGTTACCAATCTCCTGTTTTATGGAATCAGCTTCCACCTCATGTCAGAGAGGCAGACACAGTCTCTACATTTAAGGTTAGGCTTAAAACATTCTTCTATGAGAAAGCTTATGGCCAGGTTAGAGGAGCAGGGTTAACTCCACAGCTGAAGTCAGGCTGCTCTAGGAGTTAGATGCTGGGGGAAGTATGGTGCCCTGAGCCTCTGTCCTCTTATTCTAACTGCTCCTTCTCCTTCATCTCTGTCCCATAACCTCATGTTTTTCACAGACAAATCAGTTCACTGCTGTTCACCAGTGTCTCTCTCTCTTCTTCTCTAGCACTCCCCTTTGGGGAGTGGAGCTGTTTCAGAAGTTTCAGAGGTTACAGATGTCCTCCTGTGAGCAGATCTTAGCTACCCCTCTCCACTCAAATGTCTGGATGGAGCCCCCACCTGCCTGGATGGAGCCCCACCTGCCTGGATGGAGCCCCACCTGCCTGGATTGAGCTCCCATCTGCTGGTTGAAGCCCTCAACCCAAATAAGCCGATGGCCTGTCCCCCACACATCTCCTTGTCCGTCTGAACCCTGCCCTCTATAAAGTGACTGGGTCCTCAAAGCCTCAGGTCTGAAGGTGCCGCTTGGCGACAGCTGGTTGGCAACAGTGTCTGGAGAGAATTTTCCCATACTGCACCCGCCGGTGGGTTTTTTGCTCTCTGGCACCAAGGACCGTGTGTTCATTGAGAAACTGAGGATGGGACAATATGTTTGCTG
Organism: Odontamblyopus rebecca; assembly: GCA_030686955.1. Lineage (NCBI taxonomy): Eukaryota > Metazoa > Chordata > Actinopteri > Gobiiformes > Gobiidae > Odontamblyopus > Odontamblyopus rebecca. The sequence goes on along the minus strand of CM060665.1, from coordinate 36,661,226 downwards.
ATGTCTATGTTAGATCATGTTTCCATGTTTTTCACTGTGAAGCCCATTGGGGCAACTCTTGTTGTGATTCTGGGCTATATAAATAAAATTGAATTGAATTGAATTAATAACCCCTGTTTGATGCTCTTCTCTATTTTGTTGGTTGACTGAGTCATTCTGTTGATAGGCTCGCTTATCCCACACTCCCGCACTATTTCTTTTAGCTGCCCATTCCCGCCCGCAGGTAAATTGAAACCACCCTCCCACAAGATTTGCGTTGGGTCCTGCGGGACCCAGCAGGACCCAACGCAAACCTAGTAGTAGTTCTGAAAGGAGTTATGCCTAGATAACTAGATACTAATGCATTTTATTATTTTATACAAGTAACTGACAAATGGGACCTGAAACTTCTGTTTTGGTCACAATGGCCAGTGCCTTTGGAGTAAGCGCTGTCATATAATAATACCTGCAAATATAGAACAAACCTGGCCGAATCCTGGTCAATGCATCGGCTGTGAAAACAACAGTATGTCAGTGTAGTCATGGACACTGCTTCAACTAAGATTGTGTCAATCACATGGCCTCCAGGTGACAGGAGAGTCAAACCCAGACTGATGCATCATATTAGAGGATTGCATTCTCACAGTGAGAATGGGCTCCTGTGGGTTCACCACTCACAGAGGGGTTCATAGGGGGGTCAGGTGCTATGAGAATTGGGTAGCACAGCTGCCCCTGCTGCCCAGCTGGATTAAGCGGGAGAAGATGGATAGATGGATGGCATTCTCACGGTAATGTTGTTTTATGTTGTTAACCTTATTCTTATGGGTTACACAACTAGTATGGCAAGTTCTCTACTAGGGATGGGACAAGATCTTAGACTGCAAGAGTATGCACACATTAGGAAAATTACATTTGGATCAGCTTTGTCTTATTTATTTATTTTGTTTAAACCAAATGAATGCTGCTCAGTTGATATTGGTAACTGGCAGTTACTTTAGTTATAGTATCAACTTAAGTATCAGAAATGAAAAAGCTGGATCGGTGCATCTCTACGAAAAGCATTTCTAGAATGGCAACAAAATACAAAGTAAAATATAATCTAAAATCCTGAAATGAGTCACATAACTGATTTATTAGGAATTATGTCAAAGTTTCATCTTGTCTCATTCTCGTAGGCTCAATCTCCTCTTGTGGAAATTGTGTCTCATCCCACCCCTAGGCCCTGCTACCTTGCCTCTCATATGATCTTTGAAAGTACAGAGTTGGATCTGGTTAGTAAAAAAATAATATTGAAACTACGTATTCAGCTGTGTACATGAGTAATGTCATTGGCCTGCTTCAATTACTCATAGTTAATTAAATAAATCTGTCCTAATTTAATGTATAATTACCCCACCTTTTTTAAGTGCACGCACGTTAGAGTTCCAGCCCCAGAGCAGAGGTGAAGGTTAGAGGCAGCCCCAGAGAAGAAGTGAAGTTTAGAGCTCCAGACCAGAGGTGAAGGTTAGAGGCAGCCCCAGAGCAGAGGAGGTGTCAACGTTCACAGGATTCACTACGCACACATGATCCAGTTAAATAGAAACAGAATGAAAAGTTACTTTCAACAGCTGTAATGAACCTACTTTAACTGTTGTCCTGTACATATTGTGTATTTTGTATTTGTATTTATTTTGCGTCACATCATAACACCGAATCGAGTTCCTATTTGTGAAGCATTGGTTGTAGTAATGTTTGCGGTTAAACTACAGTACATTTGATTGTGTTATTTCACTTATGGAATATTGCTGTTTTGTGGTTGGATTTGTTAATATTGATGGGACAAGATCACCCCGCCCGTAGGCCCTGCAACCTTAAGAATGCCCTGTCTCATCTGATCTCAGAAGTCTTGGAAATGGTCAGTACAAATAATAACATTGAAAATACCTGTTCAGCTGTGTACATGAGTAATGTAATTGGCCTGCTTAAATTACTCATAGCTAATTAACTAAAACTCCAAATTTAATGTGTAATTACCCCACCTTGTTTGACGCATTTTCAAAACAGCACTAAAACTAGACTCCACTATTGACGTAGGTTAGATGCTGCCCCAGAACAGAGGTGTCAGTGTTCACAGGATTCCCTTTACACATGTAATACAGTTAAATAGGCAGACAGACTGATACTTTATTTATCCCGAGGGAAATTAAAATGTTGGTGCAGCAAACTGTTGCTGCAACATTTCCACTGTGCGTCTCGCTTCTTGGACACAGTCAAAGGTCTCAGTGCAATTTAACAGAAGGACTGGTATTTTGAGGAGAGGAAGAGCCAATACTGTTCCTGTGTCCTACAGCATCACTGCAGGGTCCAGTGGGGGTCAGGTGAACAGAACAGGAAAGGCCTCGCTCTTACTCCGCTCTGGTGTTTTGGCTTGGGGATGAAATGGTTCATTCCCTCAAAGTGTTTCCTCTGGAAGAATTCCTGCCACATTTGCTGCCACATGTGGTGTAAATATGTCGCAACTCAAATGTCCATAGCTAGCTCCTTCACTAGCTCCCTAGCTAGCCACTTGAAATAGAATAAAAAATGAAAAATATATCTGGATGAACACAACAGTGGAAAGATCTCACTCATACAGGTTTAATAACACCAGTTACTTTAAACAACTGTAATTCACTTGAACTGTTTTCCTGCCCATATTGTATATTTTGTATCTGTATCTATATTTTGTGTTGCACCATAACACCAACACCAAAGCAAGTTCCTATTTGTGAATTTTCTTCACTGACAATAGGAACACAACTTATTTTTATCCTAAATTAGTGATGATGTGAGAAGAATGTTTAATTTAAAGACATTTGGAACAAAAGCAGAGCATTAAAAGCAGTGGCCTAAACATCTGCGTCGATTAGTCTGTAAGTGAAAAGTTTGTATATTTATGACTGGGAACAAAACGCAGGTCATGTGTTGGTCATTCCTCCATATCGATCTGACTCTTATTTCGTGTCATTCAGCGCCATCTGGGGGTTCTGTCCTGTCACTGCAGTTAAACTACAGTACATTTGATTTACAAACATTACATTACTTCATCTCTCTCTGGTGGATGTGTCGACGTATTGCAAACAATTCATCTGCGGAGAAACATTAATTTCACCTATCGAATATTGCCATTTTGTTGTTGAAATAGTTTATTATTATTATTAGTAGTAGTAGTAGTAGTTGTTGTTGTAGTTGTTGTTGTAGTAGTAGTAGTAGTAGTATTTTATTGGTAAAGTATTGTTTTAGGAAATGGATGAGCATTGTGATTATCTTAAATATCATTACCGCCCTCTAGTGTTTTTTGGTCGACGGTGCTGTTGCTGTTGGAGTCTTTTCATGGGTTTTCAGCATCCTGTATATGCGACATATTTTGTTTTAAATGGTTAACTGATATGGCAACTGTCCTAATTTTGTATCATTCTGAATCCCATAGATAGGCTTATGGAGAAATGGATTCATAGAAAACTTAATTTGGAAATGCCTTCCTCTACTCCTCTCCTCCATGTGAACCTTGTATCATCTCAAAACAACATCTGCATATGCTGAGGATTCATAAAAAGATGGAGTCCAACAGAAGTCAGGACAAAAGTGGTCTGGTTGTTTTGGTCTGAAGGTAAAAATGATCTTTAAATCCAGCACAGACACTGAGTCACCCTGAGACTGCCCCCTTGTGGCACCTGTGTGAACACGTAACAATCAGTGTCATAACAAATAGTCCTCTAACAACAGCATCAGCCCTCTGATTGACCTGCACACAGCTGGGCTATTTGTGTCTATTTTTTTTTTTTTTTATGTGTCAAAGTCTATATTTATAAGGAGTGCCCAGGTCATTTTCATAACCACCATTTTGGGTGAGAAAAAGAGTCGAGGCTAAAGTAAAGTGGAGGCTCTTGGGGCAGTTGTACAGATCACTGAAGAAGTGGATCTTTGCAGGCAAGATGAGGAGGAAGATGACCAGACCAGTATTGGCTTGATTTCTGTTGGAATCCATCTTTTTATGTTTTAGTCATGATGTGTGTTTATAATGAAAGTCAAAGTCTTTTTTTTCACACATAAACCTCTTCCATTCAAAACCCAGTAAAGCACCATTATTTATTTATGCAAAAAGTATTATTATAATTATGCAAAATAATACATGTTTATTATTATTGAAACTAGCTTCTAATAAATTTAGTTTAGTCAGGTTACTATGGTTAAATCTGTTTATTTTGAAAATATGTAATTTTTAAATTTTCATTTTATTTTGTTTTGTTGACTATGAGTGTATTTTAGGCAAAACTGGCTTACTGTGTACAAAATACACAATACATATACAAAGTTTGCACATGCATGAGTAAAGTGGAAATAGATAAAGAGATGTGAGTTTTCAAAGTACAAAAACATATGAATATATGTGGAGTTTATCGCTATTGAAAAACGGGGACCCTTTTACATAATCCTCTCCCATTCAAGACACAGTAAAGCGCCATTTTTAAAAATTATGATGATCAATTATCGACATACAATAACTAGGCTATAATTAATTTAACTTGTTTTAATTTAGAAAATATCAAATATTTATATATTGTATTAATATCAAATATTTTTAATTGTTTACTTTTGCGTATTTTTATAGTAAAATATTATAATGTAAAATATAGGGATCAAATTAGTGGCGGCTGGTGGTATAATTTTTTGGGGGGGATCCCTGGGTCACCCGGGCCTTTCTGTGGATGGGACCATGACCTCCACCCTCCTGTGGCCTCACCACCTGCAGAGGGGTTCATAGGGGTCAGGTGCTGTGAGGATTGGGCAGCAAGCTGCCCCACGACCCAGCTGGATTAAGCGGGAGAAGATGGATGGATGGATGGAAGATGGATGGATGTATTATGTATAGGCTACATAAAATTAAAACAAATGCCAGAAACAGAGCACAAAGGCCTTACCTGATCCAGCTGATGACTACTTTTCTGAAGATGAAGAAATTCCATTGTTCATGCCTGCTGTTCCAGCCAAGTCTTCGAGGTCAAGTACAGAGGCCATAAACAACCTTGTTCCTGAGCCAGCTACTCACACTCTTAAGTCATTTCCTCCTGAACCAACCATGACGGACACTGCCAAAGATGATCCTGTTGAATCTATTCCGGTGACCAGCTAAGCCCCTAACGCAGTGCGACCGTTGGACAATGCTCAAAATGTTGATCCTGCTGAAATTGCTGCTGAAATTGGAAACTTACCTGAGACCATCCATGATCCTGAAGATCAAAGTGAGTCCAGAAGTGATGTACCTGTGGCTGAAGAAATGTTACCTGTTGAAGAAATAGTGCCCATTGCTGAATATCAAGCCGAGTTGCCCTTAGATCCTGTACCCACGAACACAGTTCCAGATCTATCTAGGGTAGCTGTGGAAGCCGCTAATCCCAACAACGTGGCTTTACCTCCTGAGATAGCTGACAATATTACATTACGCCATTCAGGCCGTCAGCGGGTTCCGCCTAGCCGTCTACAGTATTCAAAGTTAGGCAACCCCTTAGTCTCAGTCGTCCAAACCTTATTCCAGAGTCTTTCTGATGTTTATACTGACGCTCTAACTCGAGCCTCATTACCCCAGAAATAGTTAACCTGCTTTTGTCGTCTCAACATGCCACGAGACAGGCATGGACAAAAGGGGGGAGGGTGTAACCCAGGTCTATATTTTAAATTATAAAATATTTGTGCACTGATATATATAATAAATTCATTAATAAGTAATCTATGGTTTCTCCCTCTCTACCTTTGAGCTGCCGCTGTCATTTTAATGTCCTTTGAAGTCTCGCGTGATTTGAGTTAGGTCCCGAGATTTTGCGCCGCCCCCATTCACAATACACAGACCAGACACTCACTTGGCTGTTAGGTGTGTGGCTAGTAGGACTGCGAGCAAGCTGCAGGTAACCTATTTTGCTCATTTAATCGCTTATTGTTCAACTAAGTGATCCGATATTTAAGCGTTGTGCTCCCTAACCTTGTAGATGCCTCCGCTGCAAGTGAGACACTGACTGATCCATGTATGGAAGTAACTGAGGAATCGGTGAGTGTTGATGGTGTTGATGCTAATGCTAATGCTAACCGGCGCTAATGCTAACCGGCGCTGACGCTAGCCGGCACTAGCCTTGGTTTAGCACGGGTCTAAGGTCTTATCCAGTTTATTCACACACTGAATCAATATTTACTGACCCTTTTAATCATGATTATTTGCCCTTAATAGTGATAATGATATGCAATTGTGATTAAGTACTATGCACTTTATTATTAGGGAAATGGTGCTGCACAATTATTTTTCTATTAATATTGTACATTCAAGTTGCTTACAATTTATATTACTCATTGCTAATTATTTAATTATTAGGCATCTATTGTGTGCACAGATTATTTATACATGCATGTTCTTGCACAGGCCAGGTTTTTGGACTGTTGTTGGGTTGTCCTGCTGGTGCTAATCAAAGGGCCAGCAGCCCGACTTAAGACCTGTTGACCTGGATCAGCCTACACTTCAGTGTGCGGTAGGAGGCTCTGTAGCCTTTTTGTATTTTGCTCGCTCCACCACCTCCAATGCGCTCTGGATCGGTCTCTTTTTTTGAGACAATGGACAATGGACACTTGGGTTCGTACGTTCTTGGAGTAACAAATCGACACTCAACCATTGACTAACTATAAACCAAACTCAACTCTAGCGCTCTGTGGAAACGAGCTTTAAGAACTCCTACCGTGCCTGGGATTTGTCAATCTTATGAACTTCTACTGTTTGTGATTACTTACAAGTGCACTTGTCTCTGTAAATATTGTACATATTCATTCAATAACATTTGGTACACTGGTAGCACCACATATCTGTGTTTTGGGTTTCATTTATCATGCATTCACCTTCCTCCTAGAGTCTGAACCATTCTTCTGATTTTTCCTATATTTTCCAAAAGTAACTAATTGTGATTCTCAAACAGTATCCAAGCAACGCAAAGTTTAGGCAGCAACACAACCTAATGCACCTGCTCACACCCAACCCAAACAACACAAAGTAACACACCGTAACACAACTTAACACAGTGTAACACACCGCTCACAAACAGCCCACATAACCAACCCCTGTAACATCATGAAAATGCAGCAAAAATTCTGCTCCGGTCAAATCCCGGCATCAGTGCCGCTCCTACGGCACACGACAGAACACCGGAGAGGCTCCATCGCTCATTCATTTACGCATTTACCTATTAACACTATAGCAGTTTACCTGTGAGGCTCTGTCCTCAGATTTGCCCCCAAACTAAGAAAAACAAGGCTCTTACCTTCTCCAGGGGACTGATGCAGAGTGTGTCCTCTGTCCACTGTCCTGTTGCTTCTGTCTCCAATATGTCCAACGGGACAAGGTCCTGGAGCCGAGTGCACGAGCTGGTTCTAAAACTTGTCTTAATCCCACTTCCCACTTCAATCTGAAAGTTACGCCAGTCCATATTACCACCAGGACACCGGGTGGACTTAAACCCTCTGCACTATGCTTTTACGCCCAGAGTGCCCGGCCGGCGGCAGCGAGTGGCTTCCCCAGCTACGGCAGTGCGGCCCCGGCGGTGAGTGCCCCGGGACCCAGTCTGTGTAAGTGTGTTCCATGCTTTAGGTTTCTCCTCCCGCTTTCCTGTTTCACTTTAGGGGAAAGTAGCTAGCGGCCACAGTACACAGCTCTGTAGTTCTCCATTCATTAGCTTGTAGAAGTAGCATTAGCCTGTTGGGCTGAGGCGGGACAGAGCAGCTGAGTCCTCATTGGTCAGAATAAATAATAAATAATAAATCTTTATTTATAAAGCACTTTTATAAACAAGGTTTACAAAGTGCTGTACAAGCAGCAATGGACAACAGAAAACACACACACGCACACAAAAAAACAGCACATAAAACAAAGAAAACAGTCAATGATCCAACAAATCAGATTAGTTCTAATAAATAAATAAATCAATAAAGGAGATAAAATGAAAATAAATAGGGAATAAAAAGAACTGAAACCAGTTAAAGGAAGGCCAACCGATAAAAATGGGTTTTAAGAAGTGATTTAAAAGATGATAATGATGGTGCAAGCCTTATCTCCTCAGGCAGGTCGTTCCAAAGCGCCCGGACTGAAAAGGCTCGATCACCCTTTGTCCGGAGCCTGGACTCCGGAACAGTTAATAGGGACCTGCCTGAGGATCTAAGGGTGCAGGAGGGCTCGCATGGAGTTAAAAGTTCTGAGATGTAACTTGGTGCAAGACCTATTGTGATAATAATTGTGATAATGTTTGTGAAGACCAATCAGTTGATTTGATGCACCCCCACCCTGCGCACCCCTTTTTCAGGGGCTGCAATACAAAGTAATGGGCAAAAGCAACGTAATGACGTCAAATTTTCTAAATGTTTCAGGCCCCTCCATAGACCTCCACTGGGGCGCACCTAAAGTGCGTACTCAGATGCACCACGTGACTCAAATACAGTGATATGAGCACATTTAACATGATAAAAATATGTCTATGCAGATACACATTCGGTTTTAAACACAATATTAAACATATAGCCTAATATAAAATAACATGATTTATTTTTAAATCAAGGTTAAGTTAGGGAGTGCGGCGCACTTGTGCCTCTACTCACCAGCCAAATATCAAATACATGGATATACTGAATCAAATATATAAAGTTTGCACATGTATGAGTAAAGTAGAAGTAGATGAAGCTCTGACTACCTCTGATTGTCAAGTGCATATGACAGACTTTTTCTAGTTTGGACTTGTTTTGGTCAGATAGTACCTGTGGTAATTTGTGGACGTTAAAAGAAAAGTGCAGGAGTTATAAAACGGAGTACATCCTCTGCTTATGTCAACATGGAGAATTCTCTCAAATGTAGGGACAATTTAACTATTAGTTAAGTATTGTGTATTTTTTCCCCACTTTGAAACAAATAAAGGTTTATCTTATCTCATGTATACAGTATTGACCCTTTATTACATTATGGTTGCTAAGTAAAAGTTGTGGAATTACTTATGTCAGATCTGCTGCACGTGTCCAACCAGGACAGGACAAAAACAGCCTAAACAACATTGTTAAAACTTGTTCAAAGATTCTGGGGGTGCAGATGCTCAGTCTTCACTGTGTGTGGAGCAGACAGATGCTGCAGAAGGGATAATTGTCTGTAGAACCAATACACTAAAAAAAATGGCTGCCGAGCACACACGCGAATCGTCAGGTTCTCCGCGTGGGCTGCCTAACATGGCTGAAACTAGCATGCCTTCCACCATCCTCTAAGTGGATGTCTAGCGCTGTTTTTACCTTATGCTTAATTTTATTAACCACACGACAACGGCTATGCGCTGAAAACAGGACTTATATTCCACTATGCGGAAGCCAGTATCTCCTATATTCTGCCTACCTGAATAATGGGCAAGTCAGAGCACCATCCACGCTACAAGAGTACGCCAAGTCAGCCAGTAAAACGGTGGGACTTACACATTTGGTGTTCATAGTCCTAGTGGCCGGCGATGTGGAGATAAATCTGGGCCCACTTCCATTCTACAGCACGCAAGCGCATTCACATTTGGCCCCCGGGTTGGCTCCATCCACGGCGGGCGACTGCTTGGCACCCGGGCTAACTCCATCCACAGCGGCCAGTAGGCTAGCACCCAGGCCAACGCCATCCATGGCTGGCTGCCTACTAACACCAGAGCTAATGTGGTTTAGATCCCCAATCCAGGAATTAACCCTCTCTAGTAGCCGCGTTTCCCCAGATGCTTCACAGAAGGGAAGATGCTTGAGAAATGATTTAACGACAACTCTAATAAATGTAGTATAGTATAGTATAATGAATTAACTAGATAAGCATTTGGAAAACAGTAGTTGTTGTTAAATGATAGTAGAAGGTAGGCTGAAATCAGGTAAAGTGGGACAGTGCTAAAAATCTAATTTTCATAAATGTATAATGTATATTTCATTCAATTAATTTATAGTCATTTATAAAGACACTGACAGTATAATGTGTTAAAAAGCTAAAATATATATTGCTATAAGATAATGAACAGTTATTCTACACATAACATAGTTCCAGAGGTCAACTTGACCAATCACAATCCTTGTTTCATATCCAGTAGACATTCCGCAATAAAACAGTGACAATTGTTGTGATTGGCCAACAAAATATTTTTTATATAACAGATAAGCTTGTGTCTTAGTCAACCTGATGTCCCACTCAATCTGACTTTACCCTATGAGTAATTAATTAATTCATGTAAAATGAAACTTAAGGGAGAATATTAAAATTGTTGAAACTAATTTAATGTTGCCTCTTAAATAGATTTCAAATACTATCTAATGTTAAATTTCTGCTCTTTTTTAGAAATCAGTCTAAGGACAGGAAGTGGGAACTGGAGAGAAGCTTTTTGGGATTTAAGACTCTTAGTGCCTACAGGTAGATTGCAGGAAATAGACCAGGGGTGTCAAACTCATTTTGGTCCGGGGGCCGTATGCAACCTACTTTGATCCCAAAAGGGCCGGATCAGAAAACTCAGTTCTCTCTTCAAGTTATTGTACTTTTCTCCGTGTCTCGTAGTGGTGTTTAAGATTATATTCCTCGAGCAACGCCACTTGTTCCAAACACACTGAGCACAGATTTCCCATTCACCTCTGTCAACAAATAAGAATTAGACTATTTTTCTTGGGAAATCCTGAACTCAGCATCTGCTTTTCTCATTTTTTGACATTTTGCTGATGAGGGTCACGGTCGACAGTCAGAACGATCGTCCTTTAAGAGCGTTTGGAAAGAGGAAAGTCTTCATTTGTGCTGCTCTGGTGGGAGTTGCAACGTACAGAAACACCGGAGATGCTGCTATGCTAAACGGTGCAGAAAATTAACAGAAAAATCAGAAAATTTTAAGTATTTTAATAGAAAAATCAGCCGAGGGCCAGATTAAAGGTCTTGGAGGGCCGGATCTGGCCCCCGGGCCACATGTTTGACACATGTGAAATAGACAGTTCATCTATCTATCTATGTTTTTTCGGGAGGCGTATATAAAATAATACCATTTCCACTTGAAATATACTAGAAAATCTACACATTTTGCATACTTTAATTTTTTGAGCATTTGAAAGTTGCAAAATGTCATTGACCCAATTATGTTTGAAACTGAAAAAGAGAGCGAGTACATTGAGTATTCATGTAGTGTTCTATCCACAAATACTAATGAAATGAAACTTCTATAAGATTAAATTTGTGTCAGCTGCATTCACCCAGTCCTACTGTCTTCTTGCTTATCTAGATCCATTCCCAGGCACGTGCACTGTAAATTTAGTGAATTTAACTGGAGGCTGTAGGTGATGCTCAGGGAAGTCTTCAATGATCAAGTGCATGAAAAAAGACATCAAAGATATATATTGCCCTTGCAGGGTAATTAGTATTTTTAAGATTGCTTACATGATACATAATAATATATAAATAGTTGATTTTTTTTCCCCAATACAGTAAACTTACAGTTTTTTTTAATATGATATAAATACTTTTTAAAACACTTATGTTCAACATCTGTGCCAAAGAGTTTAATTTTAATTCCAATAAATATTTGAAGATTCATTTCAGTTAGCTTCTGGCCACAATATACAATGGCAAGATATTACTTCATAGTGAACCTTCTAAGGGAACCACATTCAACATATCTTCTTGGGATTACCTGTTGGTGTAAAATATTGCTACATTATAAACATTTATAGGACAGAATGGTACCAGATTATTCCAGTGTTCACTCATTTAAAGCAGAAAAAAGGCACAGACTCCCAGCAACAAATGGAGTAAATCCAGTCGAGGGAAATAGGCAGCACTAGCAGTAGTTGCTGAAGTTGGAGAACCAGTTGTAGTTGTTTTGGCAGGAGTAGTTGTAGTTGGAGCAGGGGTAGTTGTAGTTGGTGCAGGAGTAGTTGTAGTTGGAGCAGGGGTAGTTGTAGTTGTAGTTGGAGGAACTGTTGTGGTAAGTGATGAGCAGGAGTTTGGTCCAGTCACAGCTCTGTACGGGGGCAGTTCAGGTAGTAGTGTGTTCAGAACAGAGGTGGAGCCAGTGTTTGGTGAGGCACAGCCTTTGGCTGGAAGATTGGACGATGAAGCTGATGTTGCTGAAAAATCATAACAGTTGTAGTAAATAATCAGAAGAGCTCATCATAAGTTTGAGTTGAAATGTTTTACTTTCATTATTTCAAACATGTTCTTCATGAGCTTAGAAGAAGGAAATAAATATACAAGCCTGTAAATAACAAGTGTATTCCACTGATTTAAGACAAACCTGTAGTTGAGAAGCACTTGGTCTCCAGTACATTACATGTTACATTAGTGGCACATATGCCTGTCACAGGATTACAGGTCGGGCATTGCAGGGAGCTGTCTCCAGGGGGCGATGGCACTGCAACACAAACCAGTACATCAGTACATCTGTAACCATAGTAACCCCTTTATTTTCATAGAATCCACAAATGTATTGTTTGTGAATATAACACTCACATTCTTTCATTGTTTGTCTTTTTAACAAATGAGGTGTACTCACAAGTTGGGGGAACTTTGTTGCAGTTTGTTGAGTTACAACAGGTGGCTCGTGCAAACACTTGACCAAATCCAGTGTTTACGGAGTGTGTGTGTGTGGCTGCAGCTGGACACAGTAGGGTGTCTGCACATTTCTTTATTATTTTGGTAGAAGTAGCTCCATTTTGAGTAACTAAATGGAACAAAAGTTTTTAAATTATTCAAAATATCAAGTAATTTCATAAAAAGAAAATATGAATGAAATTTGTGCTGAAATTTTACTTTCTGTTGTTGATACAAAGCACATGGTGTTTGTTACTGGACAGCGTTGCACAGTTGCTTGTTTGCATGTTGGATCAGTGGGGTCTGTACAAATGCTACAGCGCAGCTTCTGTCCTGGAGCAGGACTATTTGGAGTTGGAGCAGGGGTAGTTGTAGTTGGAGCAGGGGTAGTTGTAGTTGGTGCAGGGGTCGTTGTAGTTGGTGCAGGGGTAGTTGTAGTTGGGGCAGGGGTAGTTGTATTTGGAGGGACTGTTGTGGTAAGTGATGAGCAGGAGGTTGGTCCTTTCACAGATCTGTACGGGGGCAGTTCAGGTAGTAGTGTGTTCAGAACAGAGGTGGAGCACGTGTTTGGTGAGGCACAGCCTTTGGCTGGGAGATTGGACGATGAAGCTGATGTTGCTGAAAAATCATAACAGTTGCAGTAAATAATCAGAACAGCTCATCATAAGTTTGAGTTGAAATGTTTTACTTTCATTATTTCAAACATGTTCTTCATGAGCTTAGAAGAAGGAAATAAATATACAAGCCTGTAAATAACAAGTGTATTCCACTGATTTAAGACAAACCTGTAGTTGAGAAGCACTTGGTCTCCAGTACATTACATGTTACAGTAGTGGCACATATGCCTGTCACAGGATTACAGGTCGGGCATTGTAGGGAGCTGCCTCCAGGGGGCGATGGCACTGCAACACAAACCAGTACATCAGTACATCTGTAACCATAGTAACCCCTTTATTTTCATAGAATCCACAAATGTATTGTTTGTGAATATAACACTCACATTCTTTCATTGTTTGTCTTTTTAACAAATGAGGTGTACTCACAAGTTGGGGGAACTTTGTTGCAGTTTGTTGAGTTACAACAGGTGGCTCGTGCAAACACCTGACCAAATCCAGTGCCTACGGAGTGTGTGTGTGTGGTTGCAGCTGGACACAGTAGGGTGTCTGCACATTTCTTTATTATTTTGGTAGAAGTAGCTCCATTTTGAGTAACTAAAAAGGAATAAAAGGTTTTAAATTATCGACAACATGAGTAATTTCCTGAAAAGTAAATATGAATGAATTTTGTGGTGAAATTTTACTTTGTGTTGTTGATACAAAACACATGGTGTTTGTTACTGGACAGGGATGTGGATTTGATTTGGCACATGTTGGATCAGTGGGGTCTGTACAAATGCTACAGCTGATTGCAGAACCTGTTGAAACAACACAAATCATTTATAATAAAATACACTGAACACTGAACAACACAGGAACACTGATGCTTCTCTCTTAGGTGCACAAGTAATGTTCCCTGTTATAACACGTCTGTAAGTCTTTAGCTGTCCTGGTAAAACACACAAATACAAATACTACAAGAAGGGTCAAGTATTCTACTGAAACATGATTAATAATGAACAGATTTATGCTTTTCCCAAAAATGACCCATCATTTTGAAAACAAGTAAATTATACCAGAAGGTACAAGGTAAGAAACACAAATGTTCATCCCTTTTAATATGGCATGATTCCATGTGATGTTACTATTAATACTTGTACCAAGTACACAGCAGTTTGCTGCTGGTGCAGATTGGCCTGTCCACAGAATTCAGACTGGAGAATGTGAAGTGTTAAACATTGTCTATTGAAAAGTCAAATAAACTCTAACATAATGTAAATCTTAGCAACAATAGCAGCAACAATAAAGCCTTAATGGGGATAAGACATGTTACCTGTGGCAGGGGCAGTTGTAGTTGGTACAGGGGCAGTTGTAGTTGGTACAGGGGCAGTGGTAGTTGGGGCAGGGGTAGTTGTAGTTGGGGCAGGGGTAGTTGTAGTTGGTGCAGAGGTAGTTGTAGTTGGTACAGGGGTTGTTGTAGTTGGTGCAGGGGTCGTTGTAGTTGGTGCAGGGGTAGTTGTAGTTGGGGCAGGGGTAGTTGTAGTTGGGGCAGGGGTCGTTGTAGTTGGTGCAGGGGTCGTTGTAGTTGGTGCAGGGGTAGTTGTAGTTGGGGCAGGGGTCGTTGGAGTTGGGGCAGGGGTCGTTGTAGTTGATGTAGGGGTCGTTGTAGTTGATGTAGGGGTCGTTGTAGTTGATGTAGGGGTCGTTGTAGTTGATGTAGGGGTCGTTGTAGTTGGGGCAGGAGTAGTTGTAGTTGGGGCAGGGGTAGTTGTAGTTGGGGCAGGGGTCGTTGTAGTTGGGGCAGGGGTAGTTGTAGTTGGGGCAGGGGTAGTTGTAGTTGGGGCAAGGGTAGTTGTAGTTGGAGCAGGGGTAGTTGTAGTTGGTGCAGGGGTAGTTGTAGTTGGAGGGACTGTTGTGGTAAGTGATGAGCAGGAGGTTGGTCCTTTCACAGATCTGTACGGGGGCAGTTCAGGTAGTAGTGTGTTCAGAACAGAGGTGGAGCACGTGTTTGGTGAGGCACAGCCTTTGGCTGGGAGATTGGACGATGAAGCTGATGTTGCTGAAAAATCATAACAGTTGTAGTAAATAATCAGAAGAGCTCATCATAAGTTTAAGTTGAAATGTTTTACTTTCATTATTTCAAACATGTTCTTCATGAGCTTAGAAGGAAATAAATATACAAGCCTGTAAATAACAAGTGTATTCCACTGATTTAAGACAAACCTGTAGTTGAGAAGCACTTGGTCTCCAGTACATTACATGTTACAGTAGTGGCACATATGCCTGTCACAGGATTACAGGTCGGGCATTGCAGGGAGCTGTCTCCAGGGGGCGATGGCACTGCAACACAAACCAGTACATCAGTACATCTGTAACCATAGTAACCCCTTTATTTTCATAGAATCCACAAATGTATTGTTTGTGAATATAACACTCACATTCTTTCATTATTTGTCTTTTTAACAAATGAGGTGTACTCACAAGTTGGGGGATCTTTGTTGCAGTTTGTTGAGTTACAACAGGTGGCTTGTGCAAACACTTGACCAAATCCAGTGCCTACGGAGTGTGTGTGTGTGGCTGCAGCTGGACACAGTAGGGTGTCTGCACATTTCTTTATTATTTTGGTAGAAGTAGCTCCATTTTGAGTAACTAAAAAGGAACAAAAGGTTTTAATTCATCAACATCATGAGTAATTTCCTCAAAAGTAAATATGAATGAATTTTGTGATGCAATTTTACTTTGTGTTGTTGATACAAAACACATGGTGTCTGTTACTGGACAGGGATGTGGATTTGATTTGGCACATGTTGGATCAGTGGGGTCTGTACAAATGCTACAGCTGATTGCAGAACCTGTTGAAACAACACAAATCATTTATAATAAAATACACTGAACACTGAACAACACAGGAACACTGATGCTTCTCTCTTAGGTGCACAAGTAATGTTCCCTGTTATAACACGTCTGTAAGTCTTTAGCTGTCCTGGTAAAACACACAAATACAAATACTACAAGAAGGGTCAAGTATTCTACTGAAACATGATTAATAATGAACAGATTTATGCTTTTCCCAAAAATGACCCATCATTTTGAAAACAAGTAAATTATACCAGAAGGTACAAGGTAAGAAACACAAATGTTCATCCCTTTTAATATGGCATGATTCCATGTGATGTTACTATTAATACTTGTACCAAGTACACAGCAGTTTGCTGCTGGTGCAGATTGGCCTGTCCACAGAATTCAGACTGGAGAATGTGAAGTGTTAAACATTGTGTAACCCGCATTTAAGGCGGAGACTTTTATTTTGGCGGGTCCAGTTCCGGTGCCGCTGCCCGTACTTTCCGTTTCCTTTAAGTTTCCCTACTTGACTTCCCCCTCCCTCCGCTGTGGCTGTGGCCTGGTCTCTTCAGCAAACAAAGCGGTCAAACTTTGGAAATTTGCACCATTCAAACTGCATATTAAGGTGAGACTTTTGCCAACACCTAAAATACTATCACAGAAAATTCCAACCGTCTAAACCATTGCTAACTCATTTCATTAACTAAAGTCGTCACCTGCTCCTTGCAGATCTCCTATAGAGCCTCCGTGCATGTTAACCGGTCAGCCGTGCATGTTAACCGGTCGGCCGTGCACGGAGTCTTGTGTGTCGGCCCCGGAAAACTCAGGTAAAAGTTTTCTATTGCTATTTAATGATGTATTGTAATGAAGGCAGCTTTTTTATTTAACTTAATATTGAAAATATAGAAACGCCTTTCATGACGTTTATCAAAGTTAAGCGCTCTGTTTAGCTAACGCTAAATGCTTTAAGAAGTTTTGTGTTCACGTAGCTACGTGTTTTCCTGTTGTTGTGCAACACTTGATTGATACACTCTGGTTGAGTATTTGTACAAATATTGAAATTTTGAATGTGTGAATTAAGTGCACTTGTTTTGAATGAATTAATTAATAATTGAATTACTATAGTAAATGCTCATTGATGTATTTAACTAATTCATCTGTTTTATGAATTAATTTCAGCATGATTAATTATATTAATTATAATTAATTAATTATTGTTAATAATTAATTGTTAGTCTGTTAATGGTGTATACCATAATTGTATTTTTCCTCATGTATGTTAATCATGCATTGTTTTCATTTGTTATGTTAGGTTACATTAGTAGTACATTAGTTTACATGAGTATATTAATGAAATATTTATTTGTGTTTTGACCTTTTTAGGTCAGGTTTTTTGTATGGGCGGAACCAACTACCTCATCAACTTCCAATCTCTACTGATGGTGAGCTAGACCAAAACAGAGCGGTAGGACAATGCTTTTCTTTTCCACCGCTGCTTGACCCATAAACACTCAACTCCTGCAATTTACCCGTTGGATTTATTTTTATTTATTTTTTAAAAAACCTGATTCGTTAACTCTCACCTTGAACTATAACAAGAGAAGGGCAATTTTTTTTTGGGGGGAAAAGACTCGATTCAAACCGAAAAGTGAGAGCTGACCTTTTGTCAGTTGTTTTTGTGTTATTTTTTTTCCTTGGTTGGTTATTACCCGACTATTACTGTGTATTTATGTGGGGAAAAAATTAAACTCAATATACATACAATAATTCAAACTTTTATGGTCTGTACTTCATTTACACCTCGGGCTACTTCACGAACCATCTTCTTCTGTATCCACTAATCTACCTTAGTGTTAGTAAGTGTTGCCTAGCCTTTAATTAGCGTTACAATTGTCTATTGAAAAGTCAAATAAACTCTAACATAATGTAAATCATAGAAACAATAGCAGCAACAATAAAGCCTGTTAAGCCTGTAAGAAATGTTACCTGGGGCAGCGGTAGTTGTAGTTGGTGCAGGGGTAGTTGTAGTTGGTGCAGGGGTAGTTGTAGTTGGAGGGACTGCTGTTGTAAATGATGAGCTGGAAGTTGATCCAGTCACAGATCTGTACGGGGGCAGTTCAGGTAGTAGTGTGTTCATAACAGAGGTGGAACCCATGTTTGGTGAGGCACAGCCTTTGGCTGGGAGATTGGACGATGAAGCTGATGTTGCTGAAAAATCATAACAGTTGTAGTAAATAATCAGAACAGCTCATCATAAGTTTGAGTTGAAATGTTTTACTTTCATTATTTCAAACATGTTCTTCATGAGCTTAGAAGAAGGAAATAAATATACAAGCCTGTAAATAACAAGTGTATTCCACTGATTTAAGACAAACCTGTAGTTGAGAAGCACTTGGTCTCCAGTACATTACATGTTACAGTAGTGGCACATATGCCTGTCACAGGATTACAGGTCGGGCATCGCAGGGAGCTGTCTCCAGGGGGCGGTGGCACTGCAACACAAACCAGTACATAAGTACATCTATAACCATAGTAACCCCTTTATTTTCATAGAATCCACAAATGTATTGTTTGTATAACACTCACTTTCTTTCAATTTTTGTGTTTTTTTTTAACAAATGAAGTGTACTCACAAGTTGGGTTAGCTCTGTTGCAGTTTGTTGAGTTACAACAGGTGGCTTGTGCAAACAGTTTACCCAGTCCAGTGCCTACGGAGTGTGTGTGTGTGGCTGCAGCTGGACACAGTAGGGTGTCTGCACATTTCTTTATTATTTTGGTAGAAGTAGCTCCATTTTGAGTAACTAAAAATGAATAAAAGTTTGAAAATTATTGAAAACACAAGCAATTTGCTGAATTGTAAATATGAATGAATTTTGTAATGCAATTTTACTTTGTGTTGTTGATACAAAGCACATGGTGTTTGTTACTGGACAGGGTTGTGGATTTGATTTGGCACAAGTTGGATCAGTGGGGTCTGTACAAATGCTGCAGCTCAGCTTCTGTCCTGGAGCAGTAATATTTGGAGGGACTGTTGTGGTAAGTGATGAGCAGGAGGTTGGTCCAGTCACATCTCTGTACGGGGGCAGTTCAGGTAGTAGTGTGTTCAGAACAGAGGTGGAGCACGTGTTTGGTGAGGCACAGCCTTTGGCTGGGAGATTGGACGATGAAGCTGCTGTTGCTGAAAAAAAAATCATAACAGTTGTAGTAAATAATCAGAAGATAACAAGTGTATTCCACTGATTTAAGACAAACCTGTAGTTGAGAAGCACTTGGTCTCCAGCACATTACATGTTACAGTAGTGGCACATATGCCTGTCACAGGATTACAGGTCGGGCATTGCAGGGAGCTGTCTCCAGGGGGCGATGGCACTGCAACACAAACCAGTACATCAGTACATCTGTAACCATAGTAACCCCTTTATTTTCATAGAATCCACAAATGTATTGTTTGTGAATATAACACTCACATTCTTTCATTGTTTGTCTTTTTTAACAAATGAGGTGTACTCACAAGTTGGGGGATCTTTGTTGCAGTTTGTTGAGTTACAACAGGTGGCTTGTGCAAACACTCGACCAAATCCAGTGTCTACGGAGTGTGTGTGTGTGGCTGCAGCTGGACACAGTAGGGTGTCTGCACATTTCTTTATTATTTTGGTAGAAGCAGCTCCATTTTGAGTAACTAAAAAGGAATAAAAGTTTACAAATTATTTTAAACAAATTATCTAATCCCATTAAAGAAAATATGAATGGATTTTGTGATGAAATTTTACTTTGTGTTGTTGATACAAAACACATGGTGTTTGTTACTGGACAGGGTTGTGGATTTGATTTGGCACAAGTTGGATCAGTGGGGTCTGTACAAATGCTACAGCTGATTGCAGAACCTGTTGAAACAACACATCATTAATAATAAAATACACTGAACACTGAACAACACAGGAACACTGATGCTTCTTTCTTAGAAGCATCAGAAAAATCTTCTTCAGCCTGGTTGCAAAGCGCATGACCAATTTTCTCTTAAGCAACAACTACATAGACACATCGGTGCAAAAGTGAGGGATCTCTGGGGTACCGGGATGCCTTGAGCACACAGAAGTGGTGACACAGTTCATCCGAGAAGCCCAGGAGAATAAGGGAGACCTCACATTACTGTGGTTAGATTTGGCCAACGCATATGGCTCCATCCCACACAAGCTAGTCTTCACCACCATGACTAAGTACCATGTGCCGCACCACAGTTCTAATCCTGGATTATTATGACCAGTTCAAGATGAGAGTAACAGCAGGTGATGTAACATCTGAGTGGCAGAAGATGGAGGTGGGAATAATCACAGGCTGCACCATATCTGTCACCCTGTTTGCTCTGGCAATGAACATGATAGTCAAGTCAGCAGAGCCAGAGTGCCAGGGGCCCCGGAGCCAAGCAGGGGTCCGACAGCCTCCAATCAGACCGTTCATGGATGACCTGACTGTCACCACAGAGTCTGTGCCAGGTTGTAGGTGGATCCTCCAAGGGTTGGAAAAACTCATCCGGTGGGCATGAATGAGTTTCAAACCAGCTAAGTCCCGATCACTAGTGCTGAAAAAAGGCAAGGTCACCAACAGGTTTCGGTTGAACATCGACAGAGCACTCATACCATCAGTTACAGAGCAGCCAGTGAAGAGCATGGGCAAAGTCTTTGACTGCAGCCTTAAAGATGCTGCTTCCATTCGAGCAACCTGCCAAGACCTGGACAACTGGCTAAGATCAATAGACTGATTTGGCCCTCTGGGCAAGTTTGAAGCATGAATTTACCAGCATGGAGTATTGCAGAGAATACTTTGGCAGTTACTTGTCTATGAAGTCTCCATCTTAACAGTATAGACTCTTGAGAGGAAAGCCAGCAGTTGTCTTTGGAGATGGTTGGGGGTGCCTAGGAGTCTCAGCACCATTGACCTCTACGGGAACACAACTAAGCTCCTTCTGCCCTTGACGTGAGGTGCTGATGTACAGAGATTCCAGTGATCCAAAGGTGGCCCATGCAGGAGTTGTGGTGAAGGTGGGTAGGAAGTGGAGTGCCCAAGGAGCGGTTCTTGATGCTGAGGTTTGATTGTGGCACAAAAAACTTTTGGAAGTGGTTGCCTATGGCAGGGCTGGCCTGGGAATGTTTCCCAGTCCATCTCAGCACAAGGAGTGCAGCGGAAAGAAGCGCAGACTGGTACAGGATGAGGTTAGAGCTGCTGTGGAGGAAAAGAGGGCAAGCAGAGCAGCTGGTCTGGGACAGCAGGGGACGTGGACAAGGTGGGAGCAGGCCATGGAGCGCAAGGTCACCTGGACAGAGCTCTGGCAAAGTGAGCCACACCGCATTGCTTTCCTGATCCGGGCAGTGTACGGCGTCCTTCCCAGCCTTGCAAATCTGTTTACCAGGGGAAAGGTGAACACCCCAACCTGTCAACTATGCCTGTCAAGAGGAACCCTGGAGCACATCCTGAGCTCCTGCCCAACAGCGCTCAGTCAGGGCCGGTACACCTGGCGCCACAAGTAGTTTTTGAAACCAATAGCAAATGCCATCAACATAGCAACCATTAGTTGCAGCAAAGTACACAATTCCACCCGCACTGTCACATTTGTTAAGGAAGGAGAGCTGCCAAGATCAGGGATCAACAGGGATCCTGTCTTCAGCCAAGGATTGGAAGCTCTCTGTGGACCTTGAAAAGCAACTGAGATTCCCTCAGTACATTGTCAGCATCACCCTGAGACCAGACATCTTGTTGGTCTCAGAGAGCACAAAGAACATCATAATCATGGAGCTGCCAGTGCCGTGGGAGGACCGCTTGAAAGAGGCCCATGAGAGAAAGAGGTCCAAGTACGAACAGCTGACCATTGACTGCAGAGCTAAGGGCTGAAAGGCAAAATGCTGGCCCATCGAGGTTGGCTGAAGAGGATTCGTGGGTCATTCAACAGAGCCCTCAGTGCACTGGGCACAGCAGGAACAGCAAGGAGCAGAGCCATCAAGAATACCACTGAAGCAGCCGAGAAAGCCTCGAGATGGCTCTGGATCCGGAGAGAAGAACCATGGGGGCAAGCGAGTGCTACCTGAACACAAGTCACGTCTTGATCAACCGTGGCTGGGTCGGCTGGGCAAGGGTGTATGATGCTGAAAGACCCGAAACACCCAGTGAACCCAGGATACATCACTGATGTGTTCAGGTGCATGTCCAGGAGATGTATTTGAGAACCAAGAAGGGTCAACTATTCTACTGAAACATGATTAATAATGAACAGATTTCTGCCTTTCCCAAAAATGACCCATCATTTTGAAAACAAGTAAATTATACCAGAAGGTACAAGGTAAGAAACACAAATGTTGATCCCTTTTAATATGGCATGATTCCATGTGATGTTACTATTAATACTTGTACCAAGTACACAGCAGTTTGCTGCTGGTGCAGATTGGCCTGTCTACAGAATTCAGACTGGAGAATGTGAAGTGTTAAACATTGTCTATTGAAAAGTCAAATAAACTCTAACATAATGTAAATCATAGCAACAATAGCAGCAACAATAAAGCCTTAATGGGTATAAGAAATGTTACCTGGGGTAGGAGTAGTTGTAGTTGGGGCAGGGGTAGTTGTAGTTGGGGCAGGAGTAGTTGTAGTGGGGGCAGGAGTAGTTGTAGTTGGGGCAGGAGAAGTTGTAGTTGGTGCAGGGGTAGTTGTAGTTGATGTAGGGGTAGTTGTAGTTGGGGCAGGGGTAGTTGTAGTTGAAGGAGTAGTTGTAGTTGGGGCAGGAGTAGTTGTAGTTGGTGTAGGGGTAGTTGGGGCAGGGGTAGTTGTAGTTGGTGCAGGGGTAGCTGTAGTAAGGGCAGGAGTAGTTGTAGTTGGGGCAGGGGTAGTTGTAGTTGGTGCAGGGGTAGTTGTAGTTGATGTAGGGGTAGTTGTAGTTGGGGCAGGGGTAGTTGTAGTTGGTGCAGGGGTAGTTGTAGTTGGTGCAGGGGTAGTTGTAGTTGGGGCAGGGGTAGTTGTAGTTGGTGCAGGGGTAGTTGTAGTTGGAGGGACTGTTGTGGTAAGTGATGAGCAGGAGGTTGGTCCTTTCACAGATCTGTACGGGGGCAGTTCAGGTAGTAGTGTGTTCAGAACAGAGGTGGAGCACGTGTTTGGTGAGGCACAGCCTTTGGCTGGGAGATTGGACGATGAAGCTGATGTTGCTGAAAAATCATAACAGTTGCAGTAAATAATCAGAACAGCTCATCATAAGTTTGAGTTGAAATGTTTTACTTTCATTATTTCAAACATGTTCTTCATGAGCTTAGAAGAAGGAAATAAATATACAAGCCTGTAAATAACAAGTGTATTCCACTGATTTAAGACAAACCTGTAGTTGAGAAGCACTTGGTCTCCAGTACATTACATGTTACAGTAGTGGCACATATGCCTGTCACAGGATTACAGGTCGGGCATTGCAGGGAGCTGTCTCCAGGGGGCGATGGCACTGCAACACAAACCAGTACATCAGTACATCTGTAACCATAGTAACCCCTTTATTTTCATAGAATCCACAAATGTATTGTTTGTGAATATAACACTCACATTCTTTCAGTGTTTGTCTTTTTAACAAATGAGGTGTACTCACAAGTTGGGGGATCTTTGTTGCAGTTTGTTGAGTTACAACAGGTGGCTTGTGCAAAGACTTGACCAAATCCAGTGCCTACGGAGTGTGTGTGTGGCTGCAGCTGGACACAGTAGGGTGTCTGCACATTTCTTTATTATTTTGGTAGAAGTAGCTCCATTTTGAGTAACTAAAAAGGAATAAAAGGTTTTAAATTATCAACATCATGAGTAATTTCCTCAAAAGTAAATATGAATGAATTTTGTGGTGAAATTTTACTTTGTGTTGTTGATACAAAACACATGGTGTCTGTTACTGGACAGGGATGTGGATTTGATTTGGCACATGTTGGATCAGTGGGGTCTGTACAAATGCTACAGCTGATTGCAGAACCTGTTGAAACAACACAAATCATTTATAATAAAATACACTGAACACTGAACAACACAGGAACACTGATGCTTCTCTCTTAGGTGCACAAGTAATGTTCCCTGTTATAACACATCTGTAAGTCTTTAGCTGTCCTGGTAAAACACACAAATATCAATACTACAAGAAGGGTCAAGTATTCTACTGAAACATGATTAATAATGAACAGATTTATGCTTTTCCCAAAAATGACCCATCATTTTGAAAACAAGTAAATTATACCAGAAGGTACAAGGTAAGAAACACAAATGTTCATCCCTTTTAATATGGCATGATTCCATGTGATGTTACTATTAATACTTGTACCAAGTACACAGCAGTTTGCTGCTGGTGCAGATTGGCCTGTCCACAGAATTCAGACTGGAGAATGTGAAGTGTTAAACATTGTCTATTGAAAAGTCAAATAAACTCTAACATAATGTAAATCATAGCAACAATAGCAGCAACAATAAAGCCTTAATGGGGATAAGAAATGTTACCTGTGGCAGGGGCAGTTGTAGTTGGTGCAGGGGTAGTTGTAGTTGGTGCAGGGGTAGTTGTAGTTGATGTAGGGGTAGTTGTAGTTGGTGCAGGGGTAGTTGTAGTTGGTGCAGGGGTAGTTGTAGTTGGTGCAGGGGTAGTTGTAGTTGGTGCAGGGGTAGTTGTAGTTGATGTAGGGGTAGTTGTAGTTGTTGCAGGGGTAGTTGTAGTTGGTGCAGGGGTAGTTGTAGTTGGGGCAGGGGTAGTTGTAGTTGGTGCAGGGGTAGTTGTAGTCTGGGCAGGAGTAGTTGTAGTTGGTGCAAGGGTAGTTGTAGTTGATGTAGGGGTAGTTGTAGTTGTTGCAGGGGTAGTTGTAGTTGGTGCAGGGGTAGTTGTAGTTGGTGCAGGGGTAGTTGTAGTTGGTGCAGGGGTAGTTGTAGTTGGTGCAGGGGTAGTTGTAGTTGGGGCAGGGACGTTGTAGTTGGTGCAGGGTAATTGTAGTTGGGGCAGGGGTAACTGTAGTTGGGGCAGGGGTAGTTGTAGTTGGTGCAGGGTAGTTGTAGTTGGTGCAGGGGTAGTTGTAGTTGGTGCAGGAGTAGTTGGGGCAGGGGTAGCTGTAGTTGGTGCAGGGGTAGTTGTAGTTGATGTAGGGGTAGTTGTAGTTGGTGCAGGGTACTTGTAGTCTGGGCAGGAGTAGTTGTAGTTGGTGCAGGGGTAGTTGTAGTTGGGGCAGGGGTAGGTGTAGCTGGGGTAGTTGTAGTTGTTGCAGTGGTAGTTGTAGTTGGGACAGGAGTAGTTGGTGTAGGGGTAGTTAGGGCAGGGTAGTTGTAGTTGGTGCTGGGGTAGTTGTTGTTGGGGCTGGGGTAGTTGTAGTTGGGGCAGGTGTAGTTGTAGTTGGGGCAGGGTTAGTTGTAGTTGGTGCAGAGGTAGTTGTAGTTGGGGCAGGGGTTGTTGTAGTTGGTGGAGGGGTAGTTGTAGTTGATGCAGGGATAGTTGTAGTTGGTGCAGGGGTAGTTGTAGTTGGAGCAGGGGTAGTTGTAGTTGGTGCAGAGGTAGTTGTAGTTGGTGCAGGGGTAGTTGTAGTTGGAGGGACTGTTGTGGTAAGTGATGAGCAGGAGGTTGGTCCTTTCACAGATCTGTACGGGGCAGTTCAGGTAGTAGTGTGTTCAGAACCGAGGTGGAGCACGTGTTTGGTGAGGCACAGCCTTTGGCTGGGAGATTGGACGATGAAGCTGATGTTGCTGAAAAATCATAACAGTTGTAGTAAATAATCAGAACAGCTCATCATAAGTTTGAGTTGAAATGTTTTACTTTCATTATTTCAAACATGTTCTTCATGAGCTTAGAAGAAGGAAATAAATATACAAGCCTGTAAATAACAAGTGTATTCCACTGATTTAAGACAAACCTGTAGTTGAGAAGCACTTGGTCTCCAGTACATTACATGTTACAGTAGTGGCACATATGCCTGTCACAGGATTACAGGTCGGGCATTGCAGGGAGCTGTCTCCAGGGGGCGATGGCACTG
Organism: Odontamblyopus rebecca; assembly: GCA_030686955.1. Classification (NCBI taxonomy): domain Eukaryota; kingdom Metazoa; phylum Chordata; class Actinopteri; order Gobiiformes; family Gobiidae; genus Odontamblyopus; species Odontamblyopus rebecca. Next base: position 36,635,205 of record CM060665.1, on the reverse strand, counting down.
CAACACAAACCAGTACATCAGTACATCTGTAACCATAGTAACCCCTTTATTTTCATAGAATCCACAAATGTATTGTTTGTGAATATAACACTCACATTCTTTCATTGTTTGTCTTTTTTAACAAATGAGGTGTACTCACAAGTTGGGGGAACTTTGTTGCAGTTTGTTGAGTTACAACAGGTGGCTTGTGCAAACACCTGACCAAATCCAGTGCCTACGGAGTGTGTGTGTGTGGCTGCAGCTGGACACAGTAGGGTGTCTGCACATTTCTTTATTATTTTGGTAGAAGCAGCTCCATTTTGAGTAACTAAAAAGGAATAAAAGTTTACAAATTATTTTAAACAAATTATCTAATCCCATTAAAGAAAATATGAATGGATTTTGTGATGAAATTTTACTTTGTGTTGTTGATACAAAACACATGGTGTTTGTTACTGGTCAGGGTTGTGGATTTGATTTGGCACAAGTTGGATCAGTGGGGTCTGTACAAATGCTACAGCTGAATGCAGAACCTGTTGAAACAACACAAATCATTTATAATAAAATACACTGAACACTGAACAACACAGGAACACTGATGCTTCTTTCTTTGAAGCATCAGAAAAATCTTCTTCAGCCTGGTTGCAAAGCGCCTGACCAATTTTCTCTTAAGCAACAACTACATAGACACATCGGTGCAAAAGTGAGGGATCTCTGGGGTACCGGGATGCCTTGAGCACACAGGAGTGGTGACACAGTTCATCCGAGAAGCCCAGGAGAATAAGGGAGACCTCACATTACTGTGGTTAGATTTGGCCAACGCATATGGCTCCATCCCACACAAGCTAGTCTTCACCACCATGACTAAGTACCATGTGCCGCACCAATTTGCAGTTCTAATCCTGGATTATTATGACCAGTTCAAGATGAGAGTAACAGCAGGTGATGTAACATCTGAGTGGCAGAAGATGGAGGTGGGAATAATCACAGGCTGCACCATATCTGTCACCCTGTTTGCTCTGGCAATGAACATGATAGTAAAGTCAGCAGAGCCAGAGTGCCGGGGGCCCCGGAGCCAAGCAGGGGTCCGACAGCCTCCAATCAGAGCGTTCATGGATGACCTGACTGTCACCACAGAGTCTGTGCCAGGTTGTAGGTGGATCCTCCAAGGGTTGGAAAAACTCATCCGGTGGGCATGAATGAGTTTCAAACCAGCTAAGTCCCGATCACTAGTGCTGAAAAAAGGCAAGGTCACCGACAGGCTTCGGTTCAACATCGACAGAGCACTCATACCATCAGTTACAGAGCAGCCAGTGAAGAGCATGGGCAAAGTCTTTGACTGCAGCCTTAAAGATGCTGCTTCCATTCGAGCAACCTGCCAAGACCTGGACAACTGGCTAAGATCAATAGACTGATCTGGCCCTCTGGGCAAGTTTGAAGCATGAATTTACCAGCTTGGAGTATTGCAGAGAATACTTTGGCAGCTACTTGTCTATGAAGTCTCCATCTTAACAGTGTAGACTCTTGAGAGGAAAGCCAGCAGTTGTCTTTGGAGATGGTTGGGGCTGCCTAGGAGTCTCAGCACCATTGCCCTCTATGGGAACACAACTAAGCTCCTTCTGCCCTTGACGTGAGGTGCTGATGTACAGAGATTCCAGTGATCCAAAGGTGTCCCATGCAGGAGTTGTGGTGAAGGTGGGTAGGAAGTGGAGTGCCCAAGGAGCGGTTCTTGATGCTGAGGTTTGATTGTGGCACAAAAAACTTTTGGAAGTGGTTGCCTATGGCAGGGCTGGCCTGGGAATGTTTCCCAGTCCATCTCAGCACAAGGAGTGCAGCGGAAAGAAGCGCAGACTGGTACAGGATGAGGTTAGAGCTGCTGTGGAGGAAAAGAGGGCAAGCAGAGCAGCTGGTCTGGGACAGCAGGGGACGTGGACAAGGTGGGAGCAGGCCATGGAGCGCAAGGTCACCTGGACAGAGCTCTGGCAAAGTGAGCCACACCGCATTGCTTTCCTGATCCGGGCAGTGTACGGCGTCCTTCCCAGCCTTGCAAATCCGTTTACCAGGGGAAAGGTGAACACCCCAACCTGTCAACTATGCCTGTCAAGAGGAACCCTGGAGCACATCCTGAGCTCCTGCCCAACAGCGCTCAGTCAGGGCCGGTACACCTGGCGCCACAAGTAGTTTTTGAAACCAATAGCAAATGCCATCAACATAGCAACCATTAGTTGCAGCAAAGTACACAATTCCACCCGCACTGTCACATTTGTTAAGGAAGGAGAGCTGCCAAGATCAGGGATCAACAGGGATCCTGTCTTCAGCCAAGGATTGGAAGCTCTCTGTGGACCTTGAAAAGCAACTGAGATTCCCTCAGTACATTGTCAGCATCACCCTGAGACCAGACATCTTGTTGGTCTCAGAGAGCACAAAGAACATCATAATCATGGAGCTGCCAGTGCCGTGGGAGGACCGCTTGAAAGAGGCCCATGAGAGAAAGAGGTCCAAGTACGAACAGCTGACCATTGACTGCAGAGCTAAGGGCTGAAAGGCAAAATGCTGGCCCATCGAGGTTGGCTGAAGAGGATTCGTGGGTCATTCAACAGAGCCCTCAGTGCACTGGGCACAGCAGGAACAGCAAGGAGCAGAGCCATCAAGAATACCACTGAAGCAGCCGAGAAAGCCTCGAGATGGCTCTGGATCCAGAGAGAAGAACCATGGGGGCAAGCGAGTGCTACCTGAACACAAGTCACGTCTTGATCAACCGTGGCTGGGTCGGCTGGGCAAGGGTGTATGATGCTGAAAGACCCGAAACACCCAGTGAACCCAGGATACATCACTGATGTGTTCAGGTGCATGTCCAGGAGATGTATTTGAGAACCAAGAAGGGTCAACTATTCTACTGAAACATGATTAATAATGAACAGATTTCTGCCTTTCCCAAAAATGACCCATCATTTTGAAAACAAGTAAATTATACGAGAAGGTACAAGGTAAGAAACACAAATGTTCATCCCTTTTAATATGGCATGATTCCATGTGATGTTACTATTAATACTTGTACCAAGTACACAGCAGTTTGCTGCTGGTGCAGATTGGCCTGTCCACAGAATTCAGACTGGAGAATGTGAAGTGTTAAACATTGTCTATTGAAAAGTCAAATAAACTCTAACATAATGTAAATCATAGCAACAATAGCAGCAACAATAAAGCCTTAATGAGTACAAGAAATATTACCTGGGGTAGGAGTAGTTGTAGTTGGGGCAGGGGTAGTTGTAGTTGGGGCAGGAGTAGTTGTAGTTGGGGAAGGAGTAGTTGTAGTTGGAGCAGGAGAAGTTGTAGTTGGGGCAGGGGTAGTTGTAGTTGAAGGAGTAGTTGTAGTTGGGGCAGGAGTAGTTGTAGTTGGTGTAGGGGTAGCTGTAGTAAGGGCAGGAGTAGTTGTAGTTGGTGTAGGGGTAGTTGGTGCAGGGGTAGTTGTAGTTGGTGCAGGGGTAGTTGTAGTTGATGTAGGGGTAGTTGTAGTTGGGGCAGGGGTAGTTGTAGTTGGTGCAGGGGTAGTTGTAGTTGATGTAGGGGTAGTTGTAGTTGGGGCAGGGGTAGTTGTAGTTGGGGCAGGGGTAGTTGTAGTTGGGGCAGGAGTAGTTGTAGTTGGGGGAGGAGTAGTTGTAGTTGGGGCAAAAGTAGTTATAGTTGGGGCAGGAGTAGTAGTAGTTGGAGCAGGAGTAGTAGTAGTTGGGGCAGGAGTAGTTAGTGGGGGAGGAGTAGTTGTAATTGGGGCAGGAGTAGCTGTCGTTGGGGCAGGGATAGTAATTGAGGCAGGAGTAGTTGTAGTTGGTGCAGGGGTAGTTGTAGTTGGTGCAGGGGTAGTTGTAGTTGGTGCAGGGGTAGTTGGTGCAGGGGTAGTTGTAGTTGGTGCAGGAGTAGTTGTAGTTGGAGGGACTGTTGTGGTAAGTGATGAGCAGGAGGTTGGTCCTTTCACAGATCTGTACGGGAGCAGTTCAGGTAGTAGTGTGTTCAGAACAGAGGTGGAGCACGTGTTTGGTGAGGCACAGCCTTTGGCTGGGAGATTGGACGATGAAGCTGATGTTGCTGAAAAATCATAACAGTTGTAGTAAATATTCAGAACAGCTCATCATAAGTTTGAGTTGAAATGTTTTACTTTCATTATTTCAAACATGTTCTTCATGAGCTTAGAAGAAGGAAATAAATATACAAGCCTGTAAATAACAAGTGTATTCCACTGATTTAAGACAAACCTGTAGTTGAGAAGCACTTGGTCTCCAGTACATTACATGTTACAGTAATGGCACATATGCCTGTCACAGGATTACAGGTCGGGCATTGCATGGAGCTGTCTCCAGGGGGCGATGGCACTGCAACACAAACCAGTACATCAGTACATCTGTAACCATAGTAACCCCTTTATTTTCATAGAATCCACAAATGTATTGTTTGTGAATATAACACTCAATATAACACACTTGTTTGTCTTTTTAACAAATGAGGTGTACTCACAAGTTGGGGGATCTTTGTTGCAGTTTGTTGAGTTACAACAGGTGGCTTGTGCAAAGACTTGACCAAATCCTTTGTTAACGGAGTGTGTGTGTGTGGCTGCAGCTGGACACAGTAGGGTGTCTGCACATTTCTTTATTATTTTGGTAGATGTAGCTCCATTTTGAGTAACTAAAACGGAACAAAAGGTTTTAATTTATCAACATCATGAGTAATTTCCTGAAAAGTAAATATGAATGAATTTTGTGATGAAATTTTACTTTGTGTTGTTGATACAAAGCACATGGTGTTTGTTACTGGACAGGGATGTGGATTTGATTTGGCACATGTTGGATCAGTGGGGTCTGTACAAATGCTACAGCTGATTGCAGAACCTGTTGAAACAACACAAATCATTTATAATAAAATACACTGAACACTGAACAACACAGGAACACTGATGCTTCTCTCTTAGGTGCACAAGTAATGTTCCCTGTTATAACACGTCTGTAAGTCTTTAGCTGTCCTGGTAAAACACACAAATACAAATACTACAAGAAGGGTCAAGTATTCTACTGAAACATGATTAATAATGAACAGATTTATGCTTTTCCCAAAAATGACCCATCATTTTGAAAACAAGTAAATTATACCAGAAGGTACAAGGTAAGAAACACAAATGTTCATCCCTTTTAATATGGCATGATTCCATGTGATGTTACTATTAATACTTGTACCAAGTACACAGCAGTTTGCTGCTGGTGCAGATTGGCCTGTCCACAGAATTCAGACTGGAGAATGTGAAGTGTTAAACATTGTCTATTGAAAAGTCAAATAAACTCTAACATAATGTAAATCATAGCAACAATAGCAGCAATAAATCCTTAACCCAGGAATTGCCACAGCAAATTAACGATTCAGAAATAAATATTCCATATTTTAATGCTCAAAAGTCCTAAAAATGGCATCCATAAAAAGAACGGAAACTGTATGAATAGGTCGTTTGTAGGGCTGGGCGATATGGACCAAAAATTATATCTCGATATATTTTGCTATATCTCGATATACGATATATATCTCGATATCTTTACAGGAAAAAATACAGCCCCCCCAAACTACTGCAAAAACAAAAAAACAAATTTTATCTGATTAATATTCATTTAGTACTGCACTTAAACACTCTGCGCCCCTTTTTGGACCCTCACCCACAGTTTAAGAACCTCTTCTTTAAGAGAACTTCCACTGACACAAAACTGCTTCAAAGTGAATAAAGTGCAGGATTTTTAAACCTGTATTTTCAAATTCCAAACTGGAGTTACATTCTCTTGTTTTAAAGTGGTATTTAGTCTCTGCACATTTACCAAATCAAACGCACATTGTGACAAACGGATTTATTTGGCATTTGGCACAGGCTGCAGAGAGAAGCCCTCACCTCCCGCACACCGGGATGAGTTTATTGGCAACAGCAACGGCATTAATGAAAAATGACCGCACTCAGTATTCAGGCCTTGAGTTCATGACAAGACCGAGACATGACCAAGACAAAAGCCAAAGCTCTCGCTTTGTCCAGCGGCACGGGGGTGTCTGTGAGTGGGTGGGGCAGGTGTGGGTCCTGCGGGGCAGGTGTGGGTCCTGCTGCGGGGCCTCCTCGTTTAAGGGGGCGTGGGTGTGTTTTGAAGCGGAGTTTGTTCGTGATATCTGCACACACGCGGAGCTCGTGTGCTGGAGTCGTGCGCGGTCGGAGGTGTCATGTGGTTGCGCTCGCGCTGGGAAACGTGCATTTAGAAAGTTTAACTCGTCACGTGTCTGTGCGCAGCTCCTTATTGTGGCTGCAGAAGCACTGGCACAGATGCGCCTGTTTGGTTTTCCAAGTTCGCACGACGAAATATTTGCTCGCAAATGTGAGTGAAATGGGCGCACTGCAGAGCCCTGGTCCTAGTCCTGGTTTAGTCCGCGGCCGAGCCCCGGCCTTTGCGGCCGTGTTTAGTCCTGGTTTAGTTCTAGTCCTGGTTTAGTCCGCGGCCAGGTCCGGGCTCCGCGGAGGAGCTCGGGGGACAAAAGCAGGAGGCGGAGGCGAGCGCGGCACAGAGAAGGCAAAACAAATGAAGCGGTGAAACCAGAAGTAAACATAAGCATTATAGCGATATATCGATATGTCAGAATTCATATCGAGTTTCAAAAATATCTCGATATATTTTAAATATCGAGATATCGCCCACCCCTAGTCGTTTGCCTGATCTACGGAACTTTTTCTTTTGTTGCTTTTGTGCCAAACTTACCAAAGAAACTGTAATATGACCACAATTATCTGATACCCAGGGAAAACACAGATATGTAAATTTAAATTGGGATTATAGTTTACAAATGTAGTGATGCTGTCCTATGACCTGTACATTTATCAATATTGCAAAGTTTCAACTGTTGCAATATTGATTTGGACCAAGTAATTGCATGTAACATAATATAAATCATAGCAACAATAGCAGCAACAATAAAGCCTTAATGGGGATAAGAAATGTTACCTGTGGCAGGGGCAGTTGTAGTTGGTGCAGGAGTAGTTGTCGTTGGGGCAGGGGTAGTTGTAGTTGGTGCAGGGGTAGTTGTAGTTGGTGCAGGGGTAGTTGTAGTTGTGGCAGGGGTAGTTGTAGTTGGTGTAGGGGTAGTTGTAGTTGGTGCAGGGGTAGTTGTAGTTGTAGGTGGTGCAGGGGTAGTTGTAGTTGGTGCAAGAGTAGTTGTAGTTGGTGCAGGGGTAGTTGTAGTTGTGGCAGGGGTAGTTGTAGTTGGTGCAGGGGTAGTTGTAGTTGGTGCAGGGGTAGTTGTAGTTGGTGCAGGGGTAGTTGTAGTTGGTGCAGGGGTAGTTGTAGTTGGTGCAGGGGTAGTCGTAGTTGGTGCAGGGGTCGTTGTAGTTGGGGCAGGGGTCGTTGTAGTTGGGGCAGGAGTAGTTGTAGTTGGTGCAGGGGTAGTTGTAGTTGGTGCAGGGGTAGTTGTAGTTGGTGCAGGGGTAGTTGTAGTTGGGGCAGGCGTAGTTGTAGTTGGTTCATGGGTAGTTGTAGTTGGGGCAGGGGTAGTTGGAGCAGGGATAGTTGTAGTTGGTGCAGGGGTAGTTGTAGTTGATGTAGGGGTAGTTGTAGTTGGGGCAGGGGTAGTTGTAGTTGGTGCAGGGGTAGTTGTAGTTGGTGCAGGGGTAGTTGTAGTTGGTTCAGGGGTAGTTGTAGTTGGTGCAGGGGTAGTTGTAGTTGGGGCAGGCGTAGTTGTAGTTGGTTCATGGGTAGTTGTAGTTGGGGCAGGGGTAGTTGGAGCAGGGGTAGTTGTAGTTGGTGCAGGGGTAGTTGTAGTTGATGTAGGGGTAGTTGTAGTTGGGGCAGGGGTAGTTGTAGTTGGTGCAGCGGTAGTTGTAGTTGGTGCAGTGGTAGGTGTAGTTGGGGCAGGGGTAGTTGTAGTTGATGTAGGGGCAGTTGTAGTTGGGGTAGGGGTAGTTGTAGTTGGAGCAAAGGTAGTTGTAGTTGGTGCAGGGGTAGTTGTAGTTGGAGGGACTGTTGTGGTAAGTGATGAGCAGGAGGTTGGTCCTTTCACAGATCTGTACGGGGGCAGTTCAGGTAGTAGTGTGTTCAGAACAGAGGTGGAGCACGTGTTTGGTGAGGCACAGCCTTTGGCTGGGAGATTGGACGATGAAGCTGATGTTGCTGAAAAATCATAACAGTTGTAGTAAATAATCAGAACAGCTCATCATAAGTTTGAGTTGAAATGTTTTACTTTCATTATTTCAAACATGTTCTTCATGAGCTTAGAAGAAGGAAATAAATATACAAGCCTGTAAATAACAAGTGTATTCCACTGATTTAAGACAAACCTGTAGTTGAGAAGCACTTGGTCTCCAGTACATTACATGTTACAGTAGTGGCACATATGCCTGTCACAGGATTACAGGTCGGGCATTGCAGGGAGCTGTCTCCAGGGGGCGATGGCACTGCAACACAAACCAGTACATCAGTACATCTGTAACCATAGTAACCCCTTTATTTTCATAGAATCCACAAATGTATTGTTTGTGAATATAACACTCACATTCTTTCAGTGTTTGTCTTTTTAACAAATGAGGTGTACTCACAAGTTGGGGGAACTTTGTTGCAGTTTGTTGAGTTACAACAGGTGGCTTGTGCAAACACCTGACCAAATCCAGTGCCTACGGAGTGTGTGTGTGTGGCTGCAGCTGGACACAGTAGGGTGTCTGCACATTTCTTTATTATTTTGGTAGAAGTAGCTCCATTTTGAGTAACTAAAAAGGAACAAAAGGTTTTAATTTATCAACATCATGAGTAATTTCCTGAAAAGTAAATATGAATGAATTTTGTGATGAAATTTTACTTTGTGTTGTTGATACAAAGCACATGGTGTTTGTTACTGGACAGGGATGTGGATTTGATTTGGCACATGTTGGATCAGTGGGGTCTGTACAAATGCTACAGCTGATTGCAGAACCTGTTGAAACAACACAAATCATTTATAATAAAATACACTGAACACTGAACAACACAGGAACACTGATGCTTCTCTCTTAGGTGCACAAGTAATGTTCCCTGTTATAACACATCTGTAAGTCTTTAGCTGTCCTGGTAAAACACACAAATACAAATACTACAAGAAGGGTCAAGTATTCTACTGAAACATGATTAATAATGAACAGATTTATGCTTTTCCCAAAAATGACCCATCATTTTGAAAACAAGTAAATTATACCAGAAGGTACAAGGTAAGAAACACAAATGTTCATCCCTTTTAATATGGCATGATTCCATGTGATGTTACTATTAATACTTGTACCAAGTACACAGCAGTTTGCTGCTGGTGCAGATTGGCCTGTCCACAGAATTCAGACTGGAGAATGTGAAGTGTTAAACATTGTCTATTGAAAAGTCAAATAAACTCTAACATAATGTAAATCATAGCAACAATAGCAGCAACAATAAAGCATTAATGGGGATAAGAAATGTTACCTGTGGCAGGGGCAGTTGTAGTTGATGCAGGGGTAGTTGTAGTTGGTGCAGGGGTAGTTGTAGTTGGTGCAGGGGTAGTTGTAGTTGATGTAGGGGTAGTTGTAGTTGGGGCAGGCGTAGTTGTAGTTGGTTCATGGGTAGTTGTAGTTGGGGCAGGGGTAGTTGGAGCAGGGGTAGTTGTAGTTGGTGCAGGGGTAGTTGTAGTTGATGTAGGGGTAGTTGTATTTGTTGCAGGGGTAGTTGTAGTTGGTGCAGGGGTAGTTGTAGTTGGTGCAGGGGTAGTTGTACTTGGTGCAGCGGTAGTTGTAGTTGGTGCAGCGGTAGGTGTAGTTGGGGCAGGGGTAGTTGTAGTTGATGTAGGGGCAGTTGTAGTTGGGGTAGGGGTAGTTGTAGTTGGAGCAAAGGTAGTTGTAGTTGGTGCAGGGGTAGTTGGAGCAGGGGTAGTTGTAGTTGGTGCAGGGGTAGTTGTAGTTGTAGTTGTTGCAGGGGTAGTTGTAGTTGGTGCAGGGGTAGTTGTAGTTGGTTCACGGATAGTTGTAGTTGGGGCAGGGGTAGTTGTAGTTGTAGTTGGTTCACGGATAGTTGTAGTTGGTGCAGGGGTAGTTGTAGTTGGTGCAGGGGTAGTTGTAGTTGGTGCAGGGGTAGTTGTAGTTGGTGCAGGGGCAGTTGTAGTTGGTGCAGGGGTAGTTGTAGTTGGTGCAGGGGTAGTTGTAGTTGGGGCAGGGGTAGTTGTAGTTGTTGCAGGGGTAGTTGTAGTTGGGGCAGGGGTAGTTGTAGTTGGTTCACGGATAGTTGTAGTTGGGGCAGGGGTAGTTGGAGCAGGGGTAGTTGTAGTTGGGGCAGGGGTAGTTGTAGTTGATGTAGGGGTAGTTGTAGTTGGTGCAGGGGTAGTTGTAGTTGATGTAGGGGTAGTTGTAGTTGGTGCAGGGGCAGTTGTAGTCTGGGCAGGAGTAGTTGTAGTTGGTGCAGGGGTAGTTGTAGTTGTAGTTGGTGCAAGGGTAGTTGTAGTTGGTGCAGGGGTAGTTGTAGTTGGTGCAGGGGTAGTTGTAGTTGGGGCAGGGGTTGTTGTAGTTGGTGCAAGGGTAGTTGTAGGTGGTGCAGGGGTAGTTGTAGTTGGGGCAGGGGTAGTTGTAGTAGGTGCAGGGGTAGTTGTAGTTGGGGCAGGGGTAGTTGTAGTTGGTGCAGGGGTAGTTGTAGTTGGTGCAGGGGTAGTTTTAGTAGGTGCAGGGGTAGTTGTAGTTGATGTAGGGGTAATTGTAGTTGATGTAGGGGTAGTTGTAGTTGGTGCAGGGGTAGTTGTAGTTGGTACAGGGGTAGTTGTAGTTGATGTAGGGGTAGTTGTAGTTGATGTAGGGGTAGTTGTAGTTGGTGCAGGGTAGTTGTAGTTGGTGCAGGGTAGTTATAGTTGATGTAGGGGTAGTTGTAGTTGGTTCAGGGGTAGTTGTAGTTGATGTAGGGGTAGTTGTAGTTGGTGCAGGGGTAGTTGTAGTTGGTGCAGGGGTAGTTGTAGTTGTTGCAGGGGTAGTTGTAGTTGGTGCAGGGGTAGTTGTAGTTGGGGCAGGGGTAGTTATAGTTGTTGCAAGGGTAGTTGTAGTTGGTGCAGGGGTAGTTGTAGTTGGTCCAGGGGTAGTTGTAGTTGGTGCAGGGGTAGTTGTAGTTGGTGCAGGGGTAGTTGTAGTTGTAGTGGGTGCAGGAGTAGTTGTAGTTGGTGCAGGGGTAGTTGTAGTTGGTGCAGGGGTAGTTGTAGTTGGTGCAGCCGTAGTTGTAGTTGTTGCAATGGTAGTTGTAGTTGGGGCAGGGGTAGTTTTAGTTGATGTAGGGGTAGTTGTAGTTGGTGCAGGGGTAGTTGTAGTTGATGTAGGGGTAGTTGTAGTTGGTGCAGGGGTAGTTGTAGTTGATGTATGGGTTGTTGTAGTTGGGACAGGGGTAGTTGTAGTTGGGACAGGGGTAGTTGTAGTTGGTGCAGGGGTAGCTGTAGTTAGGGCAGGAGTAGTTGTAGTTGGGGCAGGGGTAGTTGTAGTTGGTGCAGGGGTAGTTGTAGTTGGTGCAGGTGTAGCTGTAGTTGGTGCAGGAGTAGTTGTAGTTGGTGCAGGGGTAGTTGTAGTTGGTGCAGGGGTAGTTGTAGTTGGGGCAGGGGTAGTTGTAGTTGGTGCAGGGGTAGTTGTAGTTGGTGCAGGGGTAGCTGTAGTTGGGGCAGGAGTAGTTGTAGTTGGTGCAGGGGTAGTTGTAGTTTGTGCAGGGATAGTTATAGTTGATGTAAGGGTTATTGTAGTTGGGACAGGGGTAGTTGTAGTTGGGACAGGGGTAGTTGTAGTTGGTGCAGGGGTTGCTGTAGTTGGGGAGCAGGAAGTAGTTGTAGTTAGAACACAGGGTAGTTGTAGTTGGTGCAGGGGTAGCTGTAGTTGGTGCAAGGTGTAGCTGTAGTTGGTGCAGGAAGTGGTTGTAGTTGGTGCAGGGTAGTTGTAGTTGGTGCAGGGGTAAATGTTGTAGTTGGAGCAGGGGTAGTTGTAGTTGGTGCAGGGGTAGCTATTAGTTGGTGCAGGGGTAGTTGTAGTTGATGTAGCGGTAGTTGTAGTTGTTGCAGGGTAGTTAATTGGTGCAGGGTAGTTGTAGTTAGTGCAGAAGTAATTGTAGTTAATTGTTGCAGGGGTAGTTGTATTTGGTGCAGGGGCAGTTGTAGTCTGAGCAGGAGTAGTTGTAGTTGGTACAGGGTAGTTGTGAGTTGGTGCAGGGTAGTTGTAGTTGTGGCAGGGAGTAGTTGTAGTTGGTGCAAGGGTAGTTGTAGTTGTAGTTGGGGCAGGGGGCAGTTGTAGTTAGTAGAAAGGGTAGTTGTGAATTGGTGCAGGGCAGTTGTAGTTATGGTGAGCAGGGTAGTTGTAGTTGGTGCAGGGGTAGTTGTAGTTGGTGCAGGATGAATTGTAGTTGGTGCAAGGGTAGTTGTAGTTGTAGGTGGTGCAAGGGTAGTTGTAGTTGGTGCAAAAATGAGTAGTTGTAGTTGGGGCAGGGGTAGTTGTAGTTGTTGCAGGGGTAGTTGTAGTTGGGGCAGGAGTAGTTGTAGTTGGTGCAGGGGTAGTTGTAGTATGGGCAGGAGTAGTTGTAGTTGGTGCAAGGGTAGTTGTAGTTGGTGCAGGGGTAGTTGTAGTTGGTGCAGGGGTAGTTGTAGTTGTTGCAGGGGTAGTTGTAGTTGGGGCAGGCGTAGTTTTAGTTGGTTCACGGATAGTTGTAGTTGGGGCAGGGGTAGTTGTAGTTGTAGTTGGTTCACGGATAGTTGTAGTTGGTGCAGGGGTAGTTGTCGTTGGTGCAGGGGTAGTTGTAGTTGGTGCAGGGGTAGTTGTAGTTGGTGCAGGGGCAGTTGTAGTTGGTGCAGGGGTAGTTGTAGTTGGGGCAGGGGTAGTTGTAGTTGGGAGCAGGGGTAGTTGTAGTTGTTGCAGGGTAGTTGTAGTTAGAGGCAGGGGTAGTTGTAGTTGGTTCACGGATAGTTGTAGTTGGGGCAGGGTAGTTGGAGCAAGGGGTAGTTGTAGTTGGGAGCAGGAAGTAGTTGTAGTTGATGTAGGGGTAGTTGTAGTTGGTGCAGGGGTAGTTGTAGTTGATGAAGGGGTAGTTATAGTTGTTGCAGGGGAAGTTGTAGTCTGTGAAGGAGTAGTATTAGTTGGAGCAACGGTAGTTGTAGTTGTGAATTGGTGCAAGGGTATTTGTTGTTGGTGCTGGGGTTGTTGTTGTTGGTGCTGGGGTTGTTGTTGTTGGGGCTGGGGTTGTTGTTGTTGGTGCAGGGGTAGTTGTAGTTGGTGCAGGGGTAGTTGTAGTTGGGGCAGGGGTAGTTGTAGTTGGGGCAGGGGTAGTTGTAGTTGGTGCAGGGGTAGTTGTAGTTGGTGCAGGGGTAGTTGTAGTTGGTGCAGGGGTAGTTTTAGTAGGTGCAGGGGTAGTTGTAGTTGATGTAGGGGTAATTGTAGTTGATGTAGGGGTAGTTGTAGTTGGTGCAGGGGTAGTTGTAGTTGGTACAGGGGTATTTGTAGTTGATGTAGGGGTAGTTGTAGTTGATGTAGGGGTAGTTGTAGTTGGTGCAGGGGTAGTTGTAGTTGGTGCAGGGGTAGTTGTAGTTGATGTAGGGGTAGTTGTAGTTGGTTCAGGGGTAGTTGTAGTTGATGTAGGGGTAGTTGTATTTGGTGCAGGGGTAGTTGTAGTTGGGTCAGGGGTAGTTGTAGTTGTTGCAGGGGTAGTTGTAGTTGGTGCAGGGGTAGTTGTAGTTGGGGCAGGAGTAGTTATAGTTGTTGCAAGGGTAGTTGTAGTTGGTGCAGGGGTAGCTGTAGTTGGTACAGGGGTAGTTATAGTTGGTGCAGGGGTAGTTGTAGTTGGGGCAGGGGTAGTTGTAGTTGTAGTGGGTGCAGGAGTAGTTGTAGTTGGTGCAGGGGTAGTTGTAGTTGGTGCAGGGGTAGTTGTAGTTGGTGCAGCCGTAGTTGTAGTTGTTGCAACGGTAGTTGTAGTTGGGGCAGGGGTAGTTTTAGTTGATGTAGGGGTAGTTGTAGTTGGTGCAGCCGTAGTTGTAGTTGTTGCAGCGGTAGTTGTAGTTGGTGCAGGAGTAGTTGTTGTTGGTGCAGGGGTAGTTGTAGTTGATGTATGGGTTGTTGTAGTTGGGACAGGGGTAGTTGTAGTTGGGACAGGGGTAGTTGTAGTTGGTGCAGGGGTAGCTGTAGTTGGGGCAGGAGTAGTTGTAGTTGGGGCAGCGGTAGTTGTAGTTGGTGCAGGGGTAGTTGTAGTTGGTGCAGGTGTAGCTGTAGTTGGTGCAGGAGTAGTTGTAGTTGGTGCAGGGGTAGTTGTAGTTGGTGCAGGGGTAGTTGTAGTTGGGGCAGGGGTAGTTGTAGTTGGTGCAGGGGTAGTTGTAGTTGGTGCAGGGGTAGCTGTAGTTGGGGCAGGAGTAGTTGTAGTTGGTGCAGGGGTAGTTGTAGTTTGTGCAGGGATAGTTATAGTTGATGTAAGGGTTATTGTAGTTGGGACAGGGGTAGTTGTAGTTGGGACAGGGGTAGTTGTAGTTGGTGCAGGGGTTGCTGTAGTTGGTGCAGGAGTAGTTGTAGTTGGGGCAGGGGTAGTTGTAGTTGGTGCAGGGGTAGCTGTAGTTGGTGCAGGTGTAGCTGTAGTTGGTGCAGGAGTAGTTGTAGTTGGTGCAGGGGTAGTTGTAGTTGGTGCAGGGGTAGTTGTAGTTGGGGCAGGGGTAGTTGTAGTTGGTGCAGGGGTAGTTGTAGTTGGTGCAGGGGTAGTTGTAGTTGATGTAGCGGTAGTTGTAGTTGTTGCAGGGGTAGTTGTAGTTGGTGCAGGGGTAGTTGTAGTTGGTGCAGGGGTAGTTGTAGTTGTTGCAGGGGTAGTTGTATTTGGTGCAGGGGCAGTTGTAGTCTGGGCAGGAGTAGTTGTAGTTGGTACAGGGGTAGTTGTAGTTGGTGCAGGGGTAGTTGTAGTTGTGGCAGGGGTAGTTGTAGTTGGTGCAGGGGTAGTTGTAGTTGTAGTTGGGGCAGGGGCAGTTGTAGTTGGTACAGGGGTAGTTGTAGTTGGTGCAGGGGCAGTTGTAGTTGTGGCAGGGGTAGTTGTAGTTGGTGCAGGGGTAGTTGTAGTTGTAGTTGGTGCAGGAGTAGTTGTAGTTGGTGCAGGGGTAGTTGTAGTTGTAGGTGGTGCAGGGGTAGTTGTAGTTGGTGCAAGAGTAGTTGTAGTTGGTGCAGGGGTAGTTGTAGTTGTGGCAGGGGTAGTTGTAGTTGGTGCAGGGGTAGTTGTAGTTGGTGCAGGAGTAGTTGTAGTTGGTGCAGGGGTAGTTGTAGTTGGTGCAGGGGTAGTTGTAGTTGGTGCAGGGGTAGTCGTAGTTGGTGCAGGGGTAGTTGTAGTTGGGGCAGGGGTCGTTGTAGTTGGGGCAGGGGCAGTTGTACTTGGTGCAGGAGTAGTTGTAGTTGGTGCAGGGGTAGTTGTAGTTGGTGCAGGGGTAGTTGTAGTTGGGGCAGGCGTAGTTGTAGTTGGTTCATGGGTAGTTGTAGTTGGGGCAGGGGTAGTTGGAGCAGGGGTAGTTGTAGTTGGTGCAGGGGTAGTTGTAGTTGGTGCAGGGGTAGTTGTAGTTGGTGCAGGGGTAGTTGTAGTTGGTGCAGCGGTAGTTGTAGGTGGTGCAGCGGTAGTTGTTGTTGGGGCAGGGGTAGTTGTAGTTGGTGCAGGGGTAGTTGTAGTTGGTGCAGGGGTAGTTGTAGTTGGTGCAGCGGTAGTTGTAGTTGGTGCAGCGGTAGTTGTAGTTGGGGCAGGGGTAGTTGTAGTTGGAGGGACTGTTGTGGTAAGTGATGAGCAGGAGGTTGGTCCTTTCACAGATCTGTATGGGGGCAGTTCAGGTAGTAGTGTGTTCAGAACAGAGGTGGAGCACGTGTTTGGTGAGGCACAGCCTTTGGCTGGGAGATTGGACGATGAAGCTGATGTTGCTGAAAAATCATAACAGTTGTAGTAAATAATCAGAACAGCTCATCATAAGTTTGAGTTGAAATGTTTTACTTTCATTATTTCAAACATGTTCTTCATGAGCTTAGAAGAAGGAAATAAATATACAAGCCTGTAAATAACAAGTGTATTCCACTGATTTAAGACAAACCTGTAGTTGAGAAGCACTTGGTCTCCAGTACATTACATGTTACAGTAGTGGCACATATGCCTGTCACAGGATTACAGGTCGGGCATTGCAGGGAGCTGTTTCCAGGGGCGATGGCACTGCAACACAAACCAGTACATCAGTACATCTGTAACCATAGTAACCCCTTTATTTTCATAGAATCCACAAATGTATTGTTTGTGAATATAACACTCACATTCTTTCATTGTTTGTCTTTTTTAACAAATGAGGTGTACTCACAAGTTGGGGGAACTTTGTTGCAGTTTGTTGAGTTACAACAGGTGGCTTGTGCAAACACCTGACCAAATCCAGTGCCTACGGAGTGTGTGTGTGTGGTTGCAGCTGGACACAGTAGGGTGTCTGCACATTTCTTTATTATTTTGGTAGAAGTAGCTCCATTTTGAGTAACTAAAAAGGAACAAAAGGTTTTAATTTATCAACATCATGAGTAATTTCCTCAAAAGTAAATATGAATGAATTTTGTGATGAAATTTTACTTTGTGTTGTTGATACAAAACACATGGTGTTTGTTACTGGACAGGGATGTGGATTTGATTTGGCACATGTTGGATCAGTGGGGTCTGTACAAATGCTACAGCTGATTGCAGAACCTGTTGAAAAAACACAAATCATTTATAATAAAATACACTGAAGACTGAACAACACAGGAACACTGATGCTTCTCTCTTAGGTGCACAAGTAATGTTCCCTGTTATAACACGTCTGTAAGTCTTTAGCTGTCCTGGTAAAACACACAAATACAAATACTACAAGAAGGGTCAAGTATTCTCCTGAAACATGATTAATAATGAACAGATTTATGCTTTTCCCAAAAATGACCCATCATTTTGAAAACAAGTAAATTATACCAGAAGGTACAAGGTAAGAAACACAAATGTTCATCCCTTTTAATATGGCATGATTCCATGTGATGTTACTATTAATACTTGTACCAAGTACACAGCAGTTTGCTGCTGGTGCAGATTGGCCTGTCCACAGAATTCAGACTGGAGAATGTGAAGTGTTAAACATTGTCTATTGAAAAGTCAAATAAACTCTAACATAATGTAAATCATAGCAACAATAGCAGCAACAATAAAGCCTTAATGGGTATAAGAAATGTTACCTGTGGCAGGGGCAGTTGTAGTTGGTGCAGG
The DNA here is from genome assembly GCA_030686955.1 of Odontamblyopus rebecca. Taxonomy (NCBI): domain Eukaryota; kingdom Metazoa; phylum Chordata; class Actinopteri; order Gobiiformes; family Gobiidae; genus Odontamblyopus; species Odontamblyopus rebecca. The sequence goes on along the minus strand of CM060665.1, from coordinate 36,617,968 downwards.
GGCAGTTGTAGTTGGTGCAGGGGTAGTTGTAGTTGTTGCAGTGGTAGTTGTAGTTGGTGCAGGGGTAGTTGTAGTTGATGTAGCGGTAGTTGTAGTTGTTGCAGGGGTAGTTGTAGTTGGTGCAGGGGTAGTTGTAGTTGGTGCAGGGGTAGTTGTTGTTGTTGCAGGGGTAGTTGTAGTTGGTGCAGGGGCACTTGTAGTCTGGGCAGGAGTAGTTGTAGTTGGTACAGGGGTAGTTGTAGTTGGTGCAGGGGTAGTTGTAGTTGTGGCAGGGGTAGTTGTAGTTGGTGCAGGGGTAGTTGTAGTTGTAGTTGGGGCAGGCGCAGTTGTAGTTGGTACAAGGGTAGTTGTAGTTGGTGCAGGGGCAGTTGTAGTTGTGGCCGGGGTAGTTGTAGTTGGTGCAGGGGTAGTTGTAGTTGTAGTTGGTGCAGGGGTAGTTGTAGTTGGTGCAGGGGTAGTTGTAGTTGGTGCAAGAGTAGTTGTAGTTGGTGCAGGGGTAGTTGTAGTTGTGGCAGGGGTAGTTGTAGTTGGTGCAGGGGTAGTTGTAGTTGGTGCAGGAGTAGTTGTAGTTGGTGCAGGGGTAGTTGTAGTTGGTGCAGGGGTAGTGGTAGTTGGTGCAGGGGTAGTTGTAGTTGTAGTTGGGGCAGAGGTAGTTGTAGTTGGTACAGGGGTAGTTGTAGTTGGTGCAGGGGCAGTTGTAGTTGTGGCAGGGGTAGTTGTAGTTAGTGCAGGGGTAGTTGTAGTTGGTGCAGGAGTAGTTGTAGTTGGTGCAGGGGTAGTTGTAGGTGGTGCAGGGGTAGTTGTAGTTGGTGCAAGAGTAGTTGTAGTTGGTGCAGGGGTAGTTGTAGTTGGTGCAGGGGTAGTTGTAGTTGTTGCAGGGGTAGTTGTAGTTGGTGCAGGGGCAGTTGTAGTCTGGGCAGGAGTAGTTGTAGTTGGTACAGGGGTAGTTGTAGTTGGTGCAGGGGTAGTTGTAGTTGGTGCAGGGGTAGTTGTAGTTGTGGCAGGGGTAGTTGTAGTTGGTGCAGGGGTAGTTGTAGTTGGGGCAGGGGCAGTTGTAGTTGGTACAGGGGTAGTTGTAGTTGGTGCAGGGGCAGTTGTAGTTGTGGCAGGGGTAGTTGTAGTTGGTGCAGGGGTAGTTGTAGTTGTAGTTGGTGCAGGAGTAGTTGTAGTTGGTGCAGGGGTAGTTGTAGTTGTAGGTGGTGCAGGGGTAGTTGTAGTTGGTGCAAGAGTAGTTGTAGTTGGTGCAGGGGTAGTTGTAGTTGTGGCAGGGGTAGTTGTAGTTGGTGCAGGAGTAGTTGTAGTTCGTGCAGGGGTAGTTGTAGTTGGTGCAGGGGTAGTCGTAGTTGGTGCAGGGGTAGTTGTAGTTGGGGCAGGGGCCGTTGTAGTTGGGGCAGGGGCAGTTGTAGTTGGTGCAGGGGTAGTTGTAGTTGGTGCAGGGGTAGTTGTAGTTGGTGCAGGGGTAGTTGTAGTTGGTGCAGGGGTAGTTGTAGTTGGGGCAGGGGTTGTTGTAGTTGGTGCAGGGGTAGTTGTAGTTGGTGCAGGGGTAGTTGTAGTTGGGGCAGGGGTAGTTGTAGTTGGTGCAGGGGTAATTGTAGTTGGTGCAGGGGTAGTTGTAGTTGATGTAGGGGTAGTTGGGGCAGGGGTAGTTGTAGTTGGTGCAGAGGTAGTTGTTGTTGATGTAGGGGTAGTTGTAGTTGGTGCAGGGGTAGTTGTAGTTGGTGCAGGGGTAGTTGTAGTTGTAGTTGGTGCAGGAGTAGTTGTAGTTGGTGCAGGGGTAGTTGTAGTTGTAGTTGTAGTTGGTGCAGGGGTAGTTGTAGTTGGTGCAGGGGTAGTTGTAGTTGGTGCAGGAGTAGTTGTAGTTGGTGCAGGGGTAGTTGTAGTTGTGGCAGGGGTAGTTGTAGTTGGTGCAGGGGTAGTTGTAGTTGGGGCAGGGGCAGTTGTAGTTGGTACAGGGGTAGTTGTAGTTGGTGCAGGGGCAGTTGTAGTTGTGGCAGGGGTAGTTGTATTTGGTGCAGGGGAAGTTGTAGTTGTAGTTGGTGCAGGAGTAGTTGTAGTTGGTGCAGGGGTAGTTGTTGTTGGTGCAGGGGTAGTTGTAATTGGGGCAGGCGTTGTTATAGTTTGTGCAGGGGTAGTTGTAGTTGGTGCAGGGGTAGTTGTAGTTGGTGCAGAGGTAGTTGTAGTTGGGGCAGGGGTTGTTGTAGTTCGTGCAGGGGTAGTTGTAGTTGGTGCAGGGGTAGTTGTAGTTGGTGCAGCGGTAGTTGTAGTTGGTGCAGGAGTAGTTGTAGTTGGTGCAGGGGTAGTTGTAGTTGGTGCAGGGGTAGTTGTAGTTGGTGCAGGGGTAGTTGTAGTTGGTGCAGGGGTAGTTGTAGTTGGTGCAGCCGTAGTTGTAGTTGGGGCAGGGGTAGTTTTAGTTGATGTAGGGGTAGTTGTAGTTGGTGCAGCCGTAGTTGTAGTTGTTGCAGCGGTAGTTGTAGTTGGTGCAGGAGTAGTTGTAGTTGGTGCAGGGGTAGTTGTAGTTGGTGCCGGAGTAGTTGTAGTTGGTGCAGGACTAGTTGTAGTTGGTGCAGGGGTAGTTGTAGTTGGTGCAGGGGTAGTTGTAGTTGGTGCAGGGGTAGTTGTAGTTGGTGCAGGGGTAGTTGTAGTTGGTGCAGCCGTAGTTGTAGTTGGTGCAGCCATAGTTGTAGTTGGGGCAGGGGTAGTTTTAGTTGATGTAGGGGTAGTTGTAGTTGGTGCAGCCATAGTTGTAGTTGTTGCAGCGGTAGTTGTAGTTGGTGCAGGAGTATTTGTAGTTGGTGCAGGGGTAGTTGTAGTTGGTGCAGGGGTAGTTGTAGTTGATGTAGGCGTCGTTGTAGTTGGGACAGGGGTAGTTGTAGTTGGGACAGGGGTAGTTGTAGTTGGTGCAGGGGTAGTTGTAGTTGGTGCAGGAGTAGTTGTAGTTGGTGCAGGGGTAGCTGTCGTTGGGGCAGGAGTAGTTGTAGTTGGTGCAGGGGTAGTTGTAGTTGGGGCAGGGGTAGTTGTAGTTGGGGCAGGGGTAGTTGTAGTTGGAGGGACTGTTGTGGTAAGTGATGAGCAGGAGGTTGGTCCTTTCACAGATCTGTACGGGGGCAGTTCAGGTAGTAGTGTGTTCAGAACAGAGGTGGAGCACGTGTTTGGTGAGGCACAGCCTTTGGCTGGGAGATTGGACGATGAAGCTGATGTTGCTGAAAAATCATAACAGTTGTAGTAAATAATCAGAACAGCTCATCATAAGTTTGAGTTGAAATGTTTTACTTTCATTATTTCAAACATGTTCTTCATGAGCTTAGAAGAAGGAAATAAATATACAAGCCTGTAAATAACAAGTGTATTCCACTGATTTAAGACAAACCTGTAGTTGAGAAGCACTTGGTCTCCAGTACATTACATGTTACAGTAGTGGCACATATGCCTGTCACAGGATTACAGGTCGGGCATTGCAGGGAGCTGCCTCCAGGGGGCGATGGCACTGCAACACAAACCAGTACATCAGTACATCTGTAACCATAGTAACCCTTTATTTTCATAGAATCCACAAATGTATTGTTTGTGAATATAACACTCACATTCTTTCAGTGTTTGTCTTTTAACAAATGAAGTGTACTCACAAGTTGGGGGAATTTTGTTGCAGTTTGTTGAGTTACAACAGGTGGCTTGTGCAAACACTTGACCAAATCCAGTGCCTACGGAGTGTGTGTGTGTGGCTGCAGCTGGACACAGTAGGGTGTCTGCACATTTCTTTATTATTTTGGTAGAAGTAGCTCCATTTTGAGTAACTAAAAAGGAACAAAAGGTTTTAATTTATCAACATCATGAGTAATTTCCTGAAAAGTAAATATGAATGAATTTTGTGATGAAATTTTACTTTGTGTTGTTGATACAAAGCACATGGTGTTTGTTACTGGACAGGGATGTGGATTTGATTTGGCACATGTTGGATCAGTGGGGTCTGTACAAATGCTACAGCTGATTGCAGAACCTGTTGAAACAACACAAATCATTTATAATAAAATACACTGAACACTGAACAACACAGGAACACTGATGCTTCTCTCTTAGGTGCACAAGTAATGTTCCCTGTTATAACACGTCTGTAAGTCTTTAGCTGTCCTGGTAAAACACACAAATACAAATACTACAAGAAGGGTCAAGTATTCTACTGAAACATGATTAATAATGAACAGATTTATGCTTTTCCCAAAAATGACCCATCATTTTGAAAACAAGTAAATTATACCAGAAGGTACAAGGTAAGAAACACAAATGTTCATCCCTTTTAATATGGCATGATTCCATGTGATGTTACTATTAATACTTGTACCAAGTACACAGCAGTTTGCTGCTGGTGCAGATTGGCCTGTCCACAGAATTCAGACTGGAGAATGTGAAGTGTTAAACATTGTCTATTGAAAAGTCAAATAAACTCTAACATAATGTAAATCATAGCAACAATAGCAGCAACAATAAAGCCTTAATGGGGATAAGAAATGTTACCTGTGGCAGGGTAGTTGTAGTTGGTGCAAGAGTAGTTGTAGTTAGTGCAGGGGCAGTTGTAGTTGTGGCAGGGGTAGTTGTAGTTGGTGCAGGGGTAGTTGTAGTTGTAGTTGGGGCAGGGGCAGTTGTAGTTGGTACAGGGGTAGTTGTAGTTGGTGCAGGGGCAGTTGTAGTTGTGGCAGGGGTAGTTGTAGTCGGTGCAGGGGTAGTTGTAGTTGTAGTTGGTGCAGGAGTAGTTGTAGTTGGTGCAGGGGTAGTTGTAGTTGTAGTTGTAGTTGGTGCAGGGGTAGTTGTAGTTGGTGCAGGGGTAGTTGTAGTTGGTGCAGGTGTAGTTGTAGTTGGTGCAGGGGTAGTTGTAGTTGTGGCAGGGGTAGTTGTAGTTGGTGCAGGGGTAGTTGTAGTTGGGGCAGGGGCAGTTGTAGTTGGTACAGGGGTAGTTGTAGTTGGTGCAGGGGCAGTTGTAGTTGTGGCAGGGGTAGTTGTATTTGGTGCAGGAAGTTGTAGTTGTAGTTGGTGCAGGAGTAGTTGTAGTTGGTGCAGGGGTAGTTGTAGTTGGTGCAGGGTAGTTGTAATTGGGGCAGGCGTTGTTATAGTTGGTGCAGGGTAGTTGTAGTTGGTGCAGGGTAGTTGTAGTTGGTGCAGAGGTAGTTGTAGTTGGGGCAGGGGTTGTTGTAGTTCGTGCAGGGGTAGTTGTAGTTGGTGCAGGGTAGTTGTAGTTGGTGCAGCGGTAGTTGTAGTTGGTGCAGGAGTAGTTGTAGTTGGTGCAGGGTAGTTGTAGTTGGTGCAGGGTAGTTGTAGTTGGTGCAGGGTAGTTGTAGTTGGTGCAGCCGTAGTTGTAGTTGGTGCAGCCGTAGTTGTAGTTGGGGCAGGGGTAGTTTTAGTTGATGTAGGGGTAGTTGTAGTTGGTGCAGCCGTAGTTGTAGTTGTTGCAGCGGTAGTTGTAGTTGGTGCAGGAGTAGTTGTAGTTGGTGCAGGGGTAGTTGTAGTTGGTGCCGGAGTAGTTGTAGTTGGTGCAGGACTAGTTGTAGTTGGTGCAGGGTAGTTGTAGTTGGTGCAGGGGTAGTTGTAGTTGGGGCAGGGGTTGTTGTAGTTGGTGTAGGGTAGTTGTAGTTGGGGCAGGGTAGTTGTAGTTGGTGCAGGGTAGTTGTAGTCTGGGCAGGAGTAGTTGTAGTTGGTGCAGGGCAGTTGTAGTTGTGGCAGGGTAGTTGTAGTTGTAGTTGGTGCAGGGGTAGTTGTAGTTGGGGAAGGGGTTGTTGTAGTTGGTGCAGGGGTAGTTGTAGTTGGTGCAGGGTAGTTGTAGTTGGTGCAGGAGTAGTTGTAGTTGGTGCAGGGTAGTTGTAATTGTAGTTGGTGCAGAGGTATTTGTAGTTGGGGCAGGGGTTGTTGTAGTTGGTGCAGGGGTAGTTGTAGTTGGTGCAGGGGTAGTTGTAGTTGTAGTTGGTGCAGGGGCAGTTGTAGTTGGGGCAGGGGTTGTTGTAGTTGGTGCAGGGGTAGTTGTAGTTGGTGCAGGGGTAGTTGTAGTTGGTGCAGGGGTAGTTGTAGTTGGTGCAGGAGTAGTTGTAGTTGGTGCAGGGGTAGTTGTAGTTGGTGCAGGAGTAGTTGTAGTTGGGGCAGGGGTAGTTTTAGTTGATGTAGGGGTAGTTGTAGTTGGTGCAGCCGTAGTTGTAGTTGTTGCAGTGGTAGTTGTAGTTGGGGCAGGGGAAGTTTTAGTTGATGCAGGGGTAGTTGTAGTTGGTGCAGGGGTAGTTGTAGTTGATGTAGGGGTTGTTGTAGTTGTTGCAGGGGTAGTTGTAGTTGGTGGAGGCATAGCTGTAGTTGGAGCAGGGGTAGTTGTAGTTGGGGCAGGGGTTGTTGTAGTTGGTGCAGGGGTAGTTGTAGTTGGTGCAGGGGTAGTTGTAGTTGGGGCAGGGGTAGTTGTAGTTGGTGCAGGGGTAGTTGTAGTTGGTGCAGGGGTAGTTGTAGTTGATGTAGGGGTAGTTGGGGCAGGGGTAGTTGTAGTTGGTGCAGAGGTAGTTGTTGTTGATGTAGGGGTAGTTGTAGTTGGTGCAGGGGTAGTTGTAGTTGGTGCAGGGGTAGTTGTAGTTGGTGCAGGAGTAGTTGTAGTTGGTGCAGGGGCAGTTGTAGGTGGTGCAGGGGTAGTTGTAGTTGTAGTTGGTGCAAGAGTAGTTGTAGCTGGTGCAGGGGTAGTTGTGGCAGGGGTAGTTGTAGTTGGTGCAGGGGTAGTTGTAGTTGGTGCAGGGGTAGTTGTAGTTGGTGCAGGGGTAGTTGTAGTTGGTGCAGGGGTAGTTGTAGTTGGTGCAGGGGTAGTTGTAGTTGGGGCAGGGGTCGTTGTAGTTGGTGCAGGGGTAGTTGTAGTTGATGTAGGGGTAGTTGGGGCAGGGGTAGTTGTAGTTGATGAAGGAGTAGTTGTAGTTGTTGGGGGGGTAGTTGGAGGTGGTGCAGGGGTACTTTTATTTGGTGCAGCGGTATTTGTAGTTGGTGCAGGGGTAGGTGTAGTTGGGGCATGGGCAGTTGTACTCTGGGCAGGGGCAGTGGTAGTTGGTCCAGGGGTAGTTGTTGTTGGTGCAGGGGCAGTTGTAGTTGTGGCAGGGGTAGTTGTAGTCGGTGCAGGGGTAGTTGTAGTTGGTGCAGGAGTAGTTGTAGTTGGTGCAGGGGTAGTTGTAGTTGTAGTTGTAGTTGGTGCAGGGGTAGTTGTAGTTGGTGCAAGGGGTAGTTGTAGTTGGTGCAGGAGTAGTTGTAGTTGTTGCAGGGGTAGTTGTAGTTGTAGAAGGAGTAGTTGTAGTTGGTGCAAGGGTAGTTGTAGTTGGGCAGGGAGCAGTTGTAGTTGGTACAGGGTAGTTGTAGTTGGTGCAGGGCAGTTGTAGTTGTGTGAAAGGTAGTTGTAGTTGGTGCAGAAGTTGTAGTTGTAGTTGGTGCAGGAGTAGTTGTAGTTGGTGCAGGGGTAGTTGTAGTTGTAGTTGGTGCAGGGGTAGTTGTAGTTAGGGGCAGGCGTTGTTATAGTTGGTGCAGGGGTAGTTGTAGTTGGTGCAGGGTAGTTGTAGTTGGTGCAGGGTAGTTGTAGTTGGGAGCAGGGGTTGTTGTAGTTCGTGCAGGGTAGTTGTAGTTGGTGCAGGGTAGTTGTAGTTGGTGCAGCGGTAGTTGTAGTTGGTGCAGGAAGTAGTTGTAGTTCGTGCAGGGGTAGTTGTAGTTGGTGCAGGGGAAGTTGTAGTTGGTGCAGGGTAGTTTTAGTTGGTGCGGGGGTAGTTGTAGTTGGTGCAGGACTAGTTGTAGTTGGTGCAGGGTAGTTGTAGTTGGTGCAGGGTAGTTGTAGTTGGTGCAGGGGTAGTTGTAGTTGGTGCAGGGGTAGTTGTAGTTAATGCAGCCGTAGTTGTAGTTGGTGCAGCCGTAGTTGTAGTTGGGGCAGGGTAGTTTTAGTTGGTGCAGGGGTAGTTGTAGTTGGTGCAGAGGTAGTTGTAGTTGGGGCAGGGGTTGTTGTAGTTCGTGCAGGGGTAGTTGTAGTTGGTGCAGGGGTAGTTGTAGTTGGTGCAGCGGTAGTTGTAGTTGGTGCAGGAGTAGTTGTAGTTGGTGCAGGGGTAGTTGTAGTTGGTGCAGGGGTAGTTGTAGTTGGTGCAGGGGTAGTTGTAGTTGGTGCAGCCGTAGTTGTAGTTGGTGCAGCCGTAGTTGTAGTTGGGGCAGGGGTAGTTTTAGTTGATGTAGGGGTAGTTGTAGTTGGTGCAGCCGTAGTTGTAGTTGTTGCAGCGGTAGTTGTAGTTGGTGCAGGAGTAGTTGTAGTTGGTGCAGGGGTAGTTGTAGTTGGTGCCGGAGTAGTTGTAGTTGGTGCAGGACTAGTTGTAGTTGTTGCAGGGGTAGTTGTAGTTGGTGCAGGGGTAGTTGTAGTTGGGGCAGGGGTAGTTGTAGTTGTTGCAGGGGTAGTTGTAGTTGGGGCAGGAGTAGTTGTAGTTGGTACAGGGGTAGTTGTAGTCTGGGCAGGAGTAGTTGTAGTTGGTGCAAGGGTAGTTGTAGTAGATGTAGGGGTAGTTGTAGTTGGTGCAGGGGTAGTTGTAGTTGGTGCAGGGGTAGTTGTAGTTGGTGCAGGGGTAGTTGTAGTTGTTGCAGGGGTAGTTGTAGTTGGTGCAGGAGTAGTTGTAGTTGGTGCAGGGTAGTTGTAATTGTAGTTGGTGCAGGGGTAGTTGTAGTTGGGGCAGGGTTGTTGTAGTTGGTGCAGGGTAGTTGTAGTTGGGGCAGGGGTAGTTGTAGTTGTAGTTGGTGCAGGGGTAGTTGTAGTTGGGGCAGGGGTTGTTGTAGTTGGTGCAGCGGTAGTTGTAGTTGGTGCAGGGGTAGTTGTAGTTGGTGCAGGGTAGTTGTAGTTGGTGCAGGAGTAGTTGTAGTTGGTGCAGGGTAGTTGTAGTTGGTGCAGGAGTAGTTGTAGTTGGGGCAGGGGTAGTTTTAGTTGATGTAGGGGTAGTTGTAGTTGGTGCAGCCGTAGTTGTAGTTGTTGCAGTGGTAGTTGTAGTTGGGGCAGAGAAGTTTTAGTTGATGCAGGGGTAGTTGTAGTTGGTGCAGGGGTAGTTGTAGTTGATGTAGGGGTTGTTGTAGTTGTTGCAGGGTAGTTGTAGTTGGTGGAGGCATAGCTGTAGTTGGAGCAGGGTAGTTGTAGTTGGGGCAGGGTTGTTGTAGTTGGTGCAGGGGTAGTTGTAGTTGGTGCAGGGTAGTTGTAGTTGGGGTAGGGGTAGTTGTAGTTGGTGCAGGGTAGTTGTAGTTGGTGCAGGGTAGTTGTAGTTGATGTAGGGGTAGTTGGGGCAGGGGTAGTTGTAGTTGGTGCAGAGGTAGTTGTTGTTGATGTAGGGGTAGTTGTAGTTGGTGCAGGGGTAGTTGTAGTTGGTGCAGGGGTAGTTGTAGTTGGTGCAGGGGTAGTTGTAGTTGGTGCATGGGCAGTTGTAGGTGGTGCAGGGTAGTTGTAGTTGTAGTTGGTGCAAGAGTAGTTGTAGCTGGTGCAGGGTAGTTGTAGTTGGTGCAGGGGTAGTTGTAGTTGGTGCAGGAGTAGTTGTAGTTGGTGCAGGGTAGTTGTAGTTGGTGCAGGGGTAGTTGTAGTTGGTGCAAGGGTAGTCGTAGTTGGTGCAGGGTAGTTGTAGTTGGGGCAGGGTCGTTGTAGTTGGTGCAGGGTAGTTGTAGTTGGTGCAGGGGTAGTTGGTGCAAGGGTAGTTGTAGTTGGGGCAGGGGTCGTTGTAGTTGGTGCAGGGGTAGTTGTAGTTGATGTAGGGGTAGTTGTAGTTGGTGCAGCGGTAATTGTAGTTGGTGCAGGGGTAGTTGTAGTTGGGGCATGGGCAGTTGTACTCTGGGCAGGAGTAGTTGTAGTTGTAGTTGGTGCAAGAGTAGTTGTAGTTAGTGCAGGGGCAGTTGTAGTTGTGGCAGGGGTAGTTGTAGTCGGTGCAGGGGTAGTTGTAGTTGTAGTTGGTGCAGGAGTAGTTGTAGTTGGTGCAGGGGTAGTTGTAGTTGTAGTTGTAGTTGGTGCAGGGGTAGTTGTAGTTGGTGCAGGGGTAGTTGTAGTTGGTGCAGGAGTAGTTGTAGTTGGTGCAGGGGTAGTTGTAGTTGTGGCCGGGGTAGTTGTTGCTGGTGCAGGTTTAGTTGTAGTTGGGGCAGGGGCAGTTGTAGTTGGTACAGGGGTAGTTGTAGTTGGTGCAGGGGCAGTTGTAGTTGTGGCAGGGGTAGTTGTAGTTGGTGCAGGGGAAGTTGTAGTTGTGTGCAGGAGTAGTTGTAGTTGGTGCAGGAGTAGTTGTAGTTGTAGTTGGTGCAGGGGTAGTTGTAGTTGGGGCAGGCGTTGTTATAGTTGGTGCAGGGTAGTTGTAGTTGGTGCAGGGGTAGTTGTAGTTGTAGTTGGTGCAGGGGTAGTTGTAGTTGGGGCAGGCGTTGTTGTAGTTGGTGCAGGGGTAGTTGTAGTTGGTACGGGGGCAGTTGTAGTTGGTATAGAAGTAGTTGTAGTTGGTGCAGCAGTAGTTGTAGTTGGTGCAGGGGTAGTTGTAGTTGGTACAGGGGTAGTTGTAGTTGAGTCAGGGGTAGTTGTAGTTGAGTCAGGGGTAGTTGTAGTTGGTGCAGGGGTACTAGTAGTTGGGGAGGGAGTAGTTGTAGTTGGTGCAGGGGTAGTTGTAGTTGGTGCAGGGGTAGTTGTAGTTGGTGCAGGGGTAGTTGTAGTTGGTGCAGCCGTAGTTGTAGTTGGTGCAGCCATAGTTGTAGTTGGGGCAGGGGTAGTTTTAGTTGATGTAGGGGTAGTTGTAGTTGGTGCAGCCATAGTTGTAGTTGTTGCAGCGGTAGTTGTAGTTGGTGCAGGAGTATTTGTAGTTGGTGCAGGGGTAGTTGTAGTTGGTGCAGGGGTAGTTGTAGTTGATGTAGGCGTCGTTGTAGTTGGGACAGGGGTAGTTGTAGTTGGGACAGGGGTAGTTGTAGTTGGTGCAGGGGTAGCTGTAGTTGGGGCAGGAGTAGTTGTAGTTGGGGCAGTGGTAGTTGTAGTTGGTGCAGGGGTAGTTGTAGTTGGTGCAGGGGTAGCTGTAGTTGGTGCAGGAGTAGTTGTAGTTGGTGCAGGGGTAGTTGTAGTTGGTGCAGGGGTAGTTGTAGTTGGGGCAGGGGTAGTTGTAGTTGGTGCAGGGGTAGTTGTAGTTGGTGCAGGGGTAGCTGTAGTTGGGGCAAGAGTAGTTGTAGTTGAGGCAGGGGTAGTTGTAGTTGGAGGGACTGTTGTGGTAAGTGATGAGCAGGAGGTTGGTCCTTTCACAGATCTGTACGGGGGCAGTTCAGGTAGTAGTGTGTTCAGAACAGAGGTGGAGCACGTGTTTGGTGAGGCACAGCCTTTGGCTGGGAGATTGGACGATGAAGCTGATGTTGCTGAAAAATCATAACAGTTGTAGTAAATAATCAGAACAGCTCATCATAAGTTTGAGTTGAAATGTTTTACTTTCATTATTTCAAACATGTTCTTCATGAGCTTAGAAGAAGGAAATAAATATACAAGCCTGTAAATAACAAGTGTATTCCACTGATTTAAGACAAACCTGTAGTTGAGAAGCACTTGGTCTCCAGTACATTACATGTTACAGTAGTGGCACATATGCCTGTCACAGGATTACAGGTCGGGCATTGCAGGGAGCTGCCTCCAGGGGGCGATGGCACTGCAACACAAACCAGTACATCAGTACATCTGTAACCATAGTAACCCCTTTATTTTCATAGAATCCACAAATGTATTGTTTGTGAATATAACACTCACATTCTTTCAGTGTTTGTCTTTTTAACAAATGAGGTGTACTCACAAGTTGGGGGAATTTTGTTGCAGTTTGTTGAGTTACAACAGGTGGCTTGTGCAAACACTTGACCAAATCCAGTGCCTACGGAGTGTGTGTGTGTGGCTGCAGCTGGACACAGTAGGGTGTCTGCACATTTCTTTATTATTTTGGTAGAAGTAGCTCCATTTTGAGTAACTAAAAAGGAACAAAAGGTTTTAATTTATCAACATCATGAGTAATTTCCTGAAAAGTAAATATGAATGAATTTTGTGATGAAATTTTACTTTGTGTTGTTGATACAAAGCACATGGTGTCTGTTACTGGACAGGGATGTGGATTTGATTTGGCACATGTTGGATCAGTGGGGTCTGTACAAATGCTACAGCTGATTGCAGAACCTGTTGAAACAACACAAATCATTTATAATAAAATACACTGAACACTGAACAACACAGGAACACTGATGCTTCTCTCTTAGGTGCACAAGTAATGTTCCCTGTTATAACACGTCTGTAAGTCTTTAGCTGTCCTGGTAAAACACACAAATACAAATACTACAAGAAGGGTCAAGTATTCTACTGAAACATGATTAATAATGAACAGATTTATGCTTTTCCCAAAAATGACCCATCATTTTGAAAACAAGTAAATTATACCAGAAGGTACAAGGTAAGAAACACAAATGTTCATCCCTTTTAATATGGCATGATTCCATGTGATGTTACTATTAATACTTGTACCAAGTACACAGCAGTTTGCTGCTGGTGCAGATTGGCCTGTCCACAGAATTCAGACTGGAGAATGTGAAGTGTTAAACATTGTCTATTGAAAAGTCAAATAAACTCTAACATAATGTAAATCATAGCAACAATAGCAGCAACAATAAAGCCTTAATGGGGATAAGAAATGTTACCTGTGGCAGGGGCAGTTGTAGTTGGTGCAGGGGCAGTTGTAGTTTGTGCAGGGGCAGTTGTAGTTGTTGCAGGGGTAGTTGTAGTTGGGGCAGGGGTTGTTGTAGTTGGTGCAGGGGTAGTTGTAGTTGGGGCAGGGGTAGTTGTAGTTGGTGCAGGGGTAGTTGTAGTCTGGGCAGGAGTAGTTGTAGTTGGTGCAGGGGCAGTTGTAGTTGTGGCAGGGGTAGTTGTAGATGTAGTTGGTGCAGGGGTAGTTGTAGTTGGGGAAGGGGTTGTTGTAGTTGGTGCAGGGGTAGTTGTAGTTGGTGCAGGGGTAGTTGTAGTTGGTGCAGGAGTAGTTGTAGTTGGTGCAGGGGTAGTTGTAATTGTAGTTGGTGCAGGGGTAGTTGTAGTTGGGGCAGGGGTTGTTGTAGTTGGTGCAGGGGTAGTTGTAGTTGGGGCAGGGTTAGTTGTAGTTGGTGCAGGGGTAGTTGTAGTTGTAGTTGGTGCAGGAGTAGTTGTAGTTGGTGCAGAGGTAGTTGTAGTTGGTACAGGGGTTGTTGTAGTTGGTGCAGGGGTAGTTGTAGTTGGTGCAGGGGTAGTTGTAGTTGGTGCAGGAGTAGTTGTAGTTGGGGCAGGGTAGTTTTAGTTGATGTAGGGGTAGTTGTAGTTGGTGCAGGAGTAGTTGTAGTTGGTGCAGGGTAGTTGTAGTCGGGGCAGGGTTGTTGTAGTTGGTGCAGGGTAGGTTGTAGTTGGTGCAGGGGTTTTTGTAGTTGGTGCAGGAGTAGTTGTAGTTGGTGCAGGGGTAGTTGTAATTGTAGTTGGTGCAGGGGTAGTTGTAGTTGGGGTAGGAGTTGTTGTAGTTGGTGCAGGGGTAGTTGTAGTTGGGGCAGGGGTAGTTGTAGTTGGTACAGGGGTAGTTGTAGTTTGTGCAGGGGCAGTTGTAGTTGGGGCAGGGGTTGTTGTAGTTGGTGCAGGGGTAGTTGTAGTTGGTGCAGGGGTAGTTGTAGTTGGTGCAGGGGTAGTTGTAGTTGGTGCAGGAGTAGTTGTAGTTGGTGCAGGGGTAGTTGTAGTTGGTGCAGGAGTAGTTGTAGTTGGGGCAGGGGTAGTTTTAGTTGATGTAGGGGTAGTTGTAGTTGGTGCAGCCGTAGTTGTAGTTGTTGGAGTGGTAGTTGTAGTTGGGGCAGGGGTAGTTTTAGTTGTTGCAGGGGTAGTTGTAGTTGGTGCAGGGGTAGTTGTAGTTGGTGCAGGGGTAGTTGTAGTTGATGTAGGGGTTGTTGTAGTTGTTGCAGGGGTAGTTGTAGTTGGTGGAGGCATAGCTGTAGTTGGAGCAGGGTAGTTGTAGTTGGGGCAGGGGTAGTTGTAGTTGATGTAGGGGTAGTTGTAGTTGGTGCAGCGGTAGTTGTAGTTGGGGCAGGCGTAGTTGTAGTTGTTGCAGGGTAGTTGTAGTTGGTGCAGGGTAGTTGTAGTTGATGTAGGGGTTGTTGTAGTTGTTGCAGGGGTAGTTGCAGTTGGTGCAGGGTAGCTGTAGTTGGTGCAGGGTAGCTGTAGTTGTAGTTGGTGCAGGAGTATTTGTAGTTGTTGCAGGGGTATTTGTAGTTGGTGTAGGGGTAGTTGTAGTTGGGGCAGGGGTAGTTGTAGTTGGTGAAGAGGTAGTTGTAGGTGGTGGAGGGGAAGATTTAGTTGGTGCATGAGTAGAAGTAGTTGGTGCAGGGGTAGTTGTAGTTGGTGAAGGGGTAGATGTAGTTGGTGCCGGAGTAGTTGTAGTTGGTGCTGGGGTAGTTGTAGTTGGTGCAGGGGTAGTTGTAGTTGGGGTAGGGGTAGTTGTAGTTGGTGCAGGGGTAGTTGTAGTTGATGTAGGGGTAGTTGGGGCAGGGGTAGTTGTAGCTGGTGCAGGGGTAGTTGTAGTTGGGGCAGGGTCATTGTAGTTGGAGCAGGGGTAGTTGTAGTTGATGTAGGGGTAGTTGTAGTTGGTGCAGGGGTAGTTGTAGTTGGTGCAGGGGTAGTTGTTGTTGATGTAGGGGTAGTTGTAGTTGGTGCATCGGTAATTGTAGTTGGTGCAGGGGTAGTTGTAGTTAGGGCAGGGGTAGTTGTAGTTGGTGCAGAGGCAGTTGTAGTTGTGGCAGGGTAGTAGTTGTAGTTGTAGTTGGTGCAGGGGTAGTTGTAGTTGAGAAGGGTTGTTGTAGTTGGTGCAGGGGTAGTTGTAGTTGGGGCAGGGGTAGTTGTAGTTGGTGCAGGGTAGTTGTAGTCTGGGCAGGAAGTAGTTGTAGTTGGTGCAGGGCAGTTGTAGTTGTGGCAGGGGTAGTTGTAGTTGTAGTTGGTGCAGGGGTAGTTGTAGTTGGGGAAGAGGTTGTTGTAGT
The DNA here is from genome assembly GCA_030686955.1 of Odontamblyopus rebecca. Taxonomy (NCBI): domain Eukaryota; kingdom Metazoa; phylum Chordata; class Actinopteri; order Gobiiformes; family Gobiidae; genus Odontamblyopus; species Odontamblyopus rebecca. The sequence continues at coordinate 36,602,959 of CM060665.1, read as the reverse complement.
TGGTGCAGGGGTAGTTGTCGTTGGTGCAGGGTAGTTGTAGTTGGTGCAGGAGTAGTTGTAGTTGGTGCAGGGTAGTTGTAATTGTAGTTGGTGCAGGGTAGTTGTAGTTGGGGCAGGGGTTGTTGTAGTTGGTGCAGGGTAGTTGTAGTTGGGGCAGGGGTAGTTGTAGTTGGTGCAGGGTAGTTGTAGTTGTAGTTGGTGCAGGGCAGTTGTAGTTGGGGCAGGGGTTGTTGTAGTTGGTGCATGGGTAGTTGTAGTTGGTGCAGGGGTAGTTGTAGTTGGTGCAGGGGTAGTTTTAGTTGGGGCAGGAGGAGTTGTAGTTGGTGCAGGGGTAGTTTTAGTTGATGTAGGGGTAGTTGTAGTTGGTGCAGCCGTAGTTGTAGTTGTTGCAGTGGTAGTTGTAGTTGGGGCAGGAAGTTTTAGTTGATGCAGGGGTAGTTGTAGTTGGTGCAGGGGTAGTTGTAGTTGATGTAGGGGTTGTTGTAGTTGTTGCAGGGTAGTTGTAGTTGGTGGAGGCATAGCTGTAGTTGGAGCAGGGTAGTTGTAGTTGGGGCAGGGGTTGTTGTAGTTGGTGCAGGGTAGTTGTAGTTGGTGCAGGGGTAGTTGTAGTTGGGGTAGGGGTAGTTGTAGTTGGTGCAGGGTAGTTGTAGTTGGTGCAGGGGTAGTTGTAGTTGATGTAGTAGTTGGGGCAGGGTAGTTGTAGTTGGTGCAGAGGTAGTTGTTGTTGATGTAGGGGTAGTTGTAGTTGGTGCAGGGGTAGTTGTAGTTGGTGCAGGGGTAGTTGTAGTTGGTGCAGGAGTAGTTGTAGTTGGTGCAGGGGCAGTTGTAGGTGGTGCAGGGGTAGTTGTAGTTGTAGTTGGTGCAAGAGTAGTTGTAGCTGGTGCAGGGGTAGTTGTGGCAGGGGTAGTTGTAGTTGGTGCAGGGGTAGTTGTAGTTGGTGCAGGAGTAGTTGTAGTTGGTGCAGGGGTAGTTGTAGTTGGTGCAGGGGTAGTTGTAGTTGGTGCAAGGGTAGTTGTAGTTGGTGCAGGGGTAGTTGTAGTTGGGGCAGGGGTCGTTGTAGTTGGTGCAGGGGTAGTTGTAGTTGATGTAGGGGTAGTTGGGGCAGGGGTAGTTGTAGTTGGTGAAGGGGTAGTTGTTGTTGATGTAGGGGTAGTTGTAGTTGGTGCAGGGGTAGTTGTAGTTGGTGCAGCGGTAATTGTAGTTGGTGCAGGGGTAGTTGTAGTTGGGGCATGGGCAGTTGTACTCTGGGCAGGAGTAGTTGTAGTTGTAGTTGGTGCAAGAGTAGTTGTAGTTAGTGCAGGGGCAGTTGTAGTTGTGGCAGGGGTAGTTGTAGTTGGTGCAGGGGTAGTTGTAGTTGTAGTTGGGGCAGGGGCAGTTGTAGTTGGTACAGGGGTAGTTGGAGTTGTTGCAGGGGTAGTTGTAGTCGGTGCAGGGGTAGTTGTAGTTGTAGTTGGTGCAGGTGTAGTTGTAGTTGGTGCAGGGGTAGTTGTAGTTGTAGTTGTAGTTGGTGCAGGGGTAGTTGTAGTTGGTGCAGGGGTAGTTGTAGTTGGTGCAGGAGTAGTTGTAGTTGGTGCAGGGGTAGTTGTAGTTGTGGCAGGGGTAGTTGTAGTTGGTGCAGGGGTAGTTGTAGTTGGGGCAGGGGCAGTTGTAGTTGGTACAGGGGTAGTTGTAGTTGGTGCAGGGGCAGTTGTAGTTGTGGCAGGGGTAGTTGTAGTTGGTGCAGGGGAAGTTGTAGTTGTAGTTGGTGCAGGAGTAGTTGTAGTTGGTGCAGGGGTAGTTGTAGTTGTAGTTGGTGCAGGGGTAGTTGTAGTTGGGGCAGGCGTTGTTATAGTTGGTGCAGGGGTAGTTGTAGTTGGTGCAGGGGTAGTTGTAGTTGGTGCAGCGGTAGTTGTAGTTGGGGCAGGCGTTGTTATAGTTGGTGCAGGGGTAGTTGTAGTTGGTGCAGGGGTAGTTGTAGTTGGTGCAGGGGTAGTTGTAGTTGGTGCAGGAGTAGTTGTAGTTGGTGCAGGGGTAGTTGTAGTTGGTGCAGGGGTAGTTGTAGTTGGTGCAGGGGTAGTTTTAGTTGGTGCCGGGGTAGTTGTAGTTGGTGCAGGACTAGTTGTACTTGGTGCAGGGGTAGTTGTAGTTGGTGCAGGGGTAGTTGTAGTTGGTGCAGGGGTAGTTGTAGTTGGTGCAGGGGTAGTTGTAGTTAATGCAGCCGTAGTTGTAGTTGGTGCAGCCGTAGTTGTAGTTGGGGCAGGGGTAGTTTTAGTTGATGTAGGGGTAGTTGTAGTTGGTGCAGCCATAGTTGTAGTTGTTGCAGCGGTAGTTGTAGTTGGTGCAGGAGTAGTTGTAGTTGGTGCAGGGGTAGTTGTAGTTGGTGCAGGGGTAGTTGTAGTTGATGTAGGCGTCGTTGTAGTTGGGACAGGGGTAGTTGTAGTTGGGACAGGGGTAGTTGTAGTTGGTGCAGGGGTAGCTGTAGTTGGGGCAGGAGTAGTTGTAGTTGGGGCAGGGGTAGTTGTAGTTGGTGCAGGGGTAGTTGTAGTTGGTGCAGGGGTAGCTGTAGTTGGTGCAGGAGTAGTTGTAGTTGGTGCAGGGGTAGTTGTAGTTGGTGCAGGGGTAGTTGTAGTTGGGGCAGGGGTAGTTGTAGTTGGTGCAGGGGTAGTTGTAGTTGGTGCAGGGGTAGCTGTCGTTGGGGCAGGAGTAGTTGTAGTTGGGGCAGGGGTAGTTGTAGTTGGAGGGACTGTTGTGGTAAGTGATGAGCAGGAGGTTGGTCCTTTCACAGATCTGTATGGGGGCAGTTCAGGTAGTAGTGTGTTCAGAACAGAGGTGGAGCACGTGTTTGGTGAGGCACAGCCTTTGGCTGGGAGATTGGACGATGAAGCTGATGTTGCTGAAAAATCATAACAGTTGTAGTAAATAATCAGAACAGCTCATCATAAGTTTGAGTTGAAATGTTTTACTTTCATTATTTCAAACATGTTCTTCATGAGCTTAGAAGAAGGAAATAAATATACAAGCCTGTAAATAACAAGTGTATTCCACTGATTTAAGACAAACCTGTAGTTGAGAAGCACTTGGTCTCCAGTACATTACATGTTACAGTAGTGGCACATATGCCTGTCACAGGATTACAGGTCGGGCATTGCAGGGAGCTGCCTCCAGGGGGCGATGGCACTGCAACACAAACCAGTACATCAGTACATCTGTAACCATAGTAACCCCTTTATTTTCATAGAATCCACAAATGTATTGTTTGTGAATATAACACTCACATTCTTTCAGTGTTTGTCTTTTTAACAAATGAAGTGTACTCACAAGTTGGGGGAACTTTGTTGCAGTTTGTTGAGTTACAACAGGTGGCTTGTGCAAACACCTGACCAAATCCAGTGCCTACGGAGTGTGTGTGTGTGGCTGCAGCTGGACACAGTAGGGTGTCTGCACATTTCTTTATTATTTTGGTAGAAGTAGCTCCATTTTGAGTAACTAAAAAGGAACAAAAGGTTTTAATTTATCAACATCATGAGTAATTTCCTCAAAAGTAAATATGAATGAATTTTGTGATGAAATTTTACTTTGTGTTGTTGATACAAAACACATGGTGTCTGTTACTGAACAGGGATGTGGATTTGATTTGGCACATGTTGGATCAGTGGGGTCTGTACAAATGCTACAGCTGATTGCAGAACCTGTTGAAACAGCACAAATCATTTATAATAAAATACACTGAACACTGAACAACACAGGAACACTGATGCTTCTCTCTTAGGTGCACAAGTAATGTTCCCTGTTATAACACGTCTGTAAGTCTTTAGCTGTCCTGGTAAAACACACAAATACAAATACTACAAGAAGGGTCAAGTATTCTACTGAAACATGATTAATAATGAACAGATTTATGCTTTTCCCAAAAATGACCCATCATTTTGAAAACAAGTAAATTATACCAGAAGGTACAAGGTAAGAAACACAAATGTTCATCCCTTTTAATATGGCATGATTCCATGTGATGTTACTATTAATACTTGTACCAAGTACACAGCAGTTTGCTGCTGGTGCAGATTGGCCTGTCCACAGAATTCAGACTGGAGAATGTGAAGTGTTAAACATTGTCTATTGAAAAGTCAAATAAACTCTAACATAATGTAAATCATAGCAACAATAGCAGCAACAATAAAGCCTTAATGGGGATAAGAAATGTTACCTGTGGCAGGGGCAGTTGTAGTTGGGGCAGGGGTTGTTGTAGTTGGTGCAGGGGTAGTTGTAGTTGGGGCAGGGGTAGTTGTAGTTGGTGCAGGGGTAGTTGTAGTCTGGGCAGGAGTAGTTGTAGTTGGTGCAAGGGCAGTTGTAGTTGTGGCAGGGGTAGTTGTAGTTGTAGTTGGTGCAGGGGTAGTTGTAGTCGGGGCAGGGGTTGTTGTAGTTGGTGCAGGGGTAGTTGTAGTTGGTGCAGGGGTAGTTGTAGTTGGTGCAGGAGTAGTTGTAGTTGGTGCAGGGGTAGTTGTAATTGTAGTTGGTGCAGGGGTAGTTGTAGTTGGTGCAGGGGTAGTTGTAGTTGGTGCAGGAGTAGTTGTAGTTGGTGCAGGGGTAGTTGTAGTTGGTGCAGGAGTAGTTGTAGTTGGGGCAGGGGTAGTTTTAGTTGATGTAGGGGTAGTTGTAGTTGGTGCAGCCGTAGTTGTAGTTGTTGGAGTGGTAGTTGTAGTTGGGGCAGGGGAAGTTTTAGTTGATGCAGGGGTAGTTGTAGTTGGTGCAGGGGTAGTTGTAGTTGGTGCAGGGGTAGTTGTAGTTGATGTAGGGGTTGTTGTAGTTGTTGCAGGGGTAGTTGTAGTTGGTGCAGGCATAGCTGTAGTTGGAGCAGGGGTAGTTGTAGTTGGGGCAGGGGTAGTTGTAGTTGATGTAGGGGTAGTTGTAGTTGGTGCAGCGGTAGTTGTAGTTGGGGCAGGGGTAGTTGTAGTTGTTGCAGGGGTAGTTGTAGTTGGTGCAGGGGTAGTTGTAGTTGATGTAGGGGTTGTTGTAGTTGTTGCAGGGGTAGTTGCAGTTGGTGCAGGGGTAGCTGTAGTTGGTGCAGGGGTAGCTGTAGTTGGTGCACGGGTAGTTGTAGTTGTAGTTGGTGCAGGAGTATTTGTACTTGGTGCAGGGGTATTTGTAGTTGGTGTAGGGGTAGTTGTAGTTGGGGCAGGGGTAGTTGTAGTTGGTGCAGAGGTAGTTGTAGTTGGTGCAGGGGTAGTTGTAGTTGGGGCATGGGTAGCTGTAGTTGGTGAAGGGGTAGTTGTAGTTGGTGAAGGGGTAGCTGTAGTTGGGGCCGGAGTAGTTGTAGTTGGTGCAGGGGTAGTTGTAGTTGGTGCAGGGGTAGTTGTAGTTGGTGCAGGGGTAGTTGTAGTTAGTGCAGGGGTAGTTGTAGTTGATGTAGGGGTAGTTGGGGCAGGGGTAGTTGTAGCTGGTGCAGGGGTAGTTGTAGTTGGGGCAGGGGTCATTGTAGTTGGAGCAGGGGTAGTTGTAGTTGATGTAGGGGTAGTTGTAGTTGGTGCAGGGGTAGTTGTAGTTGGTGCAGGGGTAGTTGTAGTTGGGGCATGGGTAGCTGTAGTTGGTGCAGGGGTAGTTGTAGTTGGTGAAGGGGTAGTTGTAGTTGATGTAGGGGTAGTTGGGGCAGGGGTAGTTGTAGTTGGTGCAGGGGTAGTTGTAGTTGGTGCAGGGGTAGTTGTAGTTAGGGCAGGGGTAGTTGTAGTTGGTGCAGGGTTAGTTGTAGTTGGTGCAGAGGTAGTTGTAGTTGGGGCAGGGGTTGTTGTAGTTGGTGGAGGGGTAGTTGTAGTTGGTGCAGGGGTAGTTGTAGTTGATGCAGGGATAGTTGTAGTTGGTGCAGGGGTAGTTGTAGTTGGGGCAGCGGTAGTTGTAGTTGGGGCAGGGGTAGTTGTAGTTGGTGCAGGGGTAGTTGTAGTTGGTGAAGGGGTAGTTGTAGTTGGTGCAGAGGTAGTTGTAGTTGGTGCAGGGGTAGTTGTAGTTGGTGAAGGGGTAGTTGTAGTTGGGGCAGGGGTAGTTGTAGTTGGGGCAGGGGTCATTGTAGTTGGAGCAGGGGTAGTTGTAGTTGGTGCAGAGGTAGTTGTAGTTGGTGCAGGGGTAGTTGTAGTTGGTGAAGGGGTAGTTGTAGTTGGGGCAGGGGTAGTTGTAGTTGGGGCAGGGGTCATTGTAGTTGGAGCAGGGGTAGTTGTAGTTGATGTAGGGGTAGTTGTAGTTGGGGCAGGGGTCGTTGTAGTTGGTGCAGGGGTAGTTGTAGTTGGAGGGACTGTTGTGGTAGGTGATGAGCTAGAGGTTGGTCCTTTCACAGATCTGTATGGGGGCAGTTCAGGTAGTAGTGTGTTCAGAACAGAGGTGGAGCACGTGTTTGGTGAGGCACAGCCTTTGGCTGGGAGATTGGACGATGAAGCTGATGTTGCTGAAAAATCATAACAGTTGTAGTAAATAATCAGAACAGCTCATCATAAGTTTGAGTTGAAATGTTTTACTTTCATTATTTCAAACATGTTCTTCATGAGCTTAGAAGAAGGAAATAAATATACAAGCCTGTAAATAACAAGTGTATTCCACTGATTTAAGACAAACCTGTAGTTGAGAAGCACTTGGTCTCCAGTACATTACATGTTACAGTAGTGGCACATATGCCTGTCACAGGATTACAGGTCGGGCATTGCAGGGAGCTGTCTCCAGGGGGCGATGGCACTGCAACACAAACCAGTACATCAGTACATCTGTAACCATAGTAACCCCTTTATTTTCATAGAATCCACAAATGTATTGTTTGTGAATATAACACTCACATTCTTTCAGTGTTTGTCTTTTTAACAAATGAGGTGTACTCACAAGTTGGGGGATCTTTGTTGCAGTTTGTTGAGTTACAACAGGTGGCTTGTGCAAACACCTGACCAAATCCAGTGCCTACGGAGTGTGTGTGTGTGGCTGCAGCTGGACACAGTAGGGTGTCTGCACATTTCTTTATTATTTTGGTAGAAGTAGCTCCATTTTGAGTAACTAAAAAGGAATAAAAGGTTTTAAATTATCAACAACATGAGTAATTTCCTCAAAAGTAAATATGAATGAATTTTGTGATGAAATTTTACTTTGTGTTGTTGATACAAAACACATGGTGTCTGTTACTGGACAGGGATGTGGATTTGATTTGGCACATGTTGGATCAGTGGGGTCTGTACAAATGCTACAGCTGATTGCAGAACCTGTTGAAACAACACAAATCATTTATAATAAAATACACTGAACACTGAACAACACAGGAACACTGATGCTTCTCTCTTAGGTGCACAAGTAATGTTCCCTGTTATAACACGTCTGTAAGTCTTTAGCTGTCCTGGTAAAACACACAAATACAAATACTACAAGAAGGGTCAAGTATTCTACTGAAACATGATTAATAATGAACAGATTTATGCTTTTCCCAAAAATGACCCATCATTTTGAAAACAAGTAAATTATACCAGAAGGTACAAGGTAAGAAACACAAATGTTGATCCCTTTTAATATGGCATGATTCCATGTGATGTTACTATTAATACTTGTACCAAGTACACAGCAGTTTGCTGCTGGTGCAGATTGGCCTGTCCACAGAATTCAGACTGGAGAATGTGAAGTGTTAAACATTGTCTATTGAAAAGTCAAATAAACTCTAACATAATGTAAATCATAGCAACAATAGCAGCAACAATAAAGCCTTAATGGAAGAAATGTTACCTGGGGCAGGGGTAGTTGTAGTTGGAGCAGGTGTAGTTGTAGTTGCGGCAGGGGTAGTTGTAGTTGGGGCAGGGGTAGTTGTAGTTGGGGTAGGGGTAGTTGTAGTTGGAGCAGGGGTAGTTGTAGTTGGGGTAGGGGTAGTTGTCGTTGGGGCAGGGGTAGTTGTAGTTGGAGCAGGGGTAGTTGTAGTTGGTGCAGGGGTAGTTGTAGTTGGGCTAGGGGTAGTTGTCGTTGGGGCAGGGGTAGTTGTAGTTGGAGCAGGGGTAGTTGTAGTTGGTGCAGGGGTAGTTGTAGTTGATGTAGGGGTAGTTGTAGTTGTTACAGGGGTAGTTGTAGTTGGTGCAGGGGTAGTTGTAGTTGATGTAGGGGTAGTTGTAGTTGGTGCAGGGGTAGTTGTAGTTGGTGCAGGGGTAGTTGTAGTTGGGGCAGGGGTAGTTGTAGTTGGTGCAGGGGTAGTTGTAGTTGTAGTTGGTGCAGGGGCAGTTGTAGTTGGGGCAGGGGTTGTTGTAGTTGGTGGAGGGGTAGTTGTAGTTGGTGCAGGGGTAGTTGTAGTTGGTGCAGGGGTAGTTGTAGTTGGTGCAGGAGTAGTTGTAGTTGGTGCAGGGGTAGTTGTAGTTGGTGCAGGAGTAGTTGTAGTTGGGGCAGGGGTAGTTTTAGTTGATGTAGGGGTAGTTGTAGTTGGTGCAGCCGTAGTTGTAGTTGTTGCAGTGGTAGTTGTAGTTGGGGCAGGGGTAGTTTTAGTTGATGCAGGGGTAGTTGTAGTTGGGGCCGGAGTAGTTGTAGTTGGTGCAGGGGTAGTTGTAGTTGGGGCAGGAGTAGTTGTAGTTGGGGCAGGGGCAGTTGTAGTTGGTGCAGGGGTAGTTGTAGTTGGGGCAGGAGTAGTTGTAGTTGGTGCAGGGGCAGTTGTAGTTGGGGCAGGAGTAGTTGTAGTTGGGACAGGGGCAGTTGTAGTTGGGGCAGGAGTAGTTGTAGTTGGGGCAGGGGCAGTTGTAGTTGGTGCAGGGGTAGTTGTAGTTGGGGCAGGAGTAGTTGTAGTTGGTGCAGGGGCAGTTGTAGTTGGGGCAGGAGTAGTTGTAGTTGGTGCAGGGGTAGTTGTAGTTGGGGCAGGGGTGGTTGTAGTTGGGGCAGGGGTAGTTGTAGTTGGTGCAGGGGTAGTTGTAGTTGGTGCAGGGGTAGTTGTAGTTGGGGCAGGGGTAGTTGTAGTTGGTGCAAGGGTAGTTGTAGTTGGTGCAAGGGTAGTTGTAGTTGGGGCAGGGGTAGTTGTAGTTGGGGCAGGGGTAGTTGTAGTTGGGGCAGGGGTAGTTGTAGTTGGTGCAAGGGTAGTTGTAGTTGGTGCAAGGGTAGTTGTAGTTGGTGCAGGGGTAGTTGTAGTTGGGGCAGGGGTAGTTGTAGTTGGGGCAGGGGTAGTTGTAGTTGGAGGGACTGTTGTGGTAAGTGATGAGCAGGAGGTTGGTCCTTTCACAGATCTGTACGGGGGCAGTTCAGGTAGTAGTGTGTTCAGAACAGAGGTGGAGCACGTGTTTGGTGAGGCACAGCCTTTGGCTGGGAGATTGGACGATGAAGCTGATGTTGCTGAAAAATCATAACAGTTGTAGTAAATAATCAGAACAGCTCATCATAAGTTTGAGTTGAAATGTTTTACTTTCATTATTTCAAACATGTTCTTCATGAGCTTAGAAGAAGGAAATAAATATACAAGCCTGTAAATAACAAGTGTATTCCACTGATTTAAGACAAACCTGTAGTTGAGAAGCACTTGGTCTCCAGCACATTACATGTTACAGTAGTGGCACATATGCCTGTCACAGGATTACAGGTCGGGCATTGCAGGGAGCTGTCTCCAGGGGGCGAATGCACTGCAACACAAACCAGTACATCAGTACATCTGTAACCATAGTAACCCCTTTATTTTCATAGAATCCACAAATGTATTGTTTGTGAATATAACACTCACATTCTTTCATTGTTTGTCTTTTTATCAAATGAGGTGTACTCACAAGTTGGGGAACTTTGTTGCAGTTTGTTGAGTTACAACAGGTGGCTCGTGCAAACACCTGACCAAATCCAGTGCCTACGGAGTGTGTGTGTGTGGCTGCAGCTGGACACAGTAGGGTGTCTGCACATTTCTTTATTATTTTGGTAGAAGTAGCTCCATTTTGAGTAACTAAAAAGGAATAAAAGGTTTTAAATTATCAACATCATGAGTAATTTCCTCAAAAGTAAATATGAATGAATTTTGTGGTGAAATTTTACTTTGTGTTGTTGATACAAAACACATGGTGTCTGTTACTGGACAGGGATGTGGATTTGATTTGGCACATGTTGGATCAGTGGGGTCTGTACAAATGCTACAGCTGATTGCAGAACCTGTTGGAACAACACAAATCATTTATAATAAAATACACTGAAGACTGAACAACACAGGAACACTGATGCTTCTCTCTTAGGTGCACAAGTAATGTTCCCTGTTATAACACGTCTGTAAGTCTTTAGCTGTCCTGGTAAAACACACAAATACAAATACTACAAGAAGGGTCAAGTATTCTACTGAAACATGATTAATAATGAACAGATTTATGCTTTTCCCAAAAATGACCCATCATTTTGAAAACAAGTAAATTATACGAGAAGGTACAAGGTAAGAAACACAAATGTTCATCCCTTTTAATATGGCATGATTCCATGTGATGTTACTATTAATACTTGTACCAAGTACACAGCAGTTTGCTGCTGGTGCAGATTGGCCTGTCCACAGAATTCAGACTGGAGAATGTGAAGTGTTAAACATTGTCTATTGAAAAGTCAAATAAACTCTAACATAATGTAAATCATAGCAACAATAGCAGCAACAATAAAGCCTTAATGGGGATAAGAAATGTTACCTGAGCTGCAGAAAGTCAGTGTTAGAGCCAAAGAAAACAGAATCTGTCCCTTCATGCTCATTTCTCTTGAGTTTCCTCTGTGTCTGCCTTTCGATTACTTGTGATTTGGAGCTGCACCTGCATCTTAAATATGTTCAAGTGTAATGGGCTGTGACGGTTTAGCCTTTTGTTCTGAGTAAATACATAATCTGGGAATGCATCACACCCATTCAGTGTCCTGAGTAACAGATAATCCTACACAAGTCATGGACACTTAATAAGCTGTTTGTGAGATGCTAAATAAACAAACCTAGTTTGTATGAAGGATGGAACCATGTACTCTGGCCAAGTTTAACTCAATCAAGAGACACAAGAATTCTATGGTACGTCAGTGCTGTATGTCAAGAGGTTTTGTACAGAAACAGCCCCAAAATCTGTTCTTATGAAGTACTGTAATAAAACTACGTGATCTTATGTCTTTTTAGTCATTACCTTTATTTATTCATCCTCTGAAGGAGAAATGATCAAGAGACTGTTGCAGAGTTAAGAGACATAACAGGTAGAAAACTGCAGGAATAAATAACCTGAACGTTATGTGATGAGGACCATTAATATCAATGACACTTATTCCATGTTCACATTTCACACAGGAGGTCAGTTAAAGTGGCTCGAATCAGACTTTTTTGGATTTGATGGAACTTAATTTATACAGCACATTTTAGAAATATGAATAAAATGTGCTATATAAATCAAGTCTCAAAGCGCTGCACAAACAAATCATAAAAAAAACAATAAACAACAAAAATGCATAAAGCATTCGTGCAAATTATAAAAAAAAAATAAAATAAATGAATACATTCAAATAAAATAAATAAATAAATAAATAAAGACACAGAGGTCCTCATAAGTGACACGGTGTTTCAAGCCAGAGACTAAATGTGGGTCTTAAGACATGACTTAAAACACTTCACTGGGGGAGGCTGTTTGGACGTGTGGGGGCAGAGTGTTCCAGAGCTTAGGGCCAGAGACAGCCCTGCTCCCCTGGTCTGAAGTCCACTCAGGCACCACAAGCTGGAACTGGCCCTCAGACACCAGAGCACGTGCACAGGTGTAAATTTCAGGTTTGCGATGTATTGTGGGGCTGGTCCATTCAAAAGCTTTTAAAACAAACAATAAACTCAATTCTAAATTAAACAGAAAGCCAGGGCAAAGATGCAAGAATTGGTGAAATGTGTTCTTGTCTTTTGGTTCCTGTTAAAAGTCGTGCAGCAGAGTTCTGGACTAACTGCAGACTGGAAAGTGAGTTTTGAGAGATGCACATGTCAAGTGCTTTGCAGTAATCCAGACGTGATGAAATAAAAGTGTGCGAGACCTGTTCAAAGAAATTAAAAGGTAAAAACGGTTGGACTTTGGATAAAAGCTACAAATGATGAAAACTTGATTTGAAGAGATCATTTATCTGCTCATCAAATTTAAAATCACTGTCTAATGTGACGCCAAGGCTGGTGACTGTGGGATGCACATGATCTTTTAAGGATCCCAAGTCAAAAAGGAAGCTACCAAGTCCAGACCTCAGTCTTTCCTTCATTCAGTTAAAAAAAAAAAAGACTGAACTGATGATCTCCCTAACATAAGGACCAGCAGTAGCCCAAACCTCTTTAAAAAAGTGAGGTGGGACTGGGTGCGTGGGGCAGGCCGATGGTTTTAATTTGTCATCTATCCCTGTGAGCACAGACAGGGACACAGGCTCAAACTGACGAAAATCAGCAGAACACTGTGCAGTAAGGCCAATGTTAAAAGGTGACACAAGTGAAGCTATCTTAGCTCTAATAGCAGCAACCTTATTGTTGAAGAATAAACGGAAACACATCTCACATGTCATTGCCAAAGTGGTGAATGGACTGGGCTTACACACAGAAACAATTGTTTTAAAAAGAATATGGGGTTTAATAATAATAATAATAATAAATTTTATTTATATAGCGCTTTTCACGATACTCAAAGACGCTTCACAAATATAACAATACAAGGAACACAACATAACATTACAAATACAACATTAAGTTAATAAAATTAAATGTTCAGAGAGAACATGTTAAAATTACAAATTAAAAGCAGCTTTAAACAGGTGGGTCTTGAGGTTGTTTTTGAAAGTTGGGAGATCGGTGCAGTCTCTGAGTTGTTGTGGTAGTGAGTTCCAGAGGGTGGGGGCAGCGATGGAGAAGGCTCTGTCTCCCCAGGTTCGGAGCTTGGTCCTGCAGGGGAGGGACAGGAGGTTTGCATCGGAGGAGCGCAGGGAGCGGGATGGGGTGTGGCGGTGGAGCAGGTCTGTGAGGTAGGATGGGGCCAGATTATGGAGGGCTTTGAAGGTGATGAGGAGGACTTTGAACTGTATGCGCTGAGGGATGGGGAGCCAGTGGAGGTTCTGGAGGACGGGAGTGATGTGTTCACGGGAGCGGGTGTGTGTGAGGAGACGGGCAGCAGAGTTTTGAATGTATTGTAGCTTATTGAGTGTTTTGGAGGATGTACCATAGAGAATGCTATTGCAGTAATCTAATCTTGAAGTGATGAAGGCATGAATCAGGGTTTCGGCAGCAGAAAAGGAAAGTGATGAGCGGAGACGGGCGATGTTTTTGAGGTGGAAAAATGCAGTCCGGGTTATTTGGTTGACATGCTGTTCAAAAGAGAGATTGGAGTTGTTGATATTTTCTAAAATCAGGTCTGAGAAATATTTATTTTTTTCACTCTTAGCAGTGCTTCAATACTGTCTCCAGCAGTCTTTAAGAATTTGGTAAGACTTCCAAGTTATCACTGTTCCACCTGCACTCGGCTCTATGGCACTCGCACATCACTGTGCGTGTCATTGAGCCATAAATCTTGTCCGGGTTTGGGATGCATGGTTTTCAGTGGAGCAACAGTGTCCAATACATCACAGCAGAGTTCATTAATTGCTAAATAAACACGGACGCTTGTCAACAGATTCCATAAAAAGAGGGGAGTCTTAAAATCAAACATGCCAGGACTTTGGCCAGAGAATGGCAGCACAGTGGCCGAGTGGCCGGAGGGGCCGTTGGCGCCAGTTGGCTTGGCAGCCTCACTTCTGTCAGTCTGCCCCAGGACAGCTGTGGCTACAACTGTAGTTTACCACCACCTGGTATGGAGTGAATGAAGAATGCTCTGTTAATCATGCTGTGTAAAGCGTCTTTGGGGACATGTGTCTGTGTAAAGCACCATAAATAAATAAATAAATAATAAATAAAGTTACTTGTTATTAGCAAAAGCAGAAATTAAACAAGTTACACATTAAACTTAATTGGTGGTTTTCAGACATTTGATAGCCTATATTTGGAAAATGATATTGGCATAACAGGGCTCACTAATCGAATGTCTCTGTTATACAGTAATGTGACAGCAGCACGACTCCTGGAGTTGTCACTTCAGGGCTCTTAGGTTCACACACAAATATGATGTGAATTTTATTTGCAATGTCCTCTGGCTCTTACACAGGACTAAACAGACACATTCACAAAGTCAAACTGGTCGTGAGTCTTGCCAAACTCACAACAGTGACAAACGTTTGTCTCTAACACTAGTTACTGTCTTATCTTACCGTTCAGTAAATGATAAATAAAACAAACATGTTCGGCTCTTTGTATTTTGGAACATTTGGTTGTTTTTATAGTATGTTATCAGCTATAGAGAGTCCAATAAGTTCTAGGTTCTACAGCTCATCACACCAATTAACTGCATATAATAATATTGTGTATATTTTCTGGAGCAGCACTTGGACAAACACTCCGTGAGCCACTTCACACGAGGTTCACACTCACACAAATGTAGAATTCACAATAATGACCCGACTGAAGTATTATATTAATGCTTTAGCTCATTGTCACAGTTCAAACAACAGGCTGAGTCTGTTCTTTTCCACCTTCCTCTCCTACAGATGGCAATTATAAAGAAATAACACACCATATGAAAGTGTGTAATCAAATACATTCTGAACTGGAAGTGGGATTAACACACAATATCAATGTATGTTTTTAGAAATACTTTTGTTACAACAATTACAATTATTGAAGAAACTGAGTGAATTATCTGGTATAATTTTAGAAGTGTTGTGATTGTAATCAAAATAATGTTTATTTAGGTTACACTAAGCAAAAATCTATTTCTTTACATAGCATTTAACATTTAATTCTATTTAATTTTGTTTTTCCTCATTGAGCCTTCAGAGATGACATCACACCTTTAGAGCTTGGCTGCAGGGTGGAGAAGAGGACCGTGAATAAAAGCCTAATTTTAAAATCAACTGCAAATAATAATTTTAATAATTATTTACAAAGTTTCTCCAGAGTTTTTCAGGCATTTCATCAACTGTAATTTTGCGGTTTCATAATACAGGTCAATGTGTAATTTAATATGCTTTAAAACAGAACCACGCCTCCATTGTAAAAACAAACAAAACCTGAATGATAATTATTGAGCTGCATATTATATATAATGCATATAATGACTGTGGTCACTCCTTGTGTGCCTGGTTTCATCTCAACACATAAAGACCTGGAGCAGAATTAGCTCCCATTAGAGGCGTCGTAAACCCACGCCCTTCAGTTGTTTAGTAGTTTATGATCCGTATTTAAACTAATTAATCTGATTCTAGTCATATGAAAGGATTGGAAGGGCAGAGAAAACCTTTGTTTTCATAAGCACATTCCGTCCATTATATTTAGTTTGTTTTGTTTTGTGTCATCACAACTGTTTCTGTTGACAACTTTTAAATGAGACAATATGATGTGATGTGACATAAAGAAGATGTATTTATTATATTTACTTTTAATTTAGATTTTTACGTTGTGTTCTAAAAGTAACATTTGTGAGTTTTTTTGTTTTTTTTTTAACTATGATACATTTCCCAAATGATTCTAGTAAAGGTGTGTGGAGCATTTCTTGTATTACCACATGACATCACAGGGTGGAACCAAGTATTTTCCGTTTGAGAAGAACTCAGCCTAAATATGGAGGGTGTGTGTGAATGAAACATAACACAACTCCAGATATATGTTTATTATTTATGTTTATTATAACAGATCAAAAAGTAGCATCATCTGAACCCTTTAAACTTCATCACTAGACATACTGATAATAAACATTTGCACCTTTCAGGACACTCAAAATACTAAAATCAACATGTTTTATATTCCTATTTGGATACAAATAGGAAGTGAGCATCGGTGCACTCCGGTTCCAATTCACTTGCTATTAAACAAAACTTTGCCCCTCTCTCTGTAAATGTTGCTGTCAGGCTCATTATCTTGGTCTGAAAATGTTTGTATCAACCTGGTGTTTTTTTAATTTCAATATGAGGTCTGTAAATCAAGATATAAACATTAATAACAGACCAGTGAGCTGCCATCTTTAGTCAAGGTCACTCTCACTAGGGTTAGCGGCAGGTTTGATTGACAGTGTTGCTAAGCGCCACTCAATAGTGTGGGCTCGAGGGGTGTTACCTGGGTTGACCAAACGTCCTGTTTTCCCCATTTTTTTCCACATCCTGTCCTGGGTGTCCGGGTGTCGTCGTGTCCTGTGTAGGAAAGACACTTCACCCACATTGCCTAGTATGAAAGTGGTGTGTGCATGAGTGATGGTGGTGGTCGGAGGGGCAGATGGTGCAGATTGGAGCCTCATTCCCGTCAGTCTGCCCCAGGGCAGCTGTGATTACAATAGTAGCTTACCACCACCAAGTGTGGAGTGACTGAACAACAAGCTGTAAAGTGCTTTAGGTGTCATGAAAGGCGCTTTATAAATGCTATGATAAATAAATAAGAGACTGGCCGAGTCCGCACCGGGAGCCTCTCTGTGGCCGAAGGGGATAGGTTATATGCCATCCTCCTCCTCCAACTCTGGCGCTGCAGTGGAGCCTCTACCGGGAGCGTCTCCGTGACTCATGGAGGACGTTTCCATTCTTTTTCCATTAGTGATCCAGTGACTGTGTGCCCCACGGAGCCCAAATTGGGAGTTATGGACTCAACAGGACTAAATACCCGGCAAGTAAATGAACTCTCTCTCATATCACAGACATAGATGCTCATAAAGTTAAAAAAATCATCAAAGTTCAGAAATCTGGTTATTAAAAAGCATAGGCGTTTGAAAATATTTAACACGCTTAATAATGCCAGGATAATTTGGGACCCAATTTATAAGAAGAAAGGTTTACTAGGGGGACATCTGAATATTCGTAGTATGGTATCAAAACGCGAACAATTGGAGCACTTGTTATATGATTCAAACAGATTTTTTTGGGCTGTCTGGGACTTGGTTGGCCAGTGCCTCTCCTGAATCTGCAATCTCCTACAGGGTTTTAATGTTTTTTAGAAAGGACAGGGTTCAAGGAAAACGAGGAGGTGTACTATTATATGTCAAAGATAAATTCAAATGTAATCCTATTGTATGGCCCAGTAATGCATTAGAATGTGTTGGTGCAAATATTTCTCTTTCTGCTGAAATGTCATTATCTGTAATTTGCCTTTATCGTGAGCCTTCGACTAAATGTGATTTCTGTGATCAATGTAAAGATCTTCCTAAAACGTGTAATCATGAAACGGAAATAATATTATTTGGGGATTTCAATATAAATTGGAATGATAAAAAAAGACAGGAAAAATGTAAAATTAATAACTGATCAGTTCAATTTTACGCAATTAATTACAAAGTTGACCAGAATTACAAATCATTCTGCAATTACAAAAACGATTTGATAATGCAATTTCTAATTATAAAGAAAAACAGCAGCCAATACGGGGAGTCCTCAAAAGTGAACAACAAAATTTGGAAAATGCTCTTAAAAATTTAAATTGGGAAAGTATAATATATCGTGTGATGATACTGAAATATGGTCTGAGGTGTTTCTCAAAGAAATACAGGATGTTTACATGATGACAAAAATACCAATGTATTATTATTATTATTATTAAAATACTAAATCGTAAAAGGAAAAAAATCTCAATCGGTCCCATGGCTAAATTCAAATTGTTTAAAGCTTATGAAAAATAGAGATCAATTGTTAAAGAAATTTGTCCGTTCAAAATTGTCCATAGACAGATTAAATTATACAACAATGAGAAATAAGGTAATAACTGGAATGAGAAGGGAAAAGCACATTTTTTTATGATGATAATGGAAAACGCCAATGGAAATGGAAAACTAATTTGGCAGAATATTAACAAACTTATAGTAAAACAGAAAAGGAAAGGTGGTGATTTAGAGCTAAAGAGAGGAAATGAGCTCATCCAAGCCCCTAATGTATTAGCGGAAGAACTTAACTCATTTTTCTTAAGATCTGTAGAAGTAGCAGCATGTTTTACGACACCTGAGTCAATAAGCGTTCTATAAAAAATGAAGAAATGTTTGAATTAAAACCAATATCAGATGCAGACGTTATAAATATTACAGTTATGAAAAATTCAAAGGCAAACGATTACCTGGGTTTTGATTCTGGATCCTTAAAAACACATAAAATGTCATTAGCAAATCCACTTAAACATCTAATTAATCTATCTATAAAACACTCCATTGTACCACAGACCTGGAAGAGAGCTATTGTAACTCCGATTTTTAAAGCAGGTGATAAAAGTGATATGAATAATTATAGACCAATAAGTATATTGCCTGTGTTTTCCAAGGTACTGGAAAAATGGGTTGCAAAGCAGCTAATTGAGCACCTTAATAGTGGCTTGGCTCCTTTGCATCCCATGCAATTTGGCTTTCGTCAGTACCATTCGACTGAAACTGCAATAACAATGTTTTTGGAAAAAGTTAAAAGTAAATTAGATAGAAATAATTATGTAGGGGCAGTATTTTTAGACCTGAGAAAGGCATTTGATGTTGTAAATGATGCTGTGCTTTTGTCAAAGTTGCATTCTTTTAATTTCTCTGACCAGGCTATAAAATGGATGGCCTCATATTTGTCCAACAGAAAACAGTGCACTGTGGTCAATGGAGTGAAATCATCGTTGTCCACTAGGGGTCCCCCAGGGATCAATTCTGGGGCCGATTTTATTTTCCCTGTTTGTTAATGATTTACCGGATGTTTGTAAGGATGTGGACATACAGTTATATGCAGTGATCTACACAAGTGCAAAATCATCAGAAGAAGCAGCTCAAATTCTTTCTTTATCTCTAAGACATATTCAGAATTGGCTTACCAAATCTTGCCTTCTCTTGAATACACAGAAAACAGTTTGTATGATGTTTTCCAAAAAAGCTACAAACATCAGACGTTTTAACGTGTTTTTTGGAGATCATGAACTGCAACTGGTAACAGAATTCAAATATTTAGGTGTCCTGTTGGATTCCACACTTTCCTTCAAGAAACATGTCAAAATGATACCTCGCACAATTAAGTGTAATATTTCCAATTTTAATCAAATTAGAAGATCTTTAACAGATAAAGCTGCCATGATGTTCTTGCACTGTATGATTTTTCCCATGTAAGCTATTGTATAACAAGCTGGTCTCTGATAGGGGGATACAATTCTAAAATCAATAGAAGGGCTATATAAAAAAGCCTTGAAAATGATGGACAAAAAACTCTTCACCTTTCATCACTGTAACCTCCTTTCAAAGTATAATCTCTTGAGTTTTGAAAACTTCATAAAATTTAAAAATGCATGGCTCATATACAAGAGCTTACATGGGCTCGCACCACTACCTCTAAAAGAATACATTAAACACAGGAGCACTTCATTAAGAACTACCAGAGCAATAAGTAGACGCGACTGTGAGGTTCCAGGGAGAAAAACTACTTTTGGTCAAAATGTTCTATCATATAAAGGCTGTGGCCAGTGGAACAGTCTGCCCACTTTTGTAAGAGAGGCACCTACTTTTGGCACGGTAGGCGGCACAGTGGCTGAGTGGCTAGCACTCATGCCTCACAGCAAGAAGGTTGCGGGTTCGATCCCCGGGTCGCTCGGGCCTTTCTGTGTGGAGTTTGCATGTTCTACCCATGTCTGGATGGGCACTCCGGTTTCCCCCATCAGCTCTAAACATGCACTGTAGGTGTAAAAGTTGTGTGAGTGAGTGTTGGTGGGCAGCCTCCGTCAGTCTGCCCCAGGGCAACTGTGGCTATAACAGTAGCTTACCACCACCGGGTATGGAGTGAATGAAGAATGCTCTGTAAAATGCTGTGTAAAGCACTTTGGGGACATGTGTCTGTGTAAAGCGCTATATAAATAAACCTTACCTTACTTTTACAATGTTTAAAAGTTACCTAAAGGAGTGGCTAAGATCAACACAAACATGTGAGCACAATCTATACGAACAGAAACTTTAGGGCTGGTGCAATACATTCAGCACTTTAGGACTGGTGCAATGCACTAAGCACTTTATGGCAGGTGCAATACACTCAGCACTTTAGGACTTGTGCAATATGAAATGTGTAACCCTCCCGAATTTTGCTCCTGTGTGTAATCTGTGTGTTTAATGTATTGTTCTCTTGTTTTATTGTATGTGTGACCTTTTATTTGGCACCATCATCCTGTCCAGGGACAACAGATGGAAATTAGCCTGTGGCTATAATCTGGCATATTTACATATCTATTGTGGGTTCATAGGGGGGGTCAGGTGCTATGAGGATTGGGCAGTAAACTGCCCCCGCGACCCAGCCGGATTAAGCGGGAGAAGATGGATGGATGGATTATTTATTTTAAATAAAATTTATTTTAAATTTAAATTTATTTTGATTTAGCCCAATATTTAGTAGTATTATTTTGTTCTTAATTAATTCTAAAATAGAGTCAGGTCAAATTGGGACACATGGTTGACTAGGATCATTACTCATTTACTTTATTTATTTTGCTTTTCACAACAATGGTGATGAGTCAGCTTGTACACTGCAAAAAGCCTTTCCAAAAAACAAAACCTTTCATTTTAATTCTACTGGAAAATCATTCTTTGCAGTGTAGAGCCTCAGCAAAACATGTACGTATTTTAACAATTGTTAATTTGGCCTTATAGGTTTAGCTGTTGGCACATTATTTTATCAGTTTTTATGAACTACTATTAATGACTAGGGAATGGAATTGATTTTTACATTATGAAATTTAGTTTTTTTTAGCAGTGTCCCTCATGACCTGACTTCACTCTGCCTCTAACTTATGACAATTACGTTTTCGGGACCTCACTTTGTTAATTCAATACTAACACTTTAATAGTAACTTCTTCTAACTTGAGCAGAATAAGCACCCAGCTAATGAGCCACAGAAATCCAACAACTCCTTATTACAAATTTCAACCAGCAGCTTTAAATCACCCTCCCAGTCTGTGCGTTTTACAAAAATGAATCCAGCCAGGCCCTGAATGACCTCGGACAAAAGTCCGTTTCACCATGACCCAAGCATCTCTTCACCCAACAAGCTAAATTATCTGCCAGTGCAACTTGTAAGATAAGCAGAAATCTACTTCTCAAAAAAATAAAATACATTATGTCATTAATAAAAACAACAGCATTCTGTAATTAACCCTTTCTTGCATATAGCTCCAATTTAGTGATGAAATTTGTCTACATTTTATAAATTACTCATGATAAATTTTGGGAAAAAGCAGGTCATTCTGAATTAGTGAAATCTACTTTTTTTGTACACAATGCCTGCACGCTGTTTATATGTTTATTACCTTTTTTTGACTGAAGTTTAACAATTTTATCATAAGTGGAGCATAGACCGTGCAAGGAGAAAAGGCCGAAATAAAAACAAAATCAGCTGTTGTTTTTAGTCTATCTCAGCATTGGCAGACAACACAGCCCATCAAGATCAAGAATAACTTAAAGAAGGTGAAAAGCCAGACATTGTTTTTATATTTTAAAAGGTAGCTCACTTAACCACCAGTGCTGGGAAGTAGTGGATTACATATACTGGTATTACATAATTGGAATACATTTATAAGTAACTGTATTTTGTCATAGTTACTGCTTCATTGGATGGTAATTTTGGATTACAGTTACTTTGCAGGGAGTATTTGCAACATTTGTGTTATTTCAAATATGACAATATAGAATAGTTCAAAATATTCAAGTTACATTGCTTATTTTGAATAATTTAATAATTTAATAATTTATGTCACACACTATATGTAATCCGTGAACCGTAGTGGAATGCACTTTTAAAGGTAACTTTCCCAACACTGCTGATCACTCTGAGCAGGCCGTGTCATACCCGCGCACGCAAGCGCGCACTCAAAGCACAAAGTCCAAAACATCTTATCAACAATCAGCGAGTCATGAGCCGAACCACGCTATCCATACCCCTGTCCACGACAACTCAGGAGTCACCACAGGTCAAGCTCCCAGGAGCCCTCTCCAAAGCAAAAGACCATCCACGCTTCCAGCGTGAGCAGTTCATGCCCCGGAATCCCCTGAAGAACCTCACCCACAGGCTACAACCCAAGCTCCCACGGCAATGGAGCACAGACAGCACGACCACGTCTCTCAGCTCGCCAATCATTAACAGGTGCCCCAGACCCACTTCAAACACACATTCACAGCACAGAGCAAAGTGAGACGGCCCATCTCCGAATGATTTGAGCATAACAATAAACATCAACATTAAATGCACAGACATAGGCTGGCGCACGGCGGCGCTGGCTAAAACAGCAACAGCAGTCACAGATCCCTGAACAGCCCCAAAACCAGATGCAATCCCTAATCTGTTACTCATCTGAGTCTGAATCTTCCTCCCTTCTCTGCATCTCAAACTCTGAACTTAAAATGGAAGTGGAATCAGGAATCATCATCAAAACTTTAGAGGCCCGTGGCCAACGCAGACGGATCAACACGACTATCGTTATCACTCTTGTTAATGTTAAAAGGACGGAGATAAGCAAAATTACAGTGTAGTGAAAACTCCCCCTCAAAGTGACTTTTAATAGATCATACTCCTCCCTTAAAACTTCTAACGTTTTAGCAATACTTGATGAATTTGATGGACACAAACTCTCAGTTATTGCCCTAGCCTGACCTGTTATTTCCCTCACTATTTCCGTTTTTAGTTTTTCAAGTATGGGCTGTAAATTAGAGTTTTGTATGGAAATGGGCTCAGAAACTGCCCCTACCGTAGAAGTGACCTTCCCCACGAGTGCACTAATTCTATTTTTATTGATTGAATATCGAACAAACCCCCATTTAAACCATCAGTATCTGTTGAATTGTTAATTATTGTTTCAGCTTTGTCGCCGGCTAACGTAGCAGTAGGTGTTAAGGGTTGTGGGGGACCCGTAATTTCGTCCTGTGAGTTTTTACTGAAGAGGTCAAAACTGAGGTCAGGTTCTATGGTTAATGATTTATCTGCTGCCCCTGCTTCTGCTTCTGCAGTGGATGCTGTTCTGCCTTTCCCTCTCTCTGTGTCTACTGTGTTCTCAACACTCCCTTCTGTAGTATGTATTATGTGTACGGTGTTATCACAATTATTGTTGGTACTAGTTTCTACATTACCATGGGGAAAGGAAATACATATGCATCCCATGTTTGAACGTACGTTTCTGGTTGACCACGTACACCGAAGGACTATTTCTGTTTCATTATCTTTTAGCTCCACTGTATTGTTTACTGAGTCACAAACCTTGGAGTGAATTCTATAATAGGGGGAGTGAGTGGCAATTTCTTGTTTTTTCTCCGTTGAGTCAGTTAATTCGATATCACTTATTAATGACCCTGTTTCACAGGGTTCGTATATAATGCCAATTTGCGAAATAGATCCTTCATTTATTTTACAACGACAAACTATGTCATTTCCGTGTTGTGTGTAGGTCACTTTAATAGGTTCCCCTTGAACATTCTCTGCCTTTCTAAAAACAACCACTATCTGTAACAATAAAGTTATGTATAGTGATTTCTGAGACAACATCCTAAATCTTTCTTCTTTTTTTTGGTTTATTTTGTGTTATATATAGGCCTTCTTTTTATATAAACTTGATTAAAAGTCCTTTTTCTCTGTATAAAAAGGGGGACCGGAGGGTGTGTTCCAACTACAGAGGAATCACACTCCTCAGCCTCCCCGGTAAAGTCTATGCCAGGGTACTGGAGAGGAGAGTTCGGCCGATGGTCGAACCTCGGATTCAAGAGGAGCAGTGTGGTTTTCGGCCTGGTCGTGGAACACTGGACCAGCTCTACACTCTCCATCGGGTGCTCGAGGGTTCATGGGAGTTTGCCCAACCAGTCCACATGTGCTTTGTGGACCTGGAGAAGGCATTCGACCGTGTCCCTCGTGGCGTCCTGTGGGGGGTGCTCCGGGAGTATGGGGTCTGGGGCCCTTTGCTAAGGGCTGTCCGGTCCCTGTATGACCGGAGCAGGAGCTGTGTTCGCATTGCCGGCAGTAAGTCAGACTTGTTCCCGGTGCATGTTGGACTCCGCCAGGGCTGCCCTTTGTCACCGGTTCTGTTCATTGTATTTATGGACAGAATTTCTAGGCGCAGCCAGGGGCCGGAGGGGGTCCAGTTTGGGAACCACAGGATCTCATCGCTGCTTTTTGCGGACGATGTTGTCCTGTTGGCTTCATCGAGCCAGGACCTGCAGCACTGGGGCGGTTTGCAGCCGAGTGTGAAGCGGCTGGGATGAGAATCAGCTGTTCCAAATCCGAGGCCATGGTTCTCGACCGGAAAAAGGTGGATTGCCCTCTCCGGGTGGGTGGGGAGTCTCTGCCTCAAGTGGAGGAGTTCAAGTATCTCGGGGTCTTGTTCACGAGTGAGGGGAGGATGGAGCGTGAGATTGACAGGCGGATCGGTGCAGCGTCGGTAGTGATGCAGTCGCTGTGTCGGACCGTTGTGGTGAAGAGGAGCTGAGCCGAAAGGCGAAGCTCTCGATTTACCGGTCAATCTACGTTCCTACCCTCACCTATGGTCATGAGCTCTGGGTAATGACCGAAAGGACGAGATCGCGGATATAAGCGGCCGAAATGAGTTTCCTCCGCAGAGTGGCCGGGCGCTCCCTTAGAGATAGGGTGAGGAGCTCGGTCACACGGGAGGAGCTCGGAGTAGAGTCGCTGCTCCTCCACGTCGAGAGGAGCCAGCTGAGGTGGTTTGGGCATCTGGTCCGGATGCCTCCTGGACGCCTCCCTCGGGAGGTGTTCTGGGCATGTCCCACCGGTAGGAGGCCCCGGGGAAGACCCAGGACATGCTGGAGGGACTATGTCTCTCGGCTGGCCTGGGAACACCTCGGGGTCCGTCCAGAGGAGCTGGTGGAAGTGGCTGGGGAGAAGGAAGATTGGGAGCCCCTGCTTAGACTACTGCCCCCGCGACCCGGCCCCGGATAAGCGGAAGAAGATGGATGGATGGATGGATAAAAGTCCTTTTTCTGTTCTTTCTTTTTAAAATTCTCACTTTCTCTCGTTATATGCCCCAAAAAGTTTAAAAATGGTGTCACTTTTTCTCGTTATATGCCCCAAAAAGTTTAAAAATGGCGTCGCTTTTTCTCGTTATATTTTTTACACGCCCCAAAAAGTTTTAAAATGGCGTCACTTTTTCTCGTTATATGCCCCAAAAAGTTTAAAAATGGCGTCACTTTCTCTCGTTATATGCCCCAAAAAGTTTAAAAATGGTGTCACTTTTTCTCGTTATATGCCCCAAAAAGTTTAAAAATGGCGTCGCTTTTTCTCGTTATATTTTTTACACGCCCCAAAAAGTTTAAAAATGGCGTGGCTGTTTATTCCTGATTTATTTACATGCCGAACAACATTGCCGAAAAAAGCATGACGGCTTTTCTATAAAAAGCCACTAAAAGACGTTAATTAATCTGATCACACTTCCCCACCTAAGATCCTACTACTAAGATTCTCGATTCCTTTGCCTTTTTGTTCCCCTCGTGTCTAGCAAAAACACGGCATGTATAAATTACTGATTTATATTATACTACTTAATTAAGGTCACAGAAGTCCAAGTATACATCACATTAATTTAAACTTTTGACCAATTTGACAGGAATTCTAGAAAAAAGGCTCTTGTCATACCATTTGTATATAGAACGCGTTCGTTGCGATGCTTTTCCAGGAAGATCTGTGGAGAGATGATCTGGTAAGGTCCAGTCCTCAAGAATCACCGTCGGGTGTCACCAAATCTGTGAGTTTCTCCGGTTGAGGACCCTTGAAATAATAAATCAGAAGGCATGACGTGTTCAAACACCGGACTTTTATTTCCAAGAGGTATAGGTCCTTACATTTGATTCTATGAGACGTGTCTCTGATCTCTCTCTCAACACCACCAGAGATGCCTCCATTTATTCGTACATTGCAGATAAGAATATTGATTCATGTACATTTAGGTAACACAAAGGTAAACACAGATATGGAACTGCTGGCGTTATTCTCAGGTTAGCGAGTTCAAAGGAACCAAAGTTCACTTTCCTACAGTACAGCATGTGTGGAGAAATCAATACCACAGGATCATCTCGTAATACAGATTACATGAAGTAAAAGAATAATTAATAATAACCACATTTCCAAAGATGGCATCCATCCCACTTGGGAGGGCTCTGCTGTCTTATCTAGAAATATGACCGATAGCATTCTTCGCTTCATTTGACAAACCAGAGGTGGGGTCTGGGCACAGAGCAGTAGTTCAGAACACACCTCTGAGCTTCCTCCTCTCAATCACGTGCAAGTCCAGTGTTCAGGTTTAGTGCAGCAAATAGAGACTGTATCTGTTCCTCGCCGAATCAAAAGCAGTAGCCCACTTATAAAAAGAGCAATCTCCAAAAATCTAATAAAATAACTACCAATAGTACAATTAATAAACAACGAATAAATGGTATTAATTGTGGCCTATTAAATGTCAGGTCTCTCTCTTCAAAAGCTCTCTTAGTAAATTATATAATTATTGATAATAAAATTGATCTACTTGCCCTAACAGAAACTTGGCTTCAACCAGAAGAGTTTGTGAGCCTAAATGAAGGGACCATCCCTACTCATGTAAACTTTCACACCGCAGGAGTTTGCATAGAGGCGGAGGAGTAGCAGTCATATCACAGTCCAGTTTCCTTCTGAGCCCTAAACCTAAACATGTGTATAACTCATTTGAAAGTATTACACTGTCAATCAAGCACTCAGACTGGAAGAAACATAAACCAATCATGTTTGTGATTATTTACCGGCCCCCTGGCCCATACTCAGATTTCTTAACTGAGATTTCTGAATTTCTATCCAATCTAATATTAGACTCAAACAAAATTGTAATAGTCGGGGATTTTAACAGTCACGTTGATGATAACTGTAGTTTAAGATCCTCAATCCAGGAGCTTACCTTTTGTAGTGGGTACGTTTCCCTAGATGCCTCACAGAAGGGAAGATGCTTGAGAAATGATTTAACGACAACTCTAATAAATGTAAAAACGATTTATTTTGCAGATAATAGAGTCAGCCAATTAACAGACAGTTTGAGTCTGGATCCCCTTAGAAGCCCAATGCAAGGAAAGACCCAGAAAAATGTATTAGGGTTCCATTTATAATATCCTATACAAAGGACATCCCACTCTTGACCATCTGGAGTTTCTCAACATGTTTTGCACAGAACATACAACCATATACGGTTCACCTGGGGATGGTACACCATGGTACCAGTTATCGAATGTCTCTGGAATGCAGTGTCTCCTGAACTCTGACCCTTTATGGGCTCCAAGACAGACTCGAGGCCTCAAACATTACAAAAGAATCTTCTAAGTTAAAGAATCAGTATATGAAGTATAATGCAGTAGTATAACAGATACCACATTTCCCTCCTTCGAGACTTCCAAAAGTCTCGCTACCAAGTGACAAATCAATTACTTGTATCCTTAGCTAAAAATGATGAGGACGAAAAACCAGCAACAGCTTCAATTAGTCAAATTTCGCTGGAAAAGTCTCGTCACCGGCTCCGCTGCAGCGGCCATGCTATTTTGAAGCTAATCTAGAGGGATGTCCATATTATAATATAATAATCATCATTATATTTAATTAACATCAACACCATTAACCAACATCATATAAATCAATACATAAAGTAATTGAAAACACAAATGAATACAAACATCATAACACACATATAGTATACTAATATATGCTAATTATAAGTAAAACCTCATGTTTCAAAAGTCCAGATGTGAGCTTCTCTAGCTCCAGAGCATCAACTCCACTGTTCATCAAGCTTTGATCAGCTCCAGTCCATTTAGTCCATTCCACTGTCCATTTCACACCTCTTCCACATTGGTGTCCTGGAAAAACAAAAACACCATACGAGTATCTTGTTGCCAAATACAATCAAACACTAAAAAATCATAGAACATAAATTGTGAAATATAAATGTGTGAATGTACAGTCAACAAAAATATAAACGCGACACTTTTGTTTTTGCTCCCATTTGTCATGAGATGGACTCAAAGATCTAACATTCATTCCAGATACACAATATTACCATTTCTCTCAAACATTGTTCACAAATCTGTCTAAATGTGTGATAGTGGCACTTTTGCTTTGCTGAGATAATCCATCCCACCTTACAGGTGTGCCACATCAAGATGCTCATCAGACACCATGATTAGTGCATAGGTGTACCTTAGACTGCCTACAATAAAAGGCCACCCTGAAATGTGCAGTTGTTGCTTTATTGGGGGTCTGGGGACTCAGAAACAGTCAGTATCTGGTGTGACCACCATTTGCCTCATGCTGTGCAACACATCTTCGCATAGAGTTTATCAGATTGTCAATTGTGGCCTGTGGAATGTTGGTCCACTCCTCTTCAATGGCTGTGCGAAGTTGCTGGATATTAGTGGGAACTGGTACGCGCTGTCGTATACGCCGGTCAAGCACATCCCAAACATGCTCAATGGGTGACATGTCCGGTGAGTATGCTGGCCATGCAAGAACTGGGACATTTTCAGCTTCCAAGAATTGTGTACAGATCCTTGCAACATGGGGCCGTGCATTATCTTGCTGAAACATGAGGTGATGTTCATGGATGTATGGCACAACAATGGGCCTCAGGATCTCATCACGGTATCTCTGTGCATTCAAAATGCCATCAATAAAATGCACCTGTGTTCTTCGTCCATAACAGATGCCTGCCCATACCATAACCCCACCACCACCATGGGCCACTCGATCCACAACATTGACATCAGCAAAGCGCTCACCCACACGACGCCACACACGCTGTCTGCCATCTGCCCTGAACAATGTAAACCAAGATTCATCTGTGAAGAGAACACCTCTCCAACGTGCCAGACGCCATCGAATGTGTGCATTTGCCCACTCAAGTCTGTTACGGCGACGATCTGGAGTCAGGTTAAGACCCCGATGAGGACGCCAAGCATCCAGTTGAGCTTCCCTGAGATGGTTTCTGACAGTTTGTGCAGAAATTCTTTGGTTATGCAAACCAATTGTTTCAGCAGCTGTCTGAGTAGCTGGTCTCAGATGATCTTGGAGGTCAACCTGCTGGATGTGGAGGTCCTGGGCTGGTGTGGTTACACGTGGTCTGCGGTTGTGAGGCCGGTTGGATGTACTGCCATATTCTCTGAAACGCCTTTGGAAACGGCTTATGGTGGAGAAATGAACATTCAATGCCCGAGCAACAGATCTGGTTGACATTCCTGCTGTCAGCATGCCAATTGCACGCTCCCTCAATACTTGCGCCATCTGTGGCATTTTGCTGTGAGACAAAACTGCACATTTCAGAGTGGCCTTTTATTGTGGGCAGTCTAAGGTGCACCTGTGCACTAATCATGGTGTCTGATGAGCATCTTGATGTGGCACACCTGTGAGGTGGGATGGATTATCTCAGCAAAGCAAAAGTGCCACTATCACACATTTAGACAGATTTGTGAACAATGTTTGAGAGAAATGGTAATATTGTGTATCTGGAATGAATTTTAGATCTTTGAGTCCATATCATGACAAATGGGAGCAAAAACAAAAGTGTTGCATTTATATTTTTGTTGAGTGTATATAAGTGCTAATATAAGTATAAAAAGTAAATGTAATAAAATATGATAAATGTGAAGATAACATAAGATAAAATAAAATTATATATATATATATATATATATATATATATATATATATATATATATATATATATATATATATTTGAAATGTAAGTAGGGAAAATTAAACATAAAAAATAGAAAATAGTCCTAGATAGTCCTAGAAAATAGTCTACTCCCCCCTTTTGCACTGAAATTACCCCTAATACAGATCAGAAATTTCAGTGCAAAATTCAGTCCGTTAAATTCAAGTCAAGTTAGTTAAGTCAAGTTAAGTCAAATATTTATCCACCAACTCAAATTTCAATCCTACTCCTTCCTCACAAGCATACAAGTTAGAATCCTGTCTCAGTGGCATCTGAGTTCCTTCTGATGGAATAACAATACCAACCCATCGCAAAGTCATAGCCTTCGCGAATGTTAAGAAAACAATACAGAAACAAAGCATAACAGCTAATGTCGCCAACACTCCCATCAATGCCCAAATGACTCTAGCTCCAAATGCTCCAAATTTATCACGTAACCAGTCATTAGCTGACCACCCTGAACCTTCTAACGGTCCAAACGCATCTCTAATCTTCTTCAGGGCATCAATCACACTAGTCATATTATCAGAGCTATCAGGAATCAAAGTATAGCAAGCTTCTCCAGTCAAATTCAAAGCTACACACAACCCTCCTTGTTTAGCTAAAATATAATCTAGAGCCATATCGTGAGTCAAACTGTGACTTTTCTGAGTATTTGACAAAGTACTAAACCCCTTAATGGTCTCGTTAGCGAAACCCTGAAGTGTATATGTTATATTATCGATATGATCTGCCAAAAACACAACACCGTAAAAAGGAAATAAACCAATCCCCCATTTCTCAGCCAAACGTATCCTCCAATGGTATGATTCTAAGTTATTAAACTGCCTTTTAACCCTATCATGAGGCACAATCACTGGTTGGGTTTCAACAGAGTCTTGACCTTTATGAACCATCAAAAGCTCATATGGGAGCTTCAATCTGGCCATGTAACAACATCCAGTCCATCTATGTGGTAAGAATATGTAGGCTCTATTATCACAAACCCACCAAATGTCCTTCAGAGTTCCCAAAGTCTTGTTCCCAGGAGTTGTCTGATTAATTACTACCAGCCTCCTATTTTGTTTAATGCTCGGTATATAAAACATCACAAATTGTTTATCTCTAAGTGCACCATGTGGGACCTTACCAAACTGGATCCCATAAGTATCACAGTCTGATATTCCCAAAAATACCCCCGGACTTCCTTGGCCATCCTTGGAGCATATGCAATGAGGTGCTTTTACAGATTGAACTTCCACTGATGCAGGTATAGTCAGCTTCCCCTCTTTGTCCAATGTATTGATATATGGGAGAGCTCTCAACCATTTACAATCCCCTAAAGGCCTATACAGATGATATGAATTTCCAAATGGCCAACCTTTTGTATCTCCTGATTGTAGTACAACCAAGACATAACCATAGCTTGACATTTAAGACCCAAAGGCTGAGGTATGGTTTCCATTATTAAGTGCCAGGTGCTAGGTGACGGAATCCTAACCACACATGGTTCATCCTCATTAACAGTTGCTCTTACAGCATGAGTTAACTGCTGGAACCAAAGGTTTCTACTAGCGAAAGTATCTGCTATATGTACTACAGAAGAATCAAACCCAAATGCTTTCCACTTGGCTTCTCTCTTACCCAATGCACGATATTTTCCTCATGGACACTGCTTCAACTAAGATTGTGTCAATCACACGGCCTCCAGGTGACAGGAGAGTCAAACCCAGACTGATGCATCATATTAGAGGATTGCATTCTCACAGTGAGAATGGGCTCCTGTGGGTTCACCACTCACAGAGGGGTTCATAGGGGGGTCAGGTGCTATGAGAATTGGGTAGCACAGCTGCCCCTGCTACCCAGCTGGATTAAGCGGGAGAAGATGGATGGATGGATGAATGGCATTCTCACAGTAATGTTGTTTTATGTTTTTAACCTTATTCTTATGGGTTACACAACGAGTATGGCAAGTTCTCTACTAGGGATGGGACAAGATCTTAGACTGCAAGAGTATGCACACATTAGGAAAATTACATTTGGATCAGCTTTGTCTTATTTATTTATTTAGTTTAAACCAAATGAATGCTGCTCAGTTGGTCTCATCCCACCCCTAGGCCCTGCTCCCTTGCCCTGATCTCATATGATCTTTGAAAGTACAGAGTTGGATCTGGTTAGTAAAAAAAATAATATTGAAACTACGTATTCAGCTGTGTACATGAGTAATGTCATTGGCCTGCTTCAATTACTCTTAGTTAATTAAATAAATCTGTCCTAATTTAATGTGTAATTACCCCACCTTTTTTGAGGTGTTTCTGAAACATCACTGAAACTAGACTCCATTCCACATGACGCATGTTAGAGTCCCAGCCCCAGAGAAGAGGTGAAGGTTAGAGGCAGCCCCAGAGCAGAGGTAAAGTTTAGAGCTCCAGACCAGAGGTGAAGGTTAGAGGCAGCCCCAGAGCAGAGGAGGTGTCAACGTTCACAGGATTCAATACGCACACATGATCCAGTTAAATAGAAACAGAATGAAAAGTTACTTTCAACAGCTGTAATGAACCTACTTTAACTGTTGTCCTGTACATATTGTGTATTTTGTATTTGTATTTATTTTGCGTCACATCATAACACCGAATCGAGTTCCTATTTGTGAAGCATTGGTTGTAGTAATGTTTGCGGTTAAACTACAGTACATTTGATTGTGTTATTTCACTTATGGAATTGTGAACTATTTTCTTGTGTTAATATTAAGGAATGATTGAAGGAAACACATAGGTGCTTTGATTCTATTTTAACTTGAACACATGGACCCTATGACAAATGGAGTTTAACCTGTTGACCTTGTGACCCTTGAAGTTGGCTATTCAAAGAAGTGAGATGGCTCTGTAAAGACTTGTGTGTTACCTTATATGGTGAGCTAGAAGCTTAACATATAGGATCTATACATAGACAACAAGGATAGAATAGCAGCTGCATGCATCAACAGGTGGGATAATGTTTGATTTTAACTATAAAAGAGGTCTCGCAGAAGGAGGCCCTTCAGAGACGAGGAGGGAAGACCCACCATAAAGGCCTGTATCCTGTTGTAGCCCGAATAAAGATCTTTTTGAAACTGCTCCACGCCTTCTACATTTTTGTTCTGAGGTGTCTTAAAGAACCAGAAGCTTACAGATGGTGACCCCGACGTGATCAGTGATAAGTAATCGTGGAAGCCAGGCCTTATCATCTCTTATCGTCTCTCCGCAAACCCCCTGAGAAGACATCACAGACGAGCGCTCCAGAAACGATACGGTATGACAGTAGCCTTTTGTTCTAAAAATCCTGTCAATTGACTTAATGCTAAATTTAAAATGTGGTGAATTTTTGGGGACTTTGTGTAATATTAAGTGATAATTTTAAATTATGTAAATTAGTTAAAGCCGTGTTTTATGCTTTTGCACGTGAGAAAAAGGGGAAAGCAGGTTTTTTTTTAGAAATTTATTTCCGTGTTTTATGCTTTTGCACGTGAGAAAAAGGGGAAAGCAGGTTTTATAGTAAATTTATTTATTTGCGTGTTTATGCTTTTGTCACAAGAGGAATAAAGAAAGCAGGTTTTATATAAAAATATAAAAATAAACAACTTTTAATTAAGTTTATATAAAAATACAGGCCCTACATACACATATTTAAAAAAAAAAAAAAAAGAAAAATCAGATCTAGAATGTAACCCTAGAAAATACTATATGTATTTCTATTAGTGTTTTTTAGAAACGAAGGGAGCTCCAAGAGATAGAACCTGTGAGTTGCGCAACATAAACATAAGATAAACCTGCGAAGCAGGAGACAAGAGTAGTAAGTCTGGTCAGGAGCCGTTCAGAGACCAGTGGCTGCGTGGTTGTGGTCTTAAATTAGTGCTTAAACGTGCATCTGTCTGGTCTGTGCTGTAGACGCTCGAGATAGTTTTGTACTTTGTGTGCTTGCGGGTACGAGCACAAGGGGGGAATGACCTGTTCAGGGTAGCTGAGTGTAAAATGATCATGTTTAAATATTTGTGGCGTTGCAGTACGTGGGCTAGGTGAGTGAGCGTTGAGTACTGGTTAGGATAGCGCGGTGGTTACTGGGTTTTGTATGGCTCCTGGTTGGGTGTTTGTTCATGAGGTTAGGTGGAGTGTAGACATTATTAAGTGTTAGTATAATGAATTAACTAGATAAGAATTTAGAAAACAGTAGTTGTTGTTAAATGATAGTAGAAGGTAGGCTGAAATCAGGTAAAGTGGGACAGTGCTAAAAATCAAATTTTCATAAATGTATAATGTATATTTCATTCAATTCATTAAAAGTCATTTATAAAGACACTGACAGTATAATGTGTTAAAAAGCTAAAACATATTGCTATAATATAATGAACAGAGTTATTCTACACATACCATAGTTCCAGAGGTCAACTTGACCAATCACAATCCTTGTTTCATATCCAGTAGACATTCAGCAATAAAACAGTGACAATTGTTGTGATTGGCCAATAAAATATTTTTTATATAACAGATAAGCTTGTGTCTTAGTCAACCTGATGTCCCACTCAATCTGACTTTACCCTATGAGTAATTAATTAATTAATGTAAAATAAAACTGTTATTAAGGGAGAATATTAAAATTGTTCAAACTAATTTAATGTTGCCTCTTAAACAGATTTCAAATACTATCTAAAGTTACATTTCTGCTCCTTTTTAGAAATCAGTCTAAGGACAGGAAATGGGAACAGGAGAGAAGCTTTTTGGGATTAAAAAACTCTTAGTGCCTACAGGTAGATTGCAGGAAATAGACAGTTCATTTAAACAGTGACCCAATCAAATCAAAATAGTATCCAATTTATAATAAATAGTAGCTGAGAGGGTAAATATTAATATACCACAAATGTCCCAATTCACCACATTAAGTCAATTGATGGAGTTTTGGAATGGCAAGGCACTTGAAGAAGAGGCAGATCCGAAGAAGGCGCAAGAAAATCAATCTACAATTCAAGATATGGTCAAGAAATATGTCAAGAAAAAAATGATACATGGAGGAAAAAAGACAGTCGCCCCAACAGAAGAACAGTGGAGGAATATAAGAAGTTATTACAAGGAAAAAATTAAGCAGTGTAAACTGAAGTCCACCAGAAATGCTATAATGAGGAAGATGAAACAATCAAAAATACAGAAGTATGAGAATGAGATGAATATGGCCAAAAAGATGTACCAATGGGCAAAAGAAATGAATGTAATGCAAGAGAGGAGAAATTTGTCCTCCATTTTAGTTCTCAAACAAAAAGAGGAGGGTGTGATTTTAAAGGAGGAGCTTCAGAGAGAAACTTTAAGAGAACCTGCTGTGAAAATATATCCAATATATCCAAAGCTTCCAAAGCTTGGAGAAGATAAACTACCACACAAATATTTCACACGCTCTAAAGACAGAAATTTCTGGGAAGAATCTGAAAAATCAGAAGAAGATGTTCCCCGACTAGAGAGTACATTACGATATGCAACAAGTCCATCCCCAGAAGATGAAGAATACGGCGATGATGTGTCAAGGAAAGATAATCCTCCTCCATATTCCGGTGTCACCAGTAAAGGTCAGAAATACAGGACACCCCCTGCTCTTCAGATGCTACCAGATCTGGATGTATGTCCAACCCCAAAGACAACTCATAAGATAATTGGAGGAGAGTTGGCGTTAAAATCTGTTGAAACACGGCCGAGTGAACTAGAAGAAAAAATAGAAGCAGTCCAAAACCAAGTGATTATTCTGACTCATATCGTGGAAACGGAGAAAAAGATGAGGAAAAGTGATATGGGGAGACACATGAGGAGGCAAGAAATAGACTTTGATCAAGAAGACCATGCAACTGTTTACCCAATAAGAATGGATGGTCAACAAGTAGTATACCAGCCATTTTCACTGAAGGACTGGAGTGCTTTAATGCTCACACTTCCAAGGCTAACTAAAGGTGGTGTCCCATGGATGAGAGCCCTGATAAAACAGACTGCCGGAGATAAATTGTGTTGGGGAGACATACAAGCTGCCATAACCAAAGCTACTGATGAAACAATTGCTGAAAATATCAAAAGAGCTGTGGACAGGAAACTAAGGATACAGCTACGAAACAATCACGCTCTTCATATTTTCCGTGACGCTCTAGAGGGAGAACTCAGGACAAGATTTCCATGTATTATCACTGATGAATTATTGTCTATGCAGATGGGAGACAAAGAAGATTATTACAGCTACAAACAACGTGCCACAAATCTGTACCATGATGTCACGGGTGATGCAGTTGAGACAGGGACTGGTATGGCAATCATCTTTCGGTCAGCTTTGGTCAAAGCTATGCCTAAGCCGGTTCAGGAGGCGCTCCAGAATGTAATGGGACTGTATAATATACCTGAGGAAGAATTTGATGCACATTGCAATCATCAAATAAACAAGTGGCAGAAAAATAAGAAGGAGATTGAAGAAAACAAACAAGCGTTGGAACTGGCTGCTATGAAATTGCGATTGCAGAAATACCAAGGTGAACTTAAGGAAAAGAAGATGTGCTGAAGGCTTTAAATATCACTCAATGATTTGGAATTGAAGTTGCCATCACATCTGCCATCCGGGGTGAAGAAAGTTGACCATCCTTCACCACAGGAGCTCCAGGGGAAGAGGAGGACAAAAGGGGGAGAAGGGATTAGAAGGAAAAGGAGAGTATAGGCCATGTTTGTTTGGAAAATTCTCGATGTGTATTTTTGACAATGCCAATTGTTGTACTTTCTATTGTTCTAGTGTGGTGGTACATTTCACATACCCATAGAACTATTGAGACTGGTCTCGGACAGCCAACAATCAAAACAATGAGCCACGATGCAACCAACTTGACAAAAAAAATTAAAGGTAAGAAACAAGTAACGCTGAAAAGAAAAAAAAGGGACACTAGACACACCCCAAAGATTGTAAAATATTGCTATGAGGGACAAACTTGTAACATACTTTTTGATGTATGTGAAGTGCTAGACTGTATGCTAGATATACCCGCTATAGATCATGTGCTAAATGTACAATTTGTCTGTAAGGATACTTGTCTGTCAAAAACAGATGCCTATGGACACACAGTTATAGAGACTGCCAGAGTTATAACTAGTACTGATGGACAACAAAACGAGGAAGAAAACACTTTTACAACTGATCTACAGCAGAGAATTACCTTAACGAAACACAGAAAGAATGATGGATCTTATCAAGCAGATCTAAAACATTGTAAAGAGCGCAAATCAATTACTCAACGATGTAATCCTTTGATACTATCTATTAAAAATCCAACATTCAATGATTCTGGAATATATTCTATAGGGTTCGAGTGCTCTAAAAGTATTTCTATACCATGCAATAGAAAAACAAATTTGAATTTTGAAGGCTACATCCAAACAACAATTTTAAAAGCTAATAGACCTGCTCCAGAAAATGATCTAATTTCCTTGACCGAAGCAATAAAAATCGAAACAGGGCTAGAAATGAATGAAAATACTTGGCTGAAATGGGTACAGTACACTGCACACACCTTAACTACGGAAGACTGCATTGTATGTTCCGCAGCCAGACCACGATTGACTACCACATCTATACCATATTCTAATGAGGAAGACCTGACCTGTATACTTAAACTTTTCACTAGCAAGGTGTTTGATAAAACTGATGCATGTTTCCACCTCCACCATAAACTGCCAGTGGTTTTCTCCAAAGATGTACCTACATTTTGGATTATGGGAACAGCTAAATATACCTGTTTTCTTAAAGATATTATTACACATACAGATGCAAGAAGTGATGATAAGAACGAAATAGAGAGTTTTGCTAACAATTTCTGTAATCAGACTTTATCTTCTGATAATTATGGAAAATTTGCTCTTTTGACTAATCACTCTACTGCCCGCGCTGATATTTGGTGGTTATGTGCAGATTTACGTCTGTATGCTATTTTATCAAAAACATGGTCAGGCATTTGTGCCCCAGTAATGTTAATTATCCCGTTCACCATAGGCCCAGCAAATTCACTAAGCCTTATACAAACTCAATTGCCATATAGAGCTATCACAAGACATAACTACGTGAACAAGAGGTCGTTGTCAAGTCAGTCTAAGCCCAAACCTCATGGATCGTTTAATGAGGACATCTACCTCAGTGCTATTGGTACACCTGATGGAGTTCCGGAGGAATTTAAAGCACAAAACGTAATTGCAGCTGGGTTTACGTCAGTTTTATTTGCAGGGGTAACTGCTACTAAAAATGTTGTTTGGATACCTGTTTGGATTACCTTTATTACAATCAGTAGAGATTTATCAATTATACAATTGAGGCAATAGAAGGCATTGTTGAGCAATTGGGCCCTACGTCGCTCATTGCTTGGCAAAATCGGATCGCCCTTGACATGTTACTCGCCAAAGAGTCATCAGTATGCAGCATGTTCGGAGCAGAATGTTGTACTTACATTCCGAATAATACTTCCCCTGATGGAAGTATTGCTAAAGCTTTGAACAAACTAAAGTTGTTGTCCACAGAATTTGTTAGGAACTCTGGTGTGTCTGAAAACACTTGGTCAAATTGGCTCTACGGAATATTTGGACCTTGGACTGATGCTATAATGTCTGTAGTTATTACAATATTAACTGTCATCGCTATATTAGTAGTAATTGGATGTTGCATTATCCCTTGCCTTCGATCACTGGTAGAACAATTAATTGCTACTGCCATAACACAGAAAACTCCTACGTCTCAGATTTTGCTACTCTCTGTAGAGTCTTAAAAGTCCCTAACTATTGATTAAACTGCACCGTTTGACCTTCTGACTTGAAGGAGGTAAAATTCATAATTCTAAAAGTCCCAGTAAGCGTTCCTTGTTTCTTATTTTGCTGTCCGAGAGTCATATATTTTCATTTGTGTGTTATATTTGCATGAGTGTGGGGTTGTGTTATAATTGGGGGAAAAAAAACAAAAAAACAAAAAAAAAACATACTTTTTATTACTACTTTTACTACTATTACTTTATTATTATTTTTATTTCTTTACTCATATTATAGGAATTCTATGTGAAGGTAGTCCTCTGTTTTCATTTCTGTGATCATAAATGATCAAAAGGGGGAAACTGTGAACTATTTTCTTGTGTTAATATTAAGGAATGATTGAAGGAAACACATAGGTGCTTTGATTCTATTTTAACTTGAACATATGGACCCTATGACAAATGGAGTTTAACCTGTTGACCTTGTGACCCTTGAAGTTGGCTATTCAAAGAAGTGAGATGGCTCTGTAAAGACTTGTGTGTTACCTTATATGGTGAGCTAGAAGCTTAACATATAGGATCTATACATAGACAACAAGGATAGAATAGCAGCTGCATGCATCAACAGGTGGGATAATGTTTGAGTTTAACTATAAAAGAGGTCTCGCAGAAGGAGGCCCTTCAGAGACGAGGAGGGAAGACCCACCATAAAGGCCTGTATCCTGTTGTAGCCCGAATAAAGATCTTTTTGAAACTGCTCCACGCCTTCTACATTTTTGTTCTGAGGTGTCTTAAAGAACCAGAAGCTTACAGAATATTGCTGTTTTGTGGTTGGATTCGTTAATATTGATGGGACAAGATCACCCCGCCCGTAGGCCCTGCAACCTTAAGAATGCCCTGTCTCATCTGATCTCAGAAATCTTGGAAATGGTCAGTACAAATAATAACATTGAAAATACCTGTTCAGCTGTGTACATGAGTAATGTAGTTGGCCTGCTTAAATTACTCATAGCTAATTAACTAAAACTCCAAATTTAATGTGTAATTACCCCACCTTGTTTGACGCATTTTCAAAACAGCATTAAACTAGACTCCACTATTGATGTAGGTTAGATGCTGCCCCAGAACAGAGGTAAAGTTTAGAGGCAGAATAGAGGTCAAGGTAAGAGAACACCCCAGAACAGAGGTAAAGTTTAGAGGCAGAATAGAGGTCAAGGTAAGAGAACACCCCAGAACAGAGGTAAAGTTTAGAGGCAGCCCCAGAACAGAGGTGTCAGTGTTCACAGGATTCTCTTTACACATGTAATACAGTTAAATAGGCAGACAGACTGATACTTTATTTATCCCGAGGGAAATTAAAATGTTGGTGCAGCAAACTGTTGCTGCAACATTTCCGTCTCGCTTCTTGGACACAGTCAAAGGTCTCAGTGCAATTTAACAGAAGGACTGGTCAGGGCGGCTCAGCAGATCCTCTATCAGGGCATTTTGAGGAGAGGAAGAGCCAATACTGTTCCTGTGTCCTACAGCATCACTGCAGGGTCCAGTGGGGGTCAGGTGAACAGAACAGGAAAGGCCTCGCTCTTACTCCGCTCTGGTGTTTTGGCTTGGGGATGAAATGGTTCATTCCCTCAAAGTGTTTCCTCTGGAAGAATTCCTGCCACATTTGCTGCAACATGTGGTGTAAATATGTCGCAACTCAAATGTCCATAGCTAGCTCCTTCACTAGCTCCCTAGCTAGCCACTTGAAATAGAATAAAAAATGAAAAATATATCTGGATGAACACAACAGTGGAAAGATCTCACTCATACAGGTTTAATAACACCAGTTACTGTCACTTTAAACAACTGTAATTCACTTGAACTGTTTTACTGCCCATATTGTATATTTTGTATCTGTATCATATTTTGTGTTGCACCATAAGACCAACACCAAAGCAAGTTCCTATTTGTGAATTTTCTTCACTGACAATAGGAACACAACTTATTTTTATCCTAAATTAGTGTTGATGTGAGAAGAATGTTTAATTTAAAGACATTTGGAACAAAAGCAGAGCATTAAAAGCAGTGGCCTAAACATCTGCGTCGATTAGTCTGTAAGTGAAAAGTTTGTATATTTATGACTGGGAACAAAACACAGGTCATGTGTTGGTCATTCCTCCATATCGATCTGACTCTTATTTCGTGTCATTCAGCGCCATCTGGGGGTTCTGTCCTGTCACTGCAGTTAAACTACAGTACATTTGATTTACAAACATTACATTACTTCATCTCTCTCTGGTGGATGTGTCGACGTATTGCAAACAATTCATCTGCGGAGAAGCATTTATTAATTTCACCTATCGAATATTGCTATTTTGTGGTTGAAATTTTATTATTATTGTTGAAATGTATTATTATTATTATTATTATTGTTATTATTATTGTTGTTGTTATTATTATTATTTTATTATTACTATTATTTTATTGGTAAAGTGTTGTTTGAGGAAATGGATGAGCATTGTGATTATCTTAAATATCATTACCGCCCTCTAGTGTTTTTTGGTCGATGGTGCTGTTGCTGTTGGAGTCTTTTCATGGGTTTTCAGCATCCTGTATATGCGACATGTTGAGGGAAGACATAATGGCACTATGGCTGAAGTTACTTAGTTCTGCTTTAACAGCGTTTTACTGAAATGATTAGTCACCCTGTCATTGGCACTTAAATGTGAGACAGATTTGAATCATATCAAGTGTATATTGTACCAAACCAACCAAAACGCCTATTGCTGCTACAAGAAAACTGTAAACTAAATGATGAAACATAGGAAATGTGAGGGTTGGGGTTTGTTTGATTTGAGTGGTGTAGGTCTCGTCTCTGATGGAGTTTTCATCTGCATCCTTTGTTTCAAATCCATTCACTTCCCTCTTGTTTCCTGGGAGCTCTAACCTCAGCATCCAACTTTCTGCTGTCTGTACAATGTAATCACCAAACACAACTGACATGAATCCATTTTATTTGAACATTTAGTGAATGTTTATTGTGTTTCACAAATGATTTTGTTTAAGTGGAGTTGACATTATGTATTTACAGATTTGTCAGAGCACTGAATTGTCTGTTACAAACAAGATGTTAAGAATCACTACAGCAGGAGGTTGGTCCAGTCACAGTTTCGTACGGGGGCAGTTCAGGCAGTAGTGTGTTCAGAACAGAGTTGGAGCACATGTTTGGTGAGCCACAGCCCTGGACGATGGTAGATCGTAGACGAGTGGTTGCTGAAAAATCAGAACGTCTCATCATAAGTTTTAATTGAAATGTTTATCTTGTTTTCCTCAGGCTGAGGTTTCACTTTGATGATTTTAAGCAAAGCAAATCAATATATAATGTGCCTGTAAATAACAAGTGTATTCCACTGATTTAAGACAAACCTGTAGTTGAGAAGCACACGGTCTCCAGTACATTACATTGTACAGAAGTATTGCATATGCCTGTCAGAGGATTACAGGTCGGGCACCCCACAGAGTCAGGTGCAGGGGGGGGTGGCACTGCAACATAAACCAGTACATCAGTTAATCTTTAACCATGAGCTCCTTATTTTCTTTGATTCCCCACATTTAATGTTGATTTAACTCTTTCCATTTTTGTCTTCGTTTTTAACAAATGAAGTGTACTCACAAGTTGGGGGATCTTTGTTGCAGTTTGTTGAGTCACAACAGGTGGCTTGTGCAAACACCTGACCAAATCCAGTGTCTACGGAGTGTGTGTGTGTGGCTGCAGCTGGACACAGTAGGGTGTCTGCACATTTCTTTATTATTCTGGTAGATGTAGCTCCATTTTGAGTAACTAAAAAGGATTAAAAGTTTGGAAATTATTTTAAAGAAATTATCTAATTTCCTAAAAAGTAAATATGAATGAATTTTGTGATGAAATTTTACTTTGTGTTGTTGATACAAAGCACATGGTTTCTGTTACTGGACAGGGATGTGGATTTGATTTGGCACATGTTGGATCAGTGGGGTCTGTACAAATGCTACAGCTGATTGCAGAACCTGTTGAAACACAACACAAATCTTTCATAAATAAAGCCGCAAGCGGCATCGAATGGCCCTCACGGGCCGTGCTTTGCACTCAGCTGACCCAGCGCTCCCCCGGGTGCCGCTGATGCTCCCCTGGGTGGCGCTGATGAGACTCTTGTCTCTGTGTGTTTGTGGCTTTGTGCTAAACTTGTCACTAAACAGATAAAGTCCACACACACTGGAGATGCTGATGTGCTAACATAGACAAACATGGGCACTTTGGGACATTACCATGGCAACACCATACAAAATACAACTTTGGCCCCTGGACTTTTTTGTTCAGGCTGACCTGAAGAATCACTGTACCAAATTTCAGGTTCTTCAATTAAACTCATAAGGCATTATATCACTTCGAAATGTAAGAAATTTTGGAAAAGCCATAAGGATAACAATGGGCGCTTTGACACATCGCCATGGAAACCCAGTGAAATATACCATATTGTTGTCATGGACTTTTTTGATCGGGATGACATGCAGAGACATTGTGCCAAATTTGAGAATATTCTGTGAAAGTAAAATATTTTTTATGAATGGGAATTTATCTGATGTTTCCCATTAGGATAACACTGGAGCTTTCGTGCATCACCATGGCAACCCGGTTAAAAATACCATATGGTTTACATTGGCTTTTTTGATAGAAATGACCTAAAGTAATTTTGGGCAAAATTTGTACATTTTAGAACAACTAAAATTTGGCCCTCCACGCAAAATTTTGTAGTGTTCTGTAGGGGGCGCTATCACACCATTTTTGCTTGTGTCACAATCAGTAGGCTTTGGCACAAAAGTTTTACAAGTGATTCAAATTTGAGGACAATCCGACTTTGTATGCCCGAAAGGGACCAAATTTA
Source organism: Odontamblyopus rebecca (assembly GCA_030686955.1). Lineage (NCBI taxonomy): Eukaryota > Metazoa > Chordata > Actinopteri > Gobiiformes > Gobiidae > Odontamblyopus > Odontamblyopus rebecca. The sequence goes on along the minus strand of CM060665.1, from coordinate 36,559,652 downwards.
AACATTGGGAAATTTCAAAAAACCTGAACAAATTTTGCGGCTTCGCCGCACATAAACCGTGACAGCTTTAAAAAAAATACAGCTATCGTTTGATGCCCCACTTCTCTAGATGATGTATGGCAATTTTCACCCCTGGGGGCAAAGCGCCTTCAGAGGAGTTCGTTCAAATGTGAAGTGAGCGAAAATGCTGACTCAGCATGTTTTGTATTTCAATCCAAGATGGCCGCCTTCTGGTTTGTCAGGGTACGTTTTACATTGACTTTTTTTGATTGAGATGGCCTAAAGTAATTTTGGGCAAAATTTGGTACATTTTAAAAAAAAATAAAATTTGGACCCTCCATGCAAAATTTTGTTGTGTCCTGCAGGGGACGCTATCACACCACTTTTGCTCGTCGGGGTCGGCCATTGACTCTTATTGATTTCCATTCATTTTAGCAGCTATAAATATGGGCCATGCCTTTGGCATGAGGGCTTGGATACAGCTTCATGTGAAGAGTGTGTTTGGGGACAGGAGGCGCTTCGCGCTACTTTTGAGTGAATGGGCTTCACCCATTCACTCAATGTTGACGATGACTTGTTAGCAAGAACAAATATGCATGTCCCATGCCTTTGGCATGGGTTGCTAGGATACTGCTGTTCACGCAGGGTGTGATCGAGGGACGAAGTTGACAACGATGATGCCTGGGCGAATCGTTGCGAAAGCAATAGGCCCTACGCCCTGTAGGGGCTCGGGCCTAATAAATAAAAAATAATAATTTTAGTAAAAAACATATATCCTTTAACATAGGAAATGCATATTATAAATTTTTTTAAAGCTTTCGAGATTTGTGGGGTCATCGAGGGACGATCAATGACCCCACGCAGGGGGCGATCGAAGGACGAAGTTGAGCGCTTTGTGCTGAACTTCGTAAGACAGTTGACAACGATCGTTGCAAAAGCAATAGGCCCTACGCCCTTTAGGGGCTCGGGCCTAATAAAATACACTGAACACTGAACAACACAGGAACACTGATGCTTCTCTCTTAGGTGCACAAGTAATGTTCCCTGTTATAACACGTCTGTAAGTCTTTAGCTGTCCTGGTAAAACACACAAATACAAATACTACAAGAAGGGTCAAGTATTCTACTGAAACATGATTAATAATGAACAGATTTATGCTTTTCCCAAAAATGACCCATCATTTTGAAAACAAGTAAATTATACCAGAAGGTACAAGGTAAGAAACACAAATGTTCATCCCTTTTAATATGGCATGATTCCATGTGATGTTACTATTAATACTTGTACCAAGTACACAGCAGTTTGCTGCTGGTGCAGATTGGCCTGTCCACAGAATTCAGACTGGAGAATGTGAATTGTTAAACATTGTCTATTGAAAAGTCAAATAAACTCTAACATAATGTAAATCATAGCAACAATAGCAGCAACAATAAAGCCTTAATGGGGATAAGAAATGTTACCTGTGGCAGGGGCAGTTGTAGTTGGTGCAGGGGTAGTTGTAGTTGGTGCAGGGGTAGTTGTAGTTGGGGCAGGAGTAGTTGTAGTTGGTGCAGGAGTAGTTGTAGTTGGTGCAGGGGTAGTTGTAGTTGTGGCAGGGGTAGTTGTAGTTGGGGTAGGGGTAGTTGTAGTTGGAGCAGGGGTAGTTGTAGTTGGGGTAGGGGTAGTTGTCGTTGGGGCAGGGGTAGTTGTAGTTGGAGCAGGGGTAGTTGTAGTTGGTGCAGGGGTAGTTGTAGTTGGGCTAGGGGTAGTTGTCGTTGGGGCAGGGGTAGTTGTAGTTGGAGCAGGGGTAGTTGTAGTTGGTGCAGGGGTAGTTGTAGTTGGGGCAGGGGTAGTTGTAGTTGTGGCAGGGGTAGTTGTAGTTGGAGCAGGGGTAGTTGTAGTTGGGGTAGGGGTAGTTGTAGTTGGGGTAGGGGTAGTTGTAGTTGGAGCAGGGGTAGTTGTAGTTGGGGTAGGGGTAGTTGTAGTTGGGGTAGGGGTAGTTGTCGTTGGGGCTGGGGTAGTTGTAGTTGGAGCAGGGGTAGTTGTAGTTGGGGTAGGGGTAGTTGTAGTTGGGGTAGGGGTAGTTGTCGTTGGGGCTGGGGTAGTTGTAGTTGGGGTAGGGGTAGTTGTAGTTGGTGCAGGGGTAGTTGTAGTTGGAGCAGGGGTAGTTGTAGTTGGAGCAGGGGTAGTTGTAGTTGAGGCAGGGGTAGTTGTAGTTGGAGCAGGGGTAGTTGTAGTTGGAGCAGGGGTAGTTGTAGTTGGGGCAGGGGTAGTTGTAGTTGAGGCAGGGGTAGTTGTAGGTGGAGCAGGGGTAGTTGTAGTTGGGGTAGGGGTAGTTGTAGTTGGGGTAGGGGTAGTTGTAGTTGGAGCAGGGGTAGTTGTAGTTGGGGTAGGGGTAGTTGTAGTTGGGGTCGGGTTCGTTGTCGTTGGTGCAGGGGTAGTTGTAGTTGGAGCAGGGGTAGTTGTAGTTGGGGTAGGGGTAGTTGTAGTTGGAGCAGGGGTAGTTGTAGTTGGAGCAGGGGTAGTTGTAGTTGGAGCAGGGGTAGTTGTAGTTGGAGGGACTGTTGTGGTAGGTGATGAGCAGGAGGTTGGTCCTTTCACAGATCTGTACGGGGGCAGTTCAGGTAGTAGTGTGTTCAGAACAGAGGTGGAGCACGTGTTTGGTGAGGCACAGCCTTTGGCTGGGAGATTGGACGATGAAGCTGATGTTGCTGAAAAATCATAACAGTTGTAGTAAATAATCAGAACAGCTCATCATCAGTTTGAGTTGAAATGTTTTACTTTCATTATTTCAAACATGTTCTTCATGAGCTTAGAAGAAGGAAATAAATATACAAGCCTGTAAATAACAAGTGTATTCCACTGATTTAAGACAAACCTGTAGTTGAGAAGCACTTGGTCTCCAGTACATTACATGTTACAGTAGTGGCACATATGCCTGTCACAGGATTACAGGTCGGGCATTGCAGGGAGCTGTCTCCAGGGGGCGATGGCACTGCAACACAAACCAGTACATCAGTACATCTGTAACCATAGTAACCCCTTTATTTTCATAGAATCCACAAATGTATTGTTTGTGAATATAACACTCACATTCTTTCAGTGTTTGTCTTTTTAACAAATGAGGTGTACTCACAAGTTGGGGGAATTTTGTTGCAGTTTGTTGAGTTACAACAGGTGGCTTGTGCAAACACTTGACCAAATCCAGTGCCTACGGAGTGTGTGTGTGTGGCTGCAGCTGGACACAGTAGGGTGTCTGCACATTTCTTTATTATTTTGGTAGAAGTAGCTCCATTTTGAGTAACTAAAAAGGAACAAAAGGTTTTAATTTATCAACATCATGAGTAATTTCCTCAAAAGTAAATATGAATGAATTTTGTGATGAAATTTTACTTTGTGTTGTTGATACAAAGCACATGGTGTCTGTTACTGGACAGGGATGTGGATTTGATTTGGCACATGTTGGATCAGTGGGGTCTGTACAAATGCTACAGCTGATTGCAGAACCTGTTGAAACAACACAAATCATTTATAATAAAATACACTGAACACTGAACAACACAGGAACACTGATGCTTCTCTCTTAGGTGCACAAGTAATGTTCCCTGTTATAACACGTCTGTAAGTCTTTAGCTGTCCTGGTAAAACGCACAAATACAAATACTACAAGAAGGGTCAAGTATTCTACTGAAACATGATTAATAATGAACAGATTTATGCTTTTCCCAAAAATGACCCATCATTTTGAAAACAAGTAAATTATACCAGAAGGTACAAGGTAAGAAACACAAATGTTCATCCCTTTTAATATGGCATGATTCCATGTGATGTTACTATTAATACTTGTACCAAGTACACAGCAGTTTGCTGCTGGTGCAGATTGGCCTGTCCACAGAATTCAGACTGGAGAATGTGAAGTGTTAAACATTGTCTATTGAAAAGTCAAATAAACTCTAACATAATGTAAATCATAGCAACAATAGCAGCAACAATAAAGCCTTAACCTAGGAATTGCCACAGCAAATTAACGATTCAGAAATAAATATTCCATATTTTAATGCTCAAAAGTCCTAAAAATGGCATCCATAAAAAGAACGGAAACTGTATGAATAGGTTGTTTGCCTGATCTACGGAACTTTTTCTTTTGTTGCTTTTGTGCCAAACTTACCAAAGAAACTGTAATATGACCACAATTATCTGATACCCAGGGAAAACACAGACATGTAAATTTAAATTGGGATTATAGTTTACAAATGTAGTGATGCTGTCCTATGACCTATACATTTATCAATATTGCAAAGTTTCAACTGTTGCAATATTGATTTGGACCAAGTAATTGCATGTAACATAATATAAATCATAGCAACAATAGCAGCAACAATAAAGCCTTAATGGGTATAAGAAATGTTACCTGTGGCAGGGGCAGTTGTAGTTGGTGCAGGGGTAGTTGTAGTTGGTGCAGGGGTAGTTGTAGTTGGGGCAGGGGTAGTTGTAGTTGGGGCAGGGGTAGTTGTAGTTGGGGCAGGGGTAGTTGTAGTTGGTGCAGGGGTAGTTGTAGTTGGTGCAGGGGTAGTTGTAGTTGGGGCAGGGGTAGTTGTAGTTGGGGCAGGGGTAGTTGTAGTTGGTGCAGGGGTAGTTGTAGTTGGTGCAGGGGTAGTTGTAGTTGGGGCAGGGGTAGTTGTAGTTGGGGCAGGGGTAGTTGTAGTTGGGGCAGGGGTAGTTGTAGTTGGTGCAGGGGTAGTTGTAGTTGGTGCAGGGGTAGTTGTAGTTGGGGCAGGGGTAGTTGTAGTTGGGGCAGGGGTAGTTGTAGTTGGGGCAGGGGTAGTTGTAGTTGGGGCAGGGGTAGTTGTAGTTGGTGCAGGTGTAGTTGTAGTTGTAGTTGGGGCAGGAGTAGTTGTAGTTGGTAAAATGTTACAATCATTAGTTGTACAGCAGGAGGTTGGTCCAGTCACAGTTTCGTACGGGGACAGTTCAGGTAGTAGTGTGTTCAGAACAGAGGTGGAGCACGTGTTTGGTGAGGCACAGCCATGGACTGGGAGATTGGACGATGAAGCTGATGTTGCTGAAAAAGCAGAACAGTTGTATTAACCATAATAATAACAGCTAATCAGAAGTTTTAAATGAAACTGAGCTCCCTTAAATTCAGCCTGAAAGACAGAACTTCCCTCCCATCTACCTCAGCTTCTTCAGAGTTTACCTCAGCCTTTATCATCTCACTCCAAATACTCCTCGCCGTCGCTCGTCGCACTTCCTCCCTTTCCACTCTGTCCAAACCCCTACGGCAGATGCACGGCCACTTGGGTTTATGCCGCACTCCACCTCCTCACCATCGCCCCCTTGAATTCTCATCACCCCTTCGACTTCTCATCGTCCCCTTCACTCTCCTCGGCCTCACCTCTACCTCCTCCAGTGTCCACGCCCCAGGGTTAAGACTCAGAAAAATCTGTTACTATGCCAAACCCGTCATCACACATCTTCTGTCAAAGCCTTACTAGGTTTCCTAATACTTTTTTTGTGTGTGTGTCTGTCTGAGTCTCTCCGGGTGGAAAGGTTTATCTAGTTTTCGAGATCCTTCAGGCTGAGATTTGACTTTCATTATTTTAAACATGTTATTTAAGAGATCACAAGAAGCAAATCAATATAAAATGTGCCTGTAAATGACGGGTGTATTCCACAGATTTAAGACAAACCTGTAGTTGCAAAGCAGCTGGTCTCCATTGAGTTACATGATATAGAAGTAGAGCATGGGCCTGTCACAGGATTACAGGACAGGCATTGCAGGGAGCCAGGTCCAGGGGCAGCCGGCACTGCAACACAAACCAGTACATCAGTACATCTGTAACCACAGACGCTTTATTTTCTTTGATTCCACCAATTTAATGGTTGTTGACCTCACGTTGATTTTATGTCTGTTTTTAACAAATGAGGTGTACTCACAGGTTGGGGTAACTTTGTTGCAGTTAGTTTTGTCACAACAGGTGGCTTGTGCAAACACTTGACCAAGTCCAGTGTCCAAGGAGTATGTGTATGTGTTTGTGCCTATATCTGGACACAGTAGGGTGTCTGCACATTTCTTTATTATTTTGGTAGAAGTAGCTCCATTTTGAGTAACTAAAAAGGAATAAAAGTTTGTAAATTATCCAAAACACGTCATTTCATAGAAAGAAAATATGAATTAATTTTGTGATGAAATTTTACTTTGTGTTGTTGATACAAAGCACCTGGTGTCTGTTACTGGACAGGTTTGTGGATTTGATGTGGCACATGTTGGATCAGTGGGGTCTGTACAAACGTCACAGTTGATTGCAGAACCTGTTGAAACAACACAAATCATTTATAATAAAATACACTGAACACTGAACAACACAGGAACACTGATGCTTCTCTCTTAGGTGCACAAGTAATGTTCCCTGTTATAACACGTCTGTAAGTCTTTAGCTGTCCTGGTAAAACACACAAATACAAATACTACAAGAAGGGTCAAGTATTCTACTGAAACATGATTAATAATGAACAGATTTATGCTTTTCCCAAAAATGACCCATCATTTTGAAAACAAGTAAATTATACCAGAAGGTACAAGGTAAGAAACACAAATGTTCATCCCTTTTAATATGGCATGATTCCATGTGATGTTACTATTAATACTTGTACCAAGTACACAGCAGTTTGCTGCTGGTGCAGATTGGCCTGTCCACAGAATTCAGACTGGAGAATGTGAAGTGTTAAACATTGTCTATTGAAAAGTCAAATAAACTCTAACATAATGTAAATCATAGCAACAATAGCAGCAACAATAAAGCCTTAATGGGGATAAGAAATGTTACCTGTGCTGCAGAAAGTCAGCGTTAGAGCCAAAGAAAACAGAATCTGTCCCTTCATGCTCATTTCTCTGGAGTTTCCTGTGTGTCTGCCTTTCGATTACTTGTGCTTTGGAGATGCACCTGCATCTTAAATATGTTCGAGCTGAATGGGCTGTGGCTTTTTAGGCTTTTGTTCTGAGTAATTTATTTTTCCGAGAATGCATCACACCCATTCAACAAACAAATAATAAGCTGTTAGTGAGATGCAAAATAAATAAAAAGATTTAGACAAACTTTAGTGATACACAAGGGAAATTATTTGGACATAGGAGCTCACTCATCACAAGATATTAGAATAAGAAAGACAAATATAAATGGTTATAATAAATTCTAAGTCGTGCCTCCTGTTGCACTGGTCTCACCCCCTCTAAATGCACAGCTAGTGAACTCCATATAACTATCATCTCTGTCCCTCTCTACTTCCAAACCTTCTCTTCTCATCTCATTCAGATACATTAAAGGAATCTACAGCGACACACTCTTCTCCCATATGGAAAATATTGATATCCCGGACTTTATATCCACACCCGATGACCTTGTTTCTCTTTATAATAATAGTCTCATTAATGTCCTTAACTCTCTTGCGCCTGTCAAAACTTGTTCTGTCTCTTTCACACGATCTGCCCCATGGTATTCTCCTGAACTCCATAAATTAAAAGCTAAATGCAGACAATTAGAACAACTTTACAATAAAACCGGACTCAGTATCCACAAAGAAATGTACAAAACCCACGTACTTCTCTACAAGGACCAAATCACTCAAACTAAAACAAAATACTACTCTGGCTTGATCTGCTCTCACGAAGGTAACACAAAAACTCTTTTCTCTTTAATGAATTCTATCCTCCAGCCCCCCGACTCTCTACCCTCCCACCTGTATTCTACTGACACCTGCAACTCTCTTCTGCTTTTCTTTAACCAGAAAATTCTGTCTATCCATCAATACCTTAACTGTGTTTCTCCAGATTCCTCTCCTGCACTCTTCCCTGTTGCTCACACATTCTCTCGCTTCTATCTCCCGGACATCTCTGAAATTTCTGTCCTCATTTAAAATTCTAAACCTTCTACCTATCAGCTCAATCCGTTTCCTACATCTCCAGTCAAAACTTCTCCCCCTGATTTCTGCCATTCTCCACTCCTCACTGTCCTCTGGAACTGTCCCCACAGCTTTCAAAACTGTAGCCATCACCCCTAATCTAAAAAAAAACCTGGTTCTGATCCCAACAACTTCAACAACCTTCGTCCCATTTCTAACCACCCTTTCCTTTCTAAAATACTTGAAAAAAATGGTGGCATCTCAACTCCATTCACACCTTACTCTCAACAGTCTCTCTGAACCATTTCAATCTGGCTTCCGTCCCTTTCACAGCACTGAAACCACTCTCATAAAAATCGCCAACGACCTTCTCACTGCAGCTGATTCTGGCCTTATCACCATTCTCATTCTCCTAGATCTCAGTGCTGCCTTTGATACCATTTCTCACTCTATCCTCCTCCACAGACTCTCCTCTCTTGGCATCACGTCCACCCCCTCCACTGGTTTCATTCTTACCTCTCTGGTCGCTCTCAGTTCATCCAATTTAAATCTTTCAGATCACACTCCTCTCCTGTCATTTGTGGGGTTCCCCAAGGTTCGGTCCTTGGCCCACTCCTTTTCATCAGCTATCTTCTTCCACTTGGCAGTATTTTCCATAAATTCAACATAAATTTTGACTGCTTCGCGGATGACACCCAGCTCTACCTCTCAAGCAAACCCACCCCCATGCTTCCACCCTCCTCCCCCTCCAACTGCCTATCAGAAATAAAAAAAAACTGGTTCACATCCAACTTTCTTAAACTTAACAGTGACAAGACTGAATTTCTTCTCATTGGTTCCAAATCTACTCTTTCCAAAACTCTTTCGCTCTCCATTGACAACTCCACTGTGTCCCCCTCCCTTCACGTAAAGAGTCTGGGTGTCATCCTCGACAGCTCTCTATCATATCAGTCACACATCAATAACATCACTCGGTCTGCTTATTTCCATCTTCGGAACATTAACCGTCTCCACCCTTCCCTCACTGTCCACTCAGCTTCTGTCCTTGTTAACAGCCTCGTCACTTCCCGTCTCGACTACTGCAACTCTGCTTTCTGGCCCTCCTCTTTCTTTCGTTGCTTTTGTGCCAAACTTAGCAGAGAAACTGTAATATGACCACAATTATCTGATACCCAGGGAAAACACAGATATGTAAATTTAAATTGGGATTATAGTTTTCAAATGTAGTGTCGCTGTCCTATGACCTATACATTTATCAATATTGCAATGTTTCAACTGTTGCAATATTGATTTGGACCAGGTAATTGCTCTGGAACTTTAGCAAAGAGGAGAGGTCAGAAAGCACCTACAGTATCTGTGACCCCTGCCTCATGTTCTTTCAGTTGTCACCCAGCTCCCCACAAGAGAGCATCTGGAGCAGCCAGGAGAGAGACAGAGGGACAGGGTTTTATCAAAGACATTCTACAATGGACGCCCGGAGTCCTCGCTCTCTGTAAATGTCTGTGCCTGTCTTTTGTTGTGTATTATTGCTGTAGCTGAATCTGACCCAAAGCAAAAGCTTTCATATTTTTTTTCCCCAAATTTAAATATTTATATTTTTATAGACAAATAACCTTTATGATTGATTAGCCTTAGTGACTGCTGCTCAGACCAGACCACATGGACGCTTGAAGAGTGTCTTCTGTTCCTCAAACAAACCTTGGAGATACCATCCATCTGTCCCCTCTGAAGACATCACATCGAAGAACCCGGATCGGACCGCACATCCACTAACAATGCATCTCTCTCTGGTCGTATATGCACAAATTGTAACAGAAAGGCTTGCTTATCAATCAGTGCAAACTCAACACATACTGTAACTTTAGATAACTCTGACATTGTACTCAATCTCATCTCTTTACAATCCATGTTCACATCTGCCTGTAGGATAACCTACACTCATTTGCATATTTTCATATTTATATGCTGTGGAACTTGGTCAATAAATATTCATGAACCAGTTTTACTTGATCAGTGTGATGTGTTATTCAGATTTTGGTCACTGTCACATCAAGAGCTTTACAAACATTCGGATCAAATGTTCAGTTAATTATTAATTAATTAATTAACATACATAATTGATTATATTGTACTGTAATAGTTCTCCACATTAGTTGAGTAGTGCCCTAAAACTCTTAATTCTAGTAAAGTCAGAACCACAAAGGCCATGTGAAGCTGCTTAGCTCAGAATAATCTAATTCCAGTTGATGAATCCAATCACCCCATTCTTTAAGTATCGGAAACCCTTCCAATAATACTCCAAAATCTCCCTACATAAACTATTATTATCATTACATGTAAAACATGAGTACGCCTTTGTTATTTTTATTGAACTGACTGAGCCAAAACCACTCCCTTTACTGGATTCCTTCTTCCTTCTTGCACACTTATTAAAGTCTTTTCAGTTCTTCCATTTGCTGTTGGTTTGTAATGACATTTCGAATGCACTGATCTGGGTAACATAACATTGTTGAGCTTTGACACATTCCTTTTAATAATACATCACACTGGGGGATGATCTACATGTCTATGATATCTCTAAAAATGTTCAGCAGTTACCATGGGAGCTGGTGAATAGAGGGTGCAAGTGCACTTCCTAAAAAAAATTCTAAAGTTATTTTGTATTAGGCTATATGTTTAATATTTTGTTTAAAACTGAACGTGTATTTGCATAGACATGTTTTTATCATGTTAAATGTGCTCATATCGCTGTATTTGAGTCACGTGGTGCATTTGAGTGCGCTGAGTCTCTGCGCCCCAATGGAGGTCTATGGAGGGGCCTGAAACATTTAGAAAATTTGCTTTTGCCCATTAGTTTGCATTGCAGCCCCTGTAAAACGCCGTAGTGCGCAGGGTGGGGGCGACTCACATCAAGTGATTGGTCTTCACAAACATTATCACAATTCTGACCAATGAGGATTCAGCTGCTCTGTCCCGCCTCAGCCCAACAGACTAATGCTACTGCTACAGGCTAATGCTAATGCTACAGGCTAATGAATGGAGAACTACAGAGCTGTGTACTGTGGCCTCTAGTTACTTTCGCCTAAACCGAAACAGGAGAGAGGGAGGAGAGACCTAAAGCACGGGACACTCACCGCCAGGACCGTGGCATCCGCTGCCGCCAGCGAGTTCCCCAGAGTTTTAGAACCAGCTCGTGCGCTCGGCTCCAGGACCTTGTCCCGTGGACCGGACTGGACCGGGACATATTGGAGACAGAACCAACAGGACAGTGGGTAGAGGACACACGCTGCATCAGTCCCCTGGAGAAGGTAAGAGGCGTGTTTTTGTTAGTTTGGGGCAAATCTGAGGACAGAGCCTCACAGTAAACAGTGTTATAGTGTTAACAGGTAAATGTGTAAATGAATGAGCGACGGAGCCGCTCCGGTGTTTCTGCCGTGTGCTGTAGGAGCGGCGCTGATGCCATGACCAGAGCATCATTTTTGCTGCATTTTCATGGCGTTAGGGGGGCTGGTTGTGGGGGCTGTTTGTGAGCGGTGTGTTACACTGTGTTATGTTGTGTTACGGTGTGTTACTTTGTGTTGCTTGGGTTGGGCGTGAGCAGGTGCATCAGGTTGTGTTGCTGCGTAAACTTTGCGCTTGGCTATGCATTGTGCTCCTGATAAAGTTCAGTAAATAGTGACTAAAATGACTAAAATCTGTTTCTGGCATTTGATAAAATTTTATATATCCTATACATAATACCTATATTTCTAATACATATTTATAATTTTGACTTATGCGCCCCCCCAAAAAATTATACCACCAGCCGCCACTGATGGTGACACAATTCACACATTACACATTCACACTGTCAAACTAATTTTAAGAAAGTCTGAAAAATCAAGATAAAAACACAATGGATTTAAAGAGCACATTTTCAGGTGGTAGCTTTATGTTCCAGTGTAAGGGTACAGGATATGTGATAGTTTATTTGGAGAAAGTTTAATAATGAGTTCAGAATGTGCCTGAGTGAGTTACCTCCCTTATTTGGTCACGTTTTTTACGGTAAACTAGTACCACTCCTAGTACCTGTCATTATCCTTAAGCTTTTAATTGCACATTTGTTTTACCATAAGAGTCAACAGAAAAGTAGTTCTGGGCTTTAGATTTCCCGCTTTGAGAATGTGGACACTTCTGAAAATCCATAAAGAACGAGGAAATAGATCTCTAAAATTAGTTTTTAAATACACAGTGCACATGTATTAGGGAAGTGGGGGATTTTTGACCATATCATGATTTGTACGCATATTCTCCAACTCTAAGCTTATAAACTTTAAGCATATTCGGTGACGAGTATTTGTCTAACAAGGGATGGTGTGGCCTAAGGAGGTCAACACACAACACCAAACAGATAAAGAAGAGATTTAACATGGCTCTGAAAAGTAAAAAATGTAGTTATTCAGAGGGATGCAGCACTACCGAGACTGTATAGTTACTGGGGAAAAAAGATGAAAATTAAGGAGATTTGAGAAGACTCAAACTTGAAGCCTCCGGGAACCCATTATCTTCCAGTGCTGTCATATTCCAAAACTGCAACCTACCTGGGAGCCCAGAAGTACAAGGTGTCCATTGCTCAGAGACATGTCCAAGGTGAAGAAACCTGAAACCCAACCACCACTGAACAACAAACATAAGGTGAAACATCAAGACTGGACCAAGAAATATCTGAAGACAGATTTTTTTTTTTCAATTAATTCAATTAAATTTTATTTCTCTAGCCCAGAATCACAGCAAGAGTTGCCCCAATGGGCTTCACAGTGAATAAACATGAACACATAATCTGACATAGACATCAGCAAACACATTCTCCCATCCTCAGTCTCTCAATGAACACACGATCCTTGGTGCCAGAGAGCAAAAAACCCACCGGCGGGTGCAGTATGGGAAAATTCTCTCCAGACACTGTTGCCAACCAGCTGTCGCCGTGCGGCACCTTCAGATTTCAGAGCTTTGAGGAACCAGTCAGTTTATAGGTTCAAGGGTTCGATGGACTGATGAGATGAGAGTGACCAAATGGATGTTCCCGAGGTTGAAAATATGGCCTTAAAATGTAAAAGATATACATGATATACAAAGTCTGCAAATGTATGAGTAGAGTAAATGAAGAGATTAGAGTTTTGAAAGTAGACAAAATTATAAATCTCTGGAGATTTTATGGTCATTGGGATTCCAATGGTGACAATGTTATTTGTTTTAAAAGAAAGCGCCAAACTGTTTTTCACCATGAGTTATTGACATATACTCTATTCTTCAACACAGAAAAATTGATGTTTGAAAAAAAGGAGCTCAAAAAGACCCTCGAAGGTTCTCAGGAGACCAGAGGGTTAACTAACCTATACAGGCTTGGGCTTTGGGTCTGTGCTGTGTGTGGAGAGTTGCTTTGGGGTAAATTGTCAAGTGCGTATGACAGACTTTTTCTAGTTTGGACTTATTTTGGTCAGATAGTACCTGTGGTAATTTGTGGAAAAAACAAGTGCAGCAGTACATCCTCTACTTATGTCATAAACATGGAGAATTCTCCCAAATTCTTTCAAAAAGGGACAATTTAACTGTCTGTAATGATAAGTATTGTGAAAAGAAGAGGTGAGCAGGCAGGTCAGCAACATCTAGTTAATGTGATTAACTTAGATTCAGAAGCAGGACGATGCCTCAACCGCCCTCTCCTCCTCTCTAGCCAATCACAGCTCACTTCTGCCACGCCTCAATTTCCCAGAAGCCTATTTGTAGCAGCCTGTCCCAGCAGCTCAGTTCGTCCGGAATAACTCGACCAGTGGAGCCGCTAACAACCTGTCAGATTCAAACATTGACCTGTCACACGTTTCCTAGTTCCACTTCACGAATTCCTGATGCCGCGATGTATCCCACAAGGATCCTATCCAGGGATCTGTAAGCCTTGAGGACCTTCCAACGCATGCCTGCTCCACGGTAGGACCCGCCAGCACTCCAGCCCACACTGCCCCAGCAAATGCTTCAGGCTCGCATTTGGCAGCCCTGCCCCGGTAACCACGGCATTCAGCGCATCCGCCTCCAGCGACGATGCCACTCAGCGTGGCGTGTTTCCCGCACACAGCTGCTGACGTACTCACTCCCACCTGTCCTCTACTACAGTCTCATAGCTCCCCCTATTGGAGAAAAATTGGGGCTGGTGATCTCGTCCCCTATGGTTGCTGTCAGACTATCAGGTCACCTCTTATCCCCGTCTCACAGGTTGCACAAATCCCCACACACATGCATCTTATCCCCATCCCTTCTTCCCTCAGACATCATGCACTAGATCAGGGGTCAGCAACCCGCGGTTCCAGAGCTGCATGCAGCTCTTTGATCCCTCTGATACAGCTCAGTTTTTGAAAATAATTATTTAATTAATTATTATTGTATGTATGTATTTTATTTTATTTTGTTCATTTTCAAAATGTAATTCTATGAAGATTATGGCAATCTTGTAACATCTAAATAAAATGTGTTAAAATCTTTTTGTCTACTATGGAGAATTCAAAGAAAAGAAAAGTGTCTGAAGAAAACAGGACGTTCAATGATACGGATGTCGCGGGGCTCAATGAAAACTCAGGCAAGAGCGATTTTCCAAGTACAGGAGGAATTTATTGTGCCAGTGCAAAAATCCCCAAACAGTGCAAAAATATTTGCAGTGAGCAAAAATGACCAGTCAGTATTTACAGCAAAAGGAAAGAAATGAGTCCAACTTTAACTCTCCTTTTCAACTTGCTGCAGCACACTGATGTTACCTGTTGTGTAACCAGTGGCAGACCAGGCTTACCTTCTGACTGTGGGAGTTGTAGAAAACTTACCTGTAGATGCTATCCTTGACTGGGATTTACCTGTTCTAATGGACTTGTTAAATGAAAGTGAAGTGTCTGAGGAAGTTGACTCTGGGGGAATGGGGACTGTTTGTTGAATGTATCTTGTACTGTTCTCACCCGAGCACAGGCAAAGGCCGGGGTCCAACCTCTGCCAGACTTGGACAGTAGTCTGTGTGAGGGCAGCACCAAAGGGCCAGGAAAGTCCCACCATTAACGGCGATTTGAAAAACAAATGTGGTCTGCGAAACCTGAAAAGGGTGAATGTTCTGTGTGTAATGTGCCAGAAAATATTGTTGAGTTGCAGAGCCATGATGAAACCTTTAAATGTCTGTTTGCTAAGTTGGGAAAAGAAACCAGTGATTGTTTGAATCAAGAGACGTGTATTATTGACAATGAAGTTTTGTATGTTGTTACTAATGAGTGCAAATGCCTTGTTGTTCCTCTTAGCTGTAGGAGCCTTGTCATGAATGAAGGAATTTATTGTGCCAGTGTCCAAAGTGCAAAAATCCCCAAACAGTGCAAAAAATATTTACAGTGAGCAAAAATGACCAGTCAGTATTTACAGCAAAAGGAAAACAATGACTTTAACTCTCCTTCTCAACTTTCTGCAGCACACTGAGGTTACCTGCTGTGTAACCAGTGGCAGACTGATTGGCAGCCAGGAAGGGCTCCCCTTTATGCCCCCTTGCTCCTCCCACTGAGCAATGTATAAAAATGATTATAGAAAACGATTGAATTTCAAATCTTCAAACAGGCAAACAGTAATAGTGTGTTGCGCGTCACAAGGTCAGCACCACGGTGCGAACAGCGCCTATTTCAACTACCGGGAAATAGTAACTCGGTTTGGCAGAGGCGCGCCGTGTTGGGAAAGAGACGGCGGCAGTGAACAGGTATGAAATAAAGTAGTCTAACGCGCTCAAGTGTGCACGCTTGGCGAATTAGTAGCAGAGGAAAGAGGGGGAACAGGCAGGTAATGGCGCATATGGCGTGGATGGATAACTGCAGGGAAAGTGGGGAGTGAACTCGTGTGTGTGTTCGCTCACTCTGCTGTCTTATCTAGAAATATGACCGATAGCATTCTTCACTTTATTTGACAAACCAGAGGTGGGGTCTGGGCACAGAGCAGTAGTTCAGAACACACCTCTGAGCTTCCTCCTCTCAATCACGTGCAAGTCCAGTGTTCAGGTTTAGTGCAGCAAATAGAGACTGTATTTGTTCCTCGCCCAATCAAAAGCAGTAGCCCACTTATAAAAAGAGCAATCTCCAAAAATCTAATAAAATAACTACCAATAGTACAATTAATAAACAATGAGTAAATGGTATTAATTGTGGCCTATTAAATGTCAGGTCTCTCTCTTCAAAAGCTCTCTTAGTAAATGATAGAATTATTGACAATAAAATTGATCTACTTGCCCTAACAGAAACTTGGCTACAACCAGAAGAGTTTGTGAGCCTAAATGAAGCCACGCCCCCTACTCATGTAAACTTTCATATAGCAGGAGTTTGCATAGAGGTGGAGGAGTAGCCGTCATATCACAGTCCAGTTTCCTTCTGAGTCCTAAACCTAAACATGTGTATAACTCATTTGAAAGTATTACACTGTCAAACAAGCACCCAGACTGGAAGAAACAGAAACCAATCATGTTTGTGATTATTTACCGGCCCCCTGCCCCATACTTCTTAACTGAGTTTTCTGAATTTCTATCCAGTATAATATTTGACTCAAACAAAATTGTAATAGTCGGGGGTTTTAACAGTCACGTTGATGATAACACTAACAGTCTAGCACATGCCTTTACAACTCTAATAGGAAACATTGGTTTCACTCAAAATGTAAATGAACCCACACACAGTCACACCCTGGACCTTGTTTTAACCTATGGTATAAACATTGGTCAGCTCAGTGTTCTCCCCCTCAACCCCTTAATTTCAGATCATTCTCTGATCACCTTTCAGCTCATTCTTGAGGGCTTCACTGTGCCAATAAATAAAACTCACAATAAAAGATCATTAAATGATCGATCTGTAGGAGAATTTAAGGACAAAATTCAGCCAATATTCAGCCAATATTCAGCTGTGAGTGTGAAGGAAGCAGCTTCCACAGCTCCAGTCCCACAGTTACTGATCAGTTTGTTGACAGAGCAATGCTCTCATTAAAACCAGTTCTAGACAAAGTAGCTCCACTAAAACAAAAAGTTACTAAACCAAATCGAGTTTCACCATGGTTTAATTCTGAAACTCGTCTTAAACAAACAGCCCGCAAATTAGAAAAGATATGGCGCCACTCCAGCTCAGAGCAGTCTCTGCCTGGAAAAATAGTCTCTTAATTTATAAAAGGGCCCTACGTAAGGCTAAGACCAGGTATTACTCAACTCTAATAGAAGAAAACTGGAACAATCCCAGGTTTTTGTTCAGCACTGTAGCCAGGCTGACCACCAGCCACAGCTCGGTAGAACCGTGTATTCTGGCTACTCAAAATTGTGATGACTTTCTAAAATTTTTCAATAATAAAATCACAATTATCTGAGACAAATGAAATAAAATTGCTCCCACAATCAGCCTTGATCAAGTTAAAGCTTTGGAATTAGAGGCCTCTGTAAAGCAACGTAAAATTTTGGACTGCTTCTCCACAGTAGAACAAGCAAAGATCACATCAGTTGTAATGTCCTCCAAAACTTCAACTTGTCTTCTAGAAACAATACCCGCTAAGCTTTTTAAAGAAACTTTCCCCCTAATTAATGGTATTATACTGAATATAGTAAATACCTCACTAGAGACAGGCTACGCCCCACAGTTCTTTAAATATGCAGTGATTAAACCGCTTCTGAAAAAACCCAGTTTAGACCCAGGCCTTCTGGCCAACTACAGACCAATATCAAACCTTCCTTTTGTTTCAAAAGTTCTAGAAAGAGTTGTAACTAAACAGCTTTGTTGCCACCTACAGGACAACAACCTATTTGAGATTTTCCAGTCAGGATTCAGACCCCATCACAGCACAGAAACTGCATTAGTTTGAGTCACAAATGATTTGTTATCAGCTGCAGACAATAGGCTGCTCTCAATCCTGGTTTTGTTAGGCCTCAGTGCAGCCTTCGACACGATCGACCACAACATCTTATTACCAAGATTAGAATGTGATGTAGAGATGAGAGGAGTGGCCTTGTGCTGGTTTAAATCCTATCTATCTGAGAGGTACCAGTTTGTCAATGTAAATGGTCAATCTTCAGAGTGCACTAATGTTAACTACGGAGTGCGGCAGGGTTCAGTACTTGGACCCATTCTGTTTATGCTCTACATGCTGCCCCTTGGAAATGTAATCAGAAAGCACAGCATTAATTTTCACTGTTATGCAGATGACACACAGTTGTACTTATCAATAAAACCTGGTCACAGTGACCATGTGGAAAAGCTCAATGCTTGTGTCAGAGACATAAAGACCTGGATGACAGTTAATTATCTCCTTCTAAACCCTTAAAAGACAGAGGTCATTATGCTTGGCCCCAAAAACCCGAGAAAGGCTCTATCAGATCAGATAGTAATAAATAATAATAATAAATTTTATTTGTAATGCACTTTACATTTCAATGAAATCTCAAAGTGCTACAGTGAAAGCATAAAAAGATGATAAAAAAAACACTTACAAAGTACATTTAAAACATCCTAGCACAAGGTAAACAAGGCAAAAACCTAGTAGGCCTTTTTAGACAGAAATGTCTTAAGTCCTTTCTTAAAAGCCTCCAGACTCTGAGGCATCCTCAGGGACTCTGGGAGGGCATTCCACAGGCGTGGGGCTGCAGCCTGAAAAGCTCTATCTCCCATAGTGGAGAGTTTGGTCCTTGGCTGATGGAGACAGTAGGTGGAGGATGAGCGAAGGTGTCGTGAGGTAGTGTATGACGTGAGAAGCTCTGAGAGGTCGGCTGGGGCAGTTCCGTGTATGCACTGATAGGTGAGGAGGCAGAGTTTGTAATGAATCCGATGTTGAATGGGCAGCCAGTGAAGTGAGCGGAGAACAGGGCTGATGTGGTCGTATTTACGCCTCCTCGTCAGGATCCTGGCAGCACAGTTCTGGATGTGCTGTAGCTTCTGTAGGCTCCTGCCAGAGATCCCAACGAGGAGGGCATTGCAATAGTCAAGTCGCGAGGAGACAAAGGCATGGATCAGTTTTTCAGAATCAGATTGGGAAAGGAAGGGACGGAGTTTAGAAATGTTTTTAAGATGGAAGAAAGACACTTTGGAAAGGTGGTGTATGTGACTGTCAAATGAAAGATGTGGGTCGAGTTTGACTCCAAGGTTTGTGACAGATGAAGAAAAGGGGATGTTGTGACCAGAGAGAAGAATACTTGAATTAGAGAATGACTGGGTTTGATGTGGAGTTCCAAATACCATAGCTTCAGTTTTATTGCTGTTTAGTTGGAGGTGGTTATCTGCCATCCATGCGTTTATCTCCTCGAGGCAAGTGTGGAGGACAGATGGTAGGGCTGAGGAGGAGGTGGGGTCCATTTTCATATAAAGCTGAGTGTCATCAGCATAACAGTGGAATGAAAGTCCATGTTTGCGGATGATCTGACCCAGCGGGAGCATGTAAATTGTACAAAGGGGCGGACCTAGGACCGACCCTTGTGGCACTCCGCAGGTGACAGTGTGGGGGAGTGATTTGGCCCTAAAGACACATACTCTGTTCTACCCGCAAGACAGGATTGGTCCAGAAGGATGAGGAGAGATGGTGAGCCCCGATCCCGGTCACGAGTAAGTCATTTATGACCCGGACCAGGGCTGTCTCTGTACTGTGGGCTGATCTGAAGCCTGACTGAAATTTTTCATACAGGCTATGAGTGAGAAGGTGGTGCTGCCACAACTTTTTCTAGGACTTTGGATAGTTTCCTTGGATGGCATCAGTGTGACCTTGAGCTCCACCGTGAGGAACCTGGGGGTTATATTTGACCAAGACTTATCATTTAAAGCCCATATAAACCAAGTCTGTAAAACAGCATCTTCCACCTCCGCAACATCGCCAAAGTTAGAAATATCTTATCCAGAAATGATGCGGAAAAGCTTGTCCATACATTTATTTCATCAAGATTAGACTACTGTAACTCTCTGCTGGCAGCCTGCCCTAAAAGCTCACTAAAAAGCATTCAGCTTGTTAAAAATGCAGCAGTAAGATTATTAATGGGAACAAATAGAAGAGAACACATTATTCCGGTGTTAGCTTCACTTCATTGGCTCCCGGTCGAGTTTAGAATTTAATTTAAAATCCTTCTTCTCACCTATAAAGCTGTAAATGGGACGGCCCCATCCTATATTACTGACCTGATAGCACCTTACAAACCAAACAGAGCATTTGGCTCACAAAATGCAGAGCTATTAGTGGTCCCCAGATTTAAGAAACTTACAATGAGAGGTAGAACTTTTAGTTACCAATCTCCTGTTTTATGGAATCAGCTTCCACCTCATGTCAGAGAGGCAGACACAGTCTCTACATTTAAGGTTAGGCTTAAAACATTCTTCTATGAGAAAGCTTATGGCCAGGTTAGCTAGGAGCAGGGATAACTCCACAGCTGAAGTCAGGCTGCTCTAGGAGTTAGATGCTGGGGGAAGTATGGTGCCCTGAGCCTCTGTCCTCTTATTCTAACTGCTCCTTCTCCTTCATCTCTGTCCCATAACCTCATGTCTTACACAGACAAATCAGTTCACTGCTGTTCACCAGTGTCTTTCTCTCTCACCTTCTCTTCCGCTCCCTCTGGGAGTGGAGCTGTCTCAGATGGTTCTGAGGTTCCAGATGTCCTCCTGTGAGCAGATGCTGACCCGACCTTAGCTACCCCTATCCACTCACCCGTCTGGATGGAGCCCCCACCTGCCTGGATGGATGCCACCTGCCTGGATGGAGCCCCCACCTGCCTGAATTGAGCCCCACCTGCCTGGTTGAAGCCCTCAACCCAAATAAGCCGATGGCCAGTCCCCCACACGTCTGCCTGTCCGTCTGAACCCTGCCCTCTATAAAGTGACTGGTTCCTCAAAGCTCTCAGGTCTGAAGGTGCACCGCATGGCGACAGCTGGTTGGCAACAGTGTCTGGGGAGAATTTTCCCATACTGCATTCGCCGGTGGGTTTTTTGCTCTCTGGCACCTCGGATCGTGCGTTTATCGAGAGACTGAGGATGGGACAATATGTTTGCTGATGTCTATGTTAGATCATGTTTCCATGTTTTTCACTGTGAAGCCCATTGAGGCAACTCTTGTTGTGATTCTGGGCTATATAAATAAAATTGAATTGAATCGAATTGAATTGAATTGTGTGTGTGATGAATCAGCATGTGTGTGCGGCCGCAGTACATTTAGGGGGGAAAACGCCGCCCAGAATCATCGATGAACTGGCTCCATCACATTATCCCTCCCTTCGGGAAGTTTGGCACTGTGGGGCAACCTGGACAGGTAATCAGCCACGACATTCATCTTGCGAGCACGGTGTCGAATGGCAAACGTGAAAGGCTGAAGGGCAAGGTACCATTCGGTCAGACGACTGTTATGGTCCTTCATGTTATTTATCCATGTCAGGGCTCGATGATTGGTCTCCAGGTTAAACTCTGATCCTAGTAAGTAATACCGCAAGCTTTCCAATGCCCACTTGAGGGCCAGCCCCTCTTTCTCAACAGCAGAGTAGCAGGTCTCACGTGGTTGGAGTTTGCGACTCAAGTAGAGTACTGGCTGCCCTTCTCCTGGTTGTTCCTGAGCCAGAACTGCTCCAAGGCTAACGGTGGAGGCATCGGCCTGAACCAGAAACCTCTCAGTGAAGTCTGGACTCTTCAGCACAGGGGACGAGCACAGGTGAACTTTGAGGGTGGTGAAAGCTTTTTCACAATCTTCAGTCCAAATGACTGGGTTCCGCCGCGCTTTGGCAGTGAGTGCAGTGAGGGGAGTGGCAATGGTGGCAAACTCTGGCATGAACCTGCCTGATCCTCTCTGCAGGTGGATCACTGACTTCCTGATGGACAGGAAGCAGCACGTGAGGCTGGAGAAGAATGTCTCGGATCTCCCGAACCATCAGCACCGGCTCTCCCCAAGGCTGTGTTCTTTCTCCTCTGCTCTTCTCCCTGTACACCAACTGCTGCATCTCCTCCCATCAGTCTGTGAAGCTCATCAAGTTTGCAGATGACACCATGGTCATCAGACTCATCTCGGACGGGGATGAGTCTGCCTACAGGACAGAGGTTGATCATCTGGTGTCCTGGTGCAGCCAGAACAACCTGGTGCTTAATGCCCAGAAGACAGTGGAGATGATTGTGGACTTTAGGAAGCACACAGCCCCACTCCCCTCCATCATCCTGACCGACACCCCCATCACCACTGTGGACTCATTCCGCTTACTGGGGATCACCATCACCCAGGACCTCAAATGGGAGCCCACCATCACCTCCATCATAAAGAAGGCCCAGCAGAGGATGTACTTCCTGAGGCAGCTGAAGAAATTCAACCTGCCAGCACAGACAATGGTGCAGTTCTACACTGCCATCATCGAGTCCATCCTCACCTCCTCCATCACCGTGTGGTATGCTGGAGCCACCACCAGGGACAAACAGAGACTGCAGCGTGTTGTGCGCTCTGCTGAGAAGGTGATTGGTTGCAGCCTTCCATCTCTTCAGGACCTGTACACTTCCAGGACTCGGACCAGAACCTCTCGCCACAAAAACAGTTTCTTCCCCTCTGCTGTTGGACTCATAAATAATAACACTAGGACTGGTCCCACCCCCCACTCTGCTTCTGTCACATGACCCTGTGTTCTCGCACCTGCCTGTTTTGCACTGATCACTGATACTCTTATACTCTATATTATTATACTCCTGTAAATTTGTAAATTTTGTTATATTATAGCTTTTTTTCCTACTTTATTTTATTCTATTATTTGTTGCATGTCAGTGTTTGTCTACATCCTGCTCCAAGTACCGCAGCAATTTACTAATGGTGTGAACCTGTTCACTCATATAGCAATAAAAAACATTCTGATTCTGATTCTGATTCTGATTACCGCCCTCTAGTGTTTTTTGGTCGATGGTGCTGTTGCTGTTGGAGTCTTTTCATGGGTTTTCAGCATCCTGTATATGCGACATATTGAGGGAAGACATAATATTTTGTTTTAAATGGTTAACTGATATGGCAACTGTCCTAATTTTGTATCATTCTGAAACCCATAGATATGGAGCTTATGGAGAAATGGTTTCATAGCTTAATTTGGAAATGCCTTCCTCTACTCCTCTCCTCCCATTCATCCTCTGCTCGTCTACTCTTCCTTCTTACAAGAGTGGGCTATGCACGGACTGACTGAGTGTAACAGTTCTGACCCTATCGCTTGAACATTGTGTTTGTGACTGAACTAATCTGAGAGGGATCATCTCTCCCTGCTGTAAGTGACACTGGTTTTATTGTTCTGTTCATGCAGACTTCACCCCAGGTTTGTATTTCGAAGGCTCCATGTGAACCTTGTATCATCTCAAAACTAAATCTGCATATGAGGATTCTTCATAAAAAGATGGAGTCCAACAGAAGTCAGGACAAAAGTGGTCTGGTTGTTTTGGTCTGAAGGTAAAAATGATCTTTAAATCCAGCACAGACACTGAGTCACCCTGAGACTGCCCCCTTGTGGCACCTGTGTGAACACGCAACAATCAGTGTCATAACAAATAGTCCTCAAACAACAGCATCAGCCCTCTGATTGACCCGCACACAGCTGGGCTATTTGTGTCGATTTTTTTTTTTTTTTATGTGCCATGATGTGTGTTTATAATGAAAGTCAAAGGGAATGTCATTTTTTTCATGCATAAACCTCTTCCATTCAAAACCCAGGAAAGCACAATGTTTTATTTATGCAAAAAGTATTTTTATAAGTATGCAAAATAATACATATTTATTAATGTTGATACTAGGTTCTACTAAAATTTAGTTCATGTTTACAATACTTAAATCTGTTTATTTTGAAAATATGTCATTTTTCAATTTTCATTTTGTTTTGTTTTGTTGACTAGGAGTGTATTTTAGGCAAAACTGGCTTACTGTGTACAAAATACACAATACATATATAAAGTCTGCAGATGCATGAGTAAAGTGGAAATAGATAAAGAGATATATATATATAACATATGAATATATGTGGAGTTTATCGCTATTCAAAAACGGGGACCCTTTTACATAATCCTCTCCCATTCAAGACACAGTAATTGTTTGTTTGTTTGTTTGTCATTGTTTACTTTTGTGTACTTTTATAGCAAAATATTATAATGTAAAATATATGGATCGAATATATAAAGTTTGCACATGTATGAGTAAAGTAGAAGTAGATGAAGCTCTGAGTTTTGAAAGTAGAAAAAAATGTATCTATGTGGATAATTTGGCCAGGGGAAGATCAGAAACTTGTTTGGACTTGTTTTGGGCAGATAGGACCTGTGGTCATTTGTGGATGTTAAAAGGAAAGTGCAGGAGCTACAGAACGGAGTACATCCTCTGCTTATGTCAACATGGAGAATTGAACTATTGTCTATAATGTTAAGTATTGTGTATTTTTTCCCCACTTTGAAACAAATAAAGGGTTATCTTATCTCATGTATACAGTCTTGACCCTTTATTACATTATGGTTATTACAGCACTACGGCTGAAGTTACTTAGTTCTGCTTTAACAGCGTTTTACTGAAATGATTAGTCACGCTGTCATTGGCACTTAAATGTGAGACAGATTTGAATCATATCAAGTGTATATTGTACCAAACCAACCAAAACGCCTATTGCTGCTACAAGAAAACTGTAAACTAAATGATGAAACATAGGAAATGTGAGGGTTGGGGTTTGTTTGATTTGAGTGGTGTAGGTCTCGTCTCTGATGGAGTTTTCATCTGCATCCTTTGTTTCAAATCCATTCACTTCTCTCTTGTTTCCTGGGAGCTCTAACCTCAGCATCCAACTTTCTGCTGTCTGTACAATGTAATCACCAAACACAACTGACATGAATCCATTTGTCCAGATTTTATTTGAACATTTAGTGAATGTTTATTGTGTTTTATTTAGAGTTTCACAAATGATTTGTGCATTACAAGTGGAATTGACATTATGTATTTACAGATTTGTCAGAGCACTGAATTGTCTGTTACAAACAAGACGTTAAGAATCACTACAGCAGGAGGTTTGTCCAGTCACAGTTTCGTACGGGGGCAGTTCAGGCAGTAGTGTGTTCAGAACAGAGGTGGAGCACATGTTTGGTGAGGCACAGCCCTGGACGATGGTAGATCGTAGACGAGTGGTTGCTGAAAAATCAGAACGTCTCATCATAAGTTTTAATTGAAATGTTTATCTTGTTTTCCTCAGGCTGAGGTTTCACTTTGATGATTTTAAGCAAAGCAAATCAATATATAATGTGCCTGTAAATAACAAGTGTATTCCACTGATTTAAGACAAACCTGTAGTTGAGAAGCACACGGTCTCCAGTACATTACATTGTACAGAAGTATTGCATATGCCTGTCAGAGGATTACAGGTCGGGCACCCCACAGAGTCAGGTGCAGGGGGGGGTGGCACTGCAACATAAACCAGTACATCAGTTAATCTTTAACCATGAGCTCCTTATTTTCTTTGATTCCCCACATTTAATGTTGATTTAACTCTTATCTTCTTTCCATTTTTGTCTTCGTTTTTAACAAATGAGGTGTACTCACAAGTTGGGGGAACTTTGTTGCAGTTTGCTGAGTTACAACAGGTGGCTTGTGCAAACACCTGACCAAATCCAGTGTCTACGGAGTGTGTGTTTGTGGCTGCAGCTGGACACAGTAGGGTGTCTGCACATTTCTTTATTATTCTGGTAGATGTAGCTCCATTTTGAGTAACTAAAAAGGATTAAAAGTTTGGAAATTATTTCCTAAAAAGTAAATATGAATGAATTTTGTGATGAAATTTTACTTTGTGTTGTTGATACAAAGCACATGGTTTCTGTTACTGGACAGGGATGTGGATTTGATTTGGCACATGTTGGATCAGTGGGGTCTGTACAAATGTCACAACTGATTGCAGAACCTGTTGAAACACAACACAAATCATTCATAAATAAAGCCGCAAGCGGCATCGAATGGCCCCCGCCGGCCGCGCTTTGCACTCAGCTGACCCAGCGCTCCCCCGGGTGCCGCTAACGCTCCCCTGGGTGGTGCTGATGAGACTCTTGTCTCTGTGTGTTTGTGGCTTTGAGCTGAACTTGTCACTAAACAGATAAAGTCCACACACACTGGAGATGCTGATGTGCTAACATAGACAAACATGGGCAATTTGGGACATTACCATGGCAACACCATACAAAATACAACTTTGGCCCCTGGACTTTTTTGTTCAGGCTGACCTGAAGAATCACTGTACCAAATTTCAGGTTCTTCAATTAAACTCATAAGGCATTATATCACTTCGAAATTTTGGAAAATCCATAAGGATAACAATGGGCGCTTTGACACATCGCCATGGAAACCCAGTGAAATATACCATATTGTTGTCATGGACTTTTTTGATCGGGATGACATGCAGAGACATTGTGCCAAATTTGAGAATATTCTGTGAAAGTAAAATATTTTTTATGAATGGGAATTTATCTGATGTTTCCCATTAGGATAACATTGGAGCTTTCGTGCATCACCATGGCAACCCGGTTAAAAATACCATATGGTTTACATTGGCTTTTTTGATAGAAATGACCTAAAGTAAAATTTGGCCCTCCATGCAAAATTTTGTAGTGTTCTGTAGGGGGCGCTATCACACCATTTTTGCTTGTGTCACAATCAGTAGGCTTTGGCACAAAAGTTTTACAAGTGGTTCAAATTTGAGGACAATCCGACTTTGTATGCCCGAAAGGGACCAAATTTAAACATTGGAAAATTTCCAAAAACCTGAACAAATTTTGCGGCTTCGCCGCACATAAACCCTGACGGCTTTCAAAAAAAAATTCAGCTATCGTTTGATGCCCCACTTCTCTAGATGATGTATGGCAATTTTCACCCCTGGGGGCAAAGCACCTTCAGAGGAGTTCGTTCAAATGTGAAGTGAGCGAAAATGCTGACTCAGCATGTTTTGTATTTCAATCCAAGATGGCCGCCTTCTGGTTTGTCAGGGTACGTTTTACATTGACTTTTTTTGATTGAGATGGCCTAAAGTAATTTTGGGCAAAATTTGGTACATTTTTAAAAAACTAAAATTTGGACCCTCCATGCAAAATTTTGTTGTGTCCTGCAGGGGACGCTATCACACCACTTTTGCTCGTCGGGGTCGGCCATTGACTCCTATTGATTTCCATTCATTTTAGCAGCTATAAATATGGGCCATGCCTTTGGCATGAGGGCTTGGATACAGCTTCATGTGAAGAGTGTGTTTGGGGACAGGAGGCGCTTCGCGCTACTTTTGAGTGAATGGGCTTCACCCATTCAGTCAATGTTGACGATGACTTGTTAGCAAGAACAAATATGCATGTCCCATGCCTTTGGCAAGGGTTGCTAGGATACTGCTGTTCACGCAGGGTGTGATCGAGGGACGAAGTTGACAACGATGATGCCTGGGCGAATCGTTGCGAAAGCAATAGGCCCTACGCCCTGTAGGGGCTCGGGCCTAATAAATAAAAAATAATAATTTTAGCAAAAACATATATCCTTTAACATAGGAAATGCATATTATACTTTTTTTGAAAGCTTTCGAGATTTGTTGGGTCATCGAGGGACGATCAATGACCCCACGCAGGGGGCGATCGAAGGACGAAGTTGAGCGCTTTGTGCTGAACTTTGTAAGACAGTTGACAACGATCGTTGCAAAAGCAATAGGCCCTACGCCCTTTAGGGGCTCGGGGCTAATAAAATACACTGAACACTGAACAACACAGGAACACTGATGCTTCTCTCTTAGGTGCACAAGTAATGTTCCCTGTTATAACACGTCTGTAAGTCTTTAGCTGTCCTGGTAAAACACACAAATACAAATACTACAAGAAGGGTCAAGTATTCTACTGAAACATGATTAATAATGAACAGATTTATGCTTTTCCCAAAAATGACCCATCATTTTGAAAACAAGTAAATTATACCAGAAGGTACAAGGTAAGAAACACAAATGTTCATCCCTTTTAATATGGCATGATTCCATGTGATGTTACTATTAATACTTGTACCAAGTACACAGCAGTTTGCTGCTGGTGCAGATTGGCCTGTCCACAGAATTCAGACTGGAGAATGTGAAGTGTTAAACATTGTCTATTGAAAAGTCAAATAAACTCTAACATAATGTAAATCATAGCAACAATAGCAGCAACAATAAAGCCTTAATGGGGATAAGAAATGTTACCTGTGGCAGGGGCAGTTGTAGTTGGTGCAGGGGTAGTTGTAGTTGGTGCAGGGGTAGTTGTAGTTGGGGCAGGGGTAGTTGTAGTTGGAGCAGGTGTAGTTGTAGTTGGGGCAGGGGTAGTTGTAGTTGGGGCTGGGGTAGTTGTAGTTGGGGTAGGGGTAGTTGTAGTTGGAGCAGGGGTAGTTGTAGTTGGGGTAGGGGTAGTTGTCGTTGGGGCAGGGGTAGTTGTAGTTGGAGCAGGGTGAGTTGTAGTTGGTGAAGGGGTAGTTGTAGTTGGGCTAGGGGTAGTTGTCCTTGGGGCAGGGGTAGTTGTAGTTGGAGCAGGGGTAGTTGTAGTTGGTGCAGGGGTAGTTGTAGTTGGGGCAGGGGTAGTTGTAGTTGAGGCAGGGGTAGTTGTAGTTGGAGCAGGGGTAGTTGTAGTTGGGGTAGGGGTAGTTGGGGTAGGGGTAGTTGTAGTTGGAGCAGGCGTAGTTGTAGTTGGGGTAGGGGTAGTTGTAGTTGGGGTAGGGGTAGTTGTCGTTGGGGCTGGGGTAGTTGTAGTTGGAGCAGGGGTAGTTGTAGTTGGGGTAGGGGTAGTTGTAGTTGGGGTAGGGGTAGTTGTCGTTGGGGCTGGGGTAGTTGTTGTTGGGGTAGGGGTAGTTGTAGTTGGTGCAGGGGTAGTTGTAGTTGGAGCAGGGGTAGTTGTAGTTGGGGTAGGGGTAGTTGTAGTTGGAGCAGGGGTAGTTGTAGTTGGAGCAGGGGTAGTTGTAGTTGGAGGGACTGTTGTGGTAAGTGATGAGCAGGAGGTTGGTCCTTTCACAGATCTGTACGGGGGCAGTTCAGGTAGTAGTGTGTTCAGAACAGAGGTGGAGCACGTGTTTGGTGAGGCACAGCCTTTGGCTGGGAGATTGGACGATGAAGCTGATGTTGCTGAAAAATCATAACAGTTGTAGTAAATAATCAGAACAGCTCATCATCAGTTTGAGTTGAAATGTTTTACTTTCATTATTTCAAACATGTTCTTCATGAGCTTAGAAGAAGGAAATAAATATACAAGCCTGTAAATAACAAGTGTATTCCACTGATTTAAGACAAACCTGTAGTTGAGAAGCACTTGGTCTCCAGTACATTACATGTTACAGTAGTGGCACATATGCCTGTCACAGGATTACAGGTCGGGCATTGCAGGGAGCTGTCTCCAGGGGGCGATGGCACTGCAACACAAACCAGTACATCAGTACATCTGTAACCATAGTAACCCCTTTATTTTCATAGAATCCACAAATGTATTGTTTGTGAATATAACACTCACATTCTTTCATTGTTTGTCTTTTTTAACAAATGAGGTGTACTCACAAGTTGGGGGAACTTTGTTGCAGTTTGTTGAGTTACAACAGGTGGCTTGTGCAAACACCTGACCAAATCCAGTGCCTACGGAGTGTGTGTGTGTGGCTGCAGCTGGACACAGTAGGGTGTCTGCACATTTCTTTATTATTTTGGTAGAAGTAGCTCCATTTTGAGTAACTAAAAAGGAATAAAAGGTTTTAAATTATCGACAACATGAGTAATTTCCTGAAAAATAAATATGAATGAATTTTGTGATGAAATTTTACTTTGTGTTGTTGATACAAAGCACATGGTGTTTGTTACTGGACAGGGATGTGGATTTGATTTGGCACATGTTGGATCAGTGGGGTCTGTACAAATGCTACAGCTGATTGCAGAACCTGTTGAAACAACACAAATCATTTATAATAAAATACATTGAACACTGAACAACACAGGAACACTGATGCTTCTCTCTTAGGTGCACAAGTAATGTTCCCTGTTATAACACGTCTGTAAGTCTTTAGCTGTCCTGGTAAAACACACACATACAAATACTACAAGAAGGGTCAAGTATTCTCCTGAAACATGATTAATAATGAACAGATTTATGCTTTTCCCAAAAATGACCCATCATTTTGAAAACAAGTAAATTATACCAGAAGGTACAAGGTAAGAAACACAAATGTCGATCCCTTTTAATATGGCATGATTCCATGTGATGTTACTATTAATACTTGTACCAAGTACACAGCAGTTTGCTGCTGGTGCAGATTGGCCTGTCCACAGAATTCAGACTGGAGAATGTGAAGTGTTAAACATTGTCTACTGAAAAGTCAAATAAACTCTAACATAATGTAAATCATAGCAACAATAGCAGCAATAAATCCTTAACCTAGGAATTGCCACAGCAAATTAACGATTCAGAAGTAAATATTCCATATTTTAATGCTCAAAAGTCCTAAAAATGGCATCCATAAAAAGAACGGAAACTGTATGAATAGGTCGTTTGCCTGATCTACGGAACTTTTTCTTTTGTTGCTTTTGTGCCAAACTTACCAAAGAAACTGTAATATGACCACAATTATCTGATACCCAGGGAAAACACAGACATGTAAATTTAAATTGGGATTATAGTTTACAAATGTAGTGATGCTGTCCTATGACCTGTACATTTATCAATATTGCAAAGTTTCAACTGTTGCAATATTGATTTGGACCAAGTAATTGCATGTAACATAATATAAATCATAGCAACAATAGCAGCAACAATAAAGCCTTAATGGGGATAAGAAATGTTACCTGTGGCAGGGGCAGTTGTAGTTGGTGCAGGGGTAGTTGTAGTTGGTGCAGGGGTAGTTGTAGTTGGTGCAGGGGTAGTTGTAGTTGGTGCAGGGGTAGTTGTAGTTGGGGCAGGGGTAGTTGTAGTTGGTGCAGGGGTAGTTGTAGTTGGTGCAGGGGTAGTTGTAGTTGGGGCAGGGGTAGTTGTAGTTGGGGCAGGGGTAGTTGTAGTTGGTGCAGGGGTAGTTGTAGTTGGTGCAGGGGTAGTTGTAGTTGGTGCAGGGGTAGTTGTAGTTGGGGCAGGGGTAGTTGTAGTTGGGGCAGGGGTAGTTGTAGTTGGGGCAGGGGTAGTTGTAGTTGGGGCAGGGGTAGTTGTAGTTGGGGCAGGAGTAGTTGTAGTTGGTAAAATGTTACAATCATTAGTTGTACAGCAGGAGGTTGGTCCAGTCACAGTTTCGTACGGGGACAGTTCAGGTAGTAGTGTGTTCAGAACAGAGGTGGAGCACGTGTTTGGTGAGGCACAGCCATGGACTGGGATCAATGAAGGGGTTGCTGAAAAAGCAGAACAGTTGTATTAACCATAATAATAACAGCTAATCAGAAGTTTTAAATGAAACTGAGCTCCCTTAAATTCAGCCTGAAAGACATAACTTCCCTCCCATCTACCTCAGCTTCTTCAGAGTTTACCTCAGCCTTTATCATCTCACTCCAAATACTCCTCGCCGTCGCTCGTCGCACTTCCTCCCTTTCCACTCTGTCCAAACCCCTATGGCAGATGCACGGCCACTTGGGTTTATGCCGCACTCCACCTCCTCACCATCGCCCCCTCGAATTCTCATCACCCCTTCGACTTCTCATCGTCCCCTTCACTCTCCTCGGCCTCACCTCTACCTCCTCCAGTGTCCACGCCCCAGGGTTAAGACTCAGAAAAATCAGTTACTATGCCAAACCCGTCATCACACATCTTCTGTCAAAGCCTTACTAGGTTTCCTAATACTTTTTTTGTGTGTGTGTCTGTCTGAGTCTCTCCGGGTGGAAAGGTTTATCTAGTTTTCGAGATCCTTCAGGCTGAGATTTGACTTTCATTATTTTAAACATGTTATTTAAGAGATCACAAGAAGCAAATCAATATAAAATGTGCCTGTAAATGACGGGTGTATTCCACAGATTTAAGACAAACCTGTAGTTGCAAAGCAGCTGGTCTCCATTGAGTTACATGATATAGAAGTAGAGCATGGGCCTGT
Organism: Odontamblyopus rebecca; assembly: GCA_030686955.1. Lineage (NCBI taxonomy): Eukaryota > Metazoa > Chordata > Actinopteri > Gobiiformes > Gobiidae > Odontamblyopus > Odontamblyopus rebecca. The sequence continues at coordinate 36,527,746 of CM060665.1, read as the reverse complement.
CACAGGATTACAGGACAGGCATTGCAGGGAGCCAGGTCCAGGGGCAGCCGGCACTGCAACACAAACCAGTACATCAGTACATCTGTAACCACAGACGCTTTATTTTCTTTGATAGCACCAATTTATTGGTTGTTGACCTCACATTGATTTTATGTCTGTTTTTAACAAATGAGGTGTACTCACAGGTTGGGGTAACTTTGTTGCAGTTAATTTTGTCACAACAGGTGGCTTGTGCAAACACTTGACCAAGTCCAGTGTCTAAGGAGTATGTGTATGTGGTTGTGCCTATAGCTGGACACAGTAGGGTGTCTGCACATTTCTTTATTATTTTGGTAGAAGTAGCTCCATTTTGAGTAACTAAAAAGGAACAAAAGTTTGTAAATTATCCAAAACACGTCATTTCATAGAAAGAAAATATGAATTAATTTTGTGATGAAATTTTACTTTGTGTTGTTGATACAAAGCACCTGGTGTCTGTTACTGGACAGGTTTGTGGATTTGATGTGGCACATGTTGGATCAGTGGGGTCTGTACAAACGCTACAGCTGATTGCAGAACCTGTTGAAACAACACAAATCATTTATAATAAAATACACTGAACACTGAACAACACAGGAACACTGATGCTTCTCTCTTAGGTGCACAAGTAATGTTCCCTGTTATAACACGTCTGTAAGTCTTTAGCTGTCCTGGTAAAACACACAAATACAAATACTACAAGAAGGGTCAAGTATTCTACTGAAACATGATTAATAATGAACAGATTTATGCTTTTCCCAAAAATGACCCATCATTTTGAAAACAAGTAAATTATACCAGAAGGTACAAGGTAAGAAACACAAATGTTCATCCCTTTTAATATGGCATGATTCCATGTGATGTTACTATTAATACTTGTACCAAGTACACAGCAGTTTGCTGCTGGTGCAGATTGGCCTGTCCACAGAATTCAGACTGGAGAATGTGAAGTGTTAAACATTGTCTATTGAAAAGTCAAATAAACTCTAACATAATGTAAATCATAGCAACAATAGCAGCAACAATAAAGCCTTAATGGGTATAAGAAATGTTACCTGTGCTGCAGAAAGTCAGTGTTAGAGCCAAAGAAAACAGAATCTGTCCCTTCATGATCATTTCTCTGGAGTTTCCTGTGTGTCTGCCTTTCGATTACTTGTGGTTTGGAGATGCACCTGCATCTTAAATATGTTCGAGCTGAATGGGCTGTGGCTTTTTAGGCTTTTGTTCTGAGTAATTTATTTTTCCGAGAATGCATCACACCCATTCAACAAACAAATAATAAGCTGTTAGTGAGATGCAAAATAAATAAAAAGATTTAGACAAACTTTATTGATACACAAGGGAAATTATTTGGACATAGGAGCTCACTCATCACAAGATATTAGAATAAGAAAGACAAATATAAATGGTTATAATAAATTCTAACTCGTGCCTCCTGTTGCACTGGTCTCACCCCCTCTAACTGCACAGCTAGTGAACTCCATATAACTATTTATCATCTCTGTCCCTCTCTACTTCCAAACCTTCTCTTCTCATCTCATTCAGATACATTAAAGGAATCTACAGCGACACACTCTCCTCCCATATAGAAAATATTGATATCCCGGACTTTATATCCACACCCGATGACCTTGTTTCTCTTTATAATAATAGTCTCATTAATGTCCTTAACTCTCTTGCGCCTGTCAAAACTCGTTCTGTCTCTTTCACACGATCTGCCCCATGGTATTCTCCTGAACTCCATAAATTAAAAGCTAAATGCAGACAATTAGAACAACTTTACAATAAAACCGGACTCAGTATCCACAAAGAAATGTACAAAACCCACGTACTTCTCTACAAGGACCAAATCACTCAAACTAAAACAAAATACTACTCTGGCTTGATCTGCTCTCACGAAGGTAACACAAAAACTCTTTTCTCTTTAATGAATTCTATCCTCCAGCCCCCCGACTCTCTACTCTCCCACCTGTATTCTACTGACACCTGCAACTCTCTTCTGCTTTTCTTTAACCAGAAAATTCTGTCTATCCATCAATACCTTAACTGTGTTTCTCCAGATTCCTCTCCTGCACTCTTCCCTGTTGCTCACACATTCTCTAGCTTCTATCTCCCGGACATCTCTGAAATTTCTGTCCTCTTTTAAAATTCTAAACCTTCTACCTATCAGCTAAATCCGTTTCCTACATCTCCAGTCAAAACTTCTCCCCCTGATTTCTGCCATTCTCCACTCCTCACTGTCCTCTGGAACTGTCCCCACAGCTTTCAAAACTGTAGCCATCACCCCTAATCTAAAAAAAACCTGGTTCTGATCCCAACAACTTCAACAACCTTCGTCCCATTTCTAACCACCCTTTCCTTTCTAAAATACTTGAAAAAATGGTGGCATCTTAACTCCATTCACACCTTACTCTCAACAGTCTCTATGAACCATTTCAATCTGGCTTCCGTCCCTTTCACAGCACTGAAACCACTCTCATAAAAATCGCCAACGACCTTCTCACTGCAGCTGATTCTGGCCTTATCACCATTCTCATTCTCCTAGATCTCAGTGCTGCCTTTGATACCATTTCTCACTCTATCCTCCTCCACAGACTCTCCTCTCTTGGCATCACGTCCACCCCCTCCACTGGTTTCATTCTTACCTCTCTGGTCGCTCTCAGTTCATTTAATTTAAATCTTTCAGATCACACTCCTCTCCTGTCATTTGTGGGGTTCCCCAAGGTTCGGTCCTTGGCCCACTCCTTTTCATCAGCTATCTTCTTCCACTTGGCAGTATTTTCCATAAATTCAACATAAATTTTTGGTTTCCTCCGGGTACTCCGGTTTCCCCCATCAACCCAAAACATGCCCAGACCCCTATGAACTAACATCAAGGACCATGTTGTCCACCCTCCTGTGGGCTCACCACCTGCAGAGGGGTTCATAGGGGGGGTCAGGTGCTATGAGGATTGGGCAGTAAACTGCCCCCACGACCCAGCCGGATTAAGCGGGAGAAGATGGATGGATGATGGATGGATCAACATAAATTTTGACTGCTTCACGGATGACACCCAGCTCTACCTCTCAAGCAAACCCACCACCATGCTTCCACCCTCCTCCCCCTCCAACTGCCTATCAGAAATAAAAAAAAAAACTGGTTCACATCAAACTTTCTTAAACTTAACAGTGACAAGACTGAATTTCTTCTCATTGGTTCCAAATCTACTCTTTCCAAAACTCTTTCGCTCTCCATTGACAACTCCACTGTGTCCCCCTCCCTTCACGTAAAGAGTCTGGGTGTCATCCTCGACAGCTCTCTATCATATCAGTCACACATCAATAACATCACTCGGTCTGCTTATTTCCATCTTCGGAACATTAACCTTCTCCACCCTTCCCTCACTGTCCACTCAGCTTCTGTCCTTGTTAACAGCCTCGTCACTTCCCGTCTCGACTACTGCAACTCTGCACTACGCAACTCTTTCTTTCGTTGCTTTTGTGCCAAACTTACCAGAGAAACTGTAATATGACCACAATTATCTGATACCCAGGGAAAACACAGATATGTAAATTTAAATTGGGATTATAGTTTTCAAATGTAGTGTCGCTGTCCTATGACCTATACATTTATCAATATTGCAATGTTTCAACTGTTGCAATATTGATTTGGACCAGGTAATTGCTCTGGAACTTTAGCAAAGAGGAGAGGTCGGAAAGCACCTACAGTATCTGTGACCCCTGCCTCATGTTCTTTCAGTTGTCACCCAGCTCCCCACAAGAGAGCATCTGGAGCAGCCAGGAGAGAGACAGAGGGACAGGGTTTTATCAAAGACATTCTACAATGGACGCCCGGAGTCCTCGCTCTCTGTAAATGTCTGTGCCTGTCTTTTGTTGTGTATTATTGCTGTAGCTGAATCTGACCCAAAGCAAAAGCTTTCATATTTTTTTTCCCCAAATTTAAATATTTATATTTTTATAGACAAATAACCTTTATGATTGATTAGCCTTAGTGACTGCTGCTCAGACCAGACCACATGGACGCTTGAAGAGTGTCTTCTGTTCCTCAAACAAACCTTGGAGATACCATCCATCTGTCCCCTCTGAAGACGTCACATCGAAGAACCCGGATCGGACCACACATCCACTAACAATGCATCTCTCTCTGGTCGTATATGCACAAATTGTAACAGAAAGGCTTGCTTATCAATCAGTGCAAACTCAACACATACTGTAACTTTAGATAACTCTGACATTGTACTCAATCTCATATCTCTTTACAATCCATGTTCACATCTGCCTGTAGGATAACCTACACTCATTTGCATATTTTCATATTTATATGCTGTGGAACTTGGTCAATAAATATTCATGAACCAGTTTTACTTGATCAGTGTGATGTGTTATTCAGATTTTGGTCACTGTCACATCAAGAGCTTAACAAACATTCGGATCAAATGTTCAGTTAATTATTAATTAATTAATTAACATACATAATTGATTATATTGTACTGTAATAGTTCTCCACATTAGTTGAGTAGTGCCCTAAAACTCTTAATTCTAGTAAAGTCAGAACCACAAAGGCCATGTGAAGCTGCTTAGCTCAGAATAATCTAATTCCAGTTGATGAATCCAATCACCCCATTCTTTAAGTATCTGAAACCCTTCCAATAATAGTCCAAACTCTCCCTACATAAACTATTATTATCATTACATGTAAAACATGAGTACGCCTTTGTTATTTTTATTGAACTCACTGAGCCAAAACCACTCCCTTTACTGGATTCCTTCTTCCTTCCTGCACAGTTATTAAAGTCTTTTCAGTTCTTCCTTTTGCTGTTGGTTTGTAATGACATTTCGAATGCACTGATCTGGGTAACATAACATTGTTGAGCTTTGACACATTCCTTTTAATAATACATCACACTGGGGGATGATCTACATGTCTATGATATCTCTAAAAATGTTCAGCAGTTACCATGGTGACCAGTGGGAGCTGGTGAATAGAGGGTGCAAGTGCACTTCCTAAAAAAAAGAAAAATTCTTTTGTTTAGTTATTTTGTATTAGGCTATATGTTTAATATTTTGTTTAAAACTGAACGTGTATTTGCATAGACATGTTTTTAACATGTTAAATGTGCTCATATCGCTGTATTTGAGTCACGTGGTGCATTTGAGTGCGCTGAGTCTCTGCGCCCCAATGGAGGTCTATGGAGGGGCCTGAAACATTTAGAAAATTTGCTTTTGCCCATTAGTTTGCATTGCAGCCCCTGTAAAATGCCATAGTGCGCAGGGTGGGGGCGACTCACATCAAGTGATTGGTCTTCACAAACATTATCACAATTCTGACCAATGAGGATTCAGCTGCTCTGTCCCGCCTCAGCCCAACAGACTAATGCTACTGCTACAGGCTAATGCTAATGCTACAGGCTAATGAATGGAGAACTACAGAGCTGTGTACTGTGGCCTCTAGTTACTTTCGCCTAAACCGAAACAGGAGAGAGGGAGGAGAGACCTAAAGCACGGGACACTCACCGCCAGGACCGTGGCATCCGCTGCCGCCGGCGAGTTCTCCAGAGTTTTAGAACCAGCTCGTGCGCTTGGCTCCAAGACCTTGTCCCGTGGACCGGACTGGACCGGGACATTTTGGAGATAGAACCAACAGGACAGTGGGTAGAGGACACACGCTGCATCAGTCCCCTGGAGAAGGTAAGAGGCGTGTTTTTGTTAGTTTGGGGCTAATCTGAGGACAGAGCCTCACAGTAAACAGTGTTATAGTGTTAACAGGTAAATGTGTAAATGAATGAGCGACGGAGCCGCTCCGGTGTTTCTGCCGTGTGCTGTAGGAGCGGTGCTGATGCCATGACCAGAGCATCATTTTTGCTGCATTTTCATGGCGTTAGGGGGGCTGGTTGTGGGGGCTGTTTGTGAGCGGTGTGTTACACTGTGTTATGTTGTGTTACGGTGTGTTACTTTGTGTTGCTTGGGTTGGGCGTGAGCAGGTGCATCAGGTTGTGTTGCTGCGTAAACTTTGCGCTTGGCTGTGCATTGTGCTCCTGATAAAGTTCAGTAAATAGTGACTAAAATGACTAAAATCTGTTTCTGGCATTTGATAAAATTTTATATATCCTATACATAATACCTATATTTATAATACATATTTATAATTTTGACTTATGCGCCCCCCCAAAAAAAAATTATACCACCAGCCGCCACTGATGGTGACACAATTCACACATTACACATTCACACTGTCAAACTAATTTTAAGAAAGTCTGAAAAATCAAGATAAAAACACAATGGATTTAAAGAGCACATTTTCAGGTGGTAGCTTTATGTTCCAGTGTAAGGGTACAGGACATGTGATAGTTTATTTGGAGAAAGTTTAATAATGAGTTCAGAATGTGCCTGAGTGAGTTACCTCCCTTATTTGGTCACGTTTTTTACGGTAAACTAGTCCCACTCCTAGTACCTGTCATTATCCTTAAGCTTTTAATTGCACATTTGTTTTACCATAAGAGTCAACAGAAAAGTAGTTCTGGGCTTTAGATTTCCCGCTTTGAGAATGTGGACACTTCTGAAAATCCATAAAGAACGAGGAAATAGATCTCTAAAATTAGTTTTTAAGTACACAGTGCACATGTATTAGGGAAGTGGGGGATTTTTGACCATATCATGATTTGTACGCATATTCTCCAACTCTAAGCTTATAAACTTCTTATTGGATTTAAGCATATTCGGTGACGAGTATTTGTCTAACAAGGGATGGTGTGGCCTAAGGAGGTCAACACACAACACCAAACAGATAAAGAAGAGATTTAACATGGCTCTGAAAAGTAAAAAATGTAGTTATTCAGAGGGATGCAGCACTACCGAGACTGTATAGTTACTGGGAAAAAAAGATGAAAATTAAGGAGATTTGAGAAGAATCAAACTTCAAGCCTCCGGGAACCCATTATCTTCCAGTGCTGTCATATTCCAAAACCTTGCAACCTACCTGGGAGCCCAGAAGTACAAGGTGTCCATTGCTCAGAGACATGTCCAAGGTGAAGAAACCTGAAACCCAACCACCACTGAACAACAAACATAAGGTGAAACATCAAGACTGGACCAAGAAATATCTGAAGACAGATTTTTTTTTTTCAATTAATTCAATTAAATTTTATTTCTCTAGCCCAGAATCACAGCAAGAGTTGCCCCAATGGGCTTCACAGTGAATAAACATGAACACATAATCTGACATAGACATCAGCAAACACATTCTCCCATCCTCAGTCTCTCAATGAACACACGATCCTTGGTGCCAGAGAGCAAAAAACCCACCGGCGGGTGCAGTGTGGGAAAATTCTCTCCAGACACTGTTGCCAACCAGCTGTCGCCGTGCGGCACCTTCAGATTTCAGAGCTTTGAGGAACCAGTCAGTTTCTAGGTTCAAGGGTTCGATGGACTGATGAGATGAGAGTGACCAAATGGATGTTCCCGAGGTTGAAAATATGGCCTTAAAATGTAAAAGATAAAAAAGACATGATATACAAAGTCTGCAAATGTATGAGTAGAGTAAATGAAGAGATTAGAGTTTTGAAAGTAGACAAAATTATAAATCTCTGGAGATTTTATGGTCATTGGGATTCCAATGGTGACAATGTTATTTGTTTTAAAAGAAAGCGCCAAACTGTTTTTCACCATGAGTTATTGACATACACTCTATTCTTCAACACAGAAAAATTGATGTTTGAAAAAAAGGAGCTCAAAAAGACCCTCGAAGGTTCTCAGGAGACCAGAGGGTTAACTAACCTATACAGGCTTGGGCTTTGGGTCTGTGCTGTGTGTGGAGAGTTGCTTTGGGGTAAATTGTCAAGTGCGTATGACAGACTTTTTCTAGTTTGGACTTATTTTGGTTAGATAGTACCTGTGGTAATTTGTGGAAAAGACAAGTGCAGCAGTACATCCTCTACTTATGTCATAAACATGGAGAATTCTCCCAAATTCTTTCAAAAAGGGACAATTTAACTGTCTGTAATGATCTCTGGCCTCACTCCATCTCGAAAGATGATGGCTGCACATTTAGATTGGGTCACTGTTGGTGATGCATCTCCTGCTGTGACTGTGCAGGCCGATGCGAGAGTGGCAGTCCTTTGAGCAGACTGGGCAGATGTGGGCTGAGACTGCTGGGTCACTAGACCTTGCCTTGCGCATAGGTCTCTTCCGCTTCAGCACTGTGCTGCGTTCAGCCTCGGCCTGCTCAACCCCGCCACGGACAGCTGATTTCCAGGCCCCACGGTCCTCAGAGAGTTGCTCCCAAGTATCAACAGCAATGCCCGCGTGTCTCATGTCGCGCTTGCATGAGTCCTTGAAGCGGAGGAAGGGGCGACCGCAAGACTTGGTTCCATCCGCCAGCTGGCCATACAGCAGGTCTTTTGGGATGCGGCCGCCATCCATGCGACGCATGTGACCAAGCCACCGCAGGCGTCGCTGGGTTAAGAGGGCGAAGATGGATGGCAGTCCTGCTCGCTCAAGTACCTCTGTGTTGGGGATCTGGTCTTGCCACCGGATACCGAGGATACGTCGGAGGCAGCGAAGGTGAAAGCTGTTGAGCCTCCTCTCCTGGGCAGCATAAGTTGTCCAGGCCTCGCTCGAGTAGAGCAGGGTGCTGAGAACGCAGGCCCTGTATACCTGCATTTTGGTGTTGTCGGTCAGGTTGCTGTTGGACCACACCCTCTTCTGAAGCTTGGACATCACTCCTGCCGCCTTGGCGATCCTAGAGTTAATCTCTGGCTCAAAGGAAAGGTTGGAGGAGATAGTTGAGCCGAGGTACTGGAACTCAGTCAGTACCCTGGGCCATTACCTCCATCTTCTTGAGGCTGATGGTGAGGCCAAATTCACTGCAAGCATGGGCCAGGCGGTCCACCAGTCGCTGCAGGGCTGGTTCGGTGTGAGCGGCTAGGGCTGCATCGTCAGCAAAGAGGGCCTCCCTAATGGTGACACTTCGGACCTTGGTCTTCGCCCTAAGTCTGGCAAGGTTGAATAGGCGCCCGTCAGACCTTGTGTGTAGGTGCACACCATCATCATTGTCACGGAAGGCATAGGACAGGAGTGCAGAGAAGAAGATCCCGAAAAGTGTTGGGGCAAGCACACAGCCCTGCTTAACTCCACTGCTGATCGGGAATGGCTCAGACACTGTTCCGTTAAAGCACACTGTGCTTTGCATGTCCTCGTGGAAGGACTTAATGATGGCGAGCAGTCTTGGAGGGCAGCCGACCTTCTTCAGGATGCTGAACAGTCCACTCCTGCTGACAAGATCAAAAGCCTTCGTCAGATCAATGAAAGCAAGGTAGAGGGGCTGGTTCTGTTCACGGCATTTCTCCTGGAGCTGTCGCACAGAGAAGATCATGTCAATTGTAGACCTGCCGGCTCTGAATCCGCACTGTGATTCAGGGTAGATGCGTGCAGCCAAGACCTGCAGCCGAGCCAAGATGACTCTCGCAAAGACGTTGCCGACGATACTGAGTAAGGAGATGCCTCTGTAGCTGTTACAGTCACTGCGGTCACCCTTGTTTTTGTAAAGGGTCACAATCTTGGCATCGCGCATGTCTCTCGGTACAGAGCCCTCCATCCAGCACAGACAAAGCAGCTCGTGCAGGTCCTGCAGCAGTGCATACTTCCCACTGTTGATGACCTCAGGAGGGATGCCATCTTCTCCTGGAGCCTTGCCGGTTGACAGACAGTCTATGGCCTTGGTCAGCTCCTCCTCCGTAGGTTCAGCGTCCAGCACATCCAGCACTGGCAGCTCCTGGATGGCATCGAGCGCTGCATCTGACACGGTGTTCTGTGTAGAGTAGAGCTCCAGGTAATGCTCCACCCAACGCTTCATCTGCTGCCGCTGGTCAGTGATGTGCTCTCCCAGCTTCGTCTTGAGGGGGGCGCTCTTGGTGGTGCTCGGGTGCTCGGTCAGCAACATCTAGTTAATGTGATTAACTTAGATTCAGTAGAAGGACGATGCCTCAACCGCCCTCTCCTCCTCTCTAGCAAATCACAGCTCACTTCTGCCACACCTCAATTTCCCAGAAGCCTATTTGTAGCAGCCTGTCCCAGCAGCCCAGTTCGTCCCGAATAACTCGACCAGTGGAGCCGCTAACAACCTGTCAGATTCAAACATTGACCTGTCACACGTTTCCTAGTTCCACTTCACGAATTCCTGATGCCGCGATGTATCCCACAAGGATCCTATCCAGGGATCTGTAAGCCTTGAGGACCTTCCAACGCATGCCTGCTCCACGGTAGGACCCGCCAGCACTCCAGCCCACACTGCCCCAGCAAATGCTTCAGGCTCGCATTTGGCAGCCCTGCCCCGGTAACCACGGCATTCAGCGCATCCGCCTCCAGTGACTATGCCACTCAGCGTGGCGTGTTTCCCGCACACAGCTGCTGACGTCCTCACTCCCACCTGTCCTCTACTACAGTCTCATAGCTCCCCCTATTGGAGATGGGCTGGTGATCTCGTCCCCTATGGTTGCTGTCAGACTATCAGGTCACCTCTTATCCCTGTCTCACAGGTTGCACAAATCCCCACACACATGCATCTTATCCCCATCCCTTCTTCCCTCAGACATCATGCACTATATCAGGGGTCAGCAACCCGCGGTTCCAGAGCTGCATGCAGCTCTTTGATCCCTCTGATGCGGCTCAGTTTTTGAAAATAATTATTTAATTAATTATTATTGTATGTATGTATTTTATTTTATTTTGTTCATTTTCAAAATCTTGTAACATCTAAATAAAATGTGTTAAAATCTTTTTGTCTACTATGGAGAATTCAAAGAAAAGAAAAGTGTCTGAAGAAAACAGGACGTTCAATGATACGGATGTCGTGGGGCTCAATGAAAACTCAGGCAAGAGCGATTTTCCAAGTACAGGAGGAATTTATTGTGCCAGTGTCCAAAGTGCAAAAATCCCCAAACAGTGCAAAAATATTTGCAGTGAGCAAAAATGACCAGTCAGTATTTACAGCAAAAGGAAAGAAATGAGTCCAACTTTAACTCTCCTTCTCAACTTGCTGCAGCACACTGATGTTACCTGTTGTGTAACCAGTGGCAGACCAGTCTTACCTTCTGACTGTGGGAGTTGTAGAAAACTTACCTGTAGATGCTGTCCTTGACTGGGATTTACCTGTTCTAATGGACTTGTTAAATAAAAGTGAAGTGTCTGAGGAAGTTGACTCTGGGGGAATGGGGACTGTTTGTTGAACGTATCTTGTACTGTTCTCACCCGAGCACAGGCAAAGGCCGGGGTCCAACCTCTGCGAGACTTGGACAGTAGTCTGTGTGAGGGCAGCACCAAAGGGCCAAGAAAGTCCCACCATTAACGGCGATTTGAAAAACAAATGTGGTCTGCGAAACCTGAAAAGGGTGAATGTTCTGTGTGTAATGTGCCAGAAAATATTGTTGAGTTGCAGAGCCATGATGAAACCTTTAAATGTCTGTTTGCTAAGTTGGGAAAAGAAACCAGTGATTGTTTGAATCAAGAGACGTGTAATATTGACAATGAAGTTTTGTATGTTGTTACTCATGAGTGCAAATGCCTTGTTGTTCCTCTTAGCTGTAGGAGCCTTGTCATGAATGAAGGAATTTATTGTGCCAGTGTCCAAAGTGCAAAAATCCCCAAACAGTGCAAAAAATATTTACAGTGAGCAAAAATGACCAGTCAGTATTTACAGCAAAAGGAAAACAATGAGTCTAACTTTAACTCTCCTTCTCAACTTTCTCTGCAGCACACTGAATGTACCTGCTGTGTAACCAGTGGCAGACTGATTGGCAGCCAGGAAGGGCTCCCCTTTATGCCCCCTTGCTCCTCCCACTGAGCAATGTATAAAAATGATTATAGAAAATGATTTAATTTCAAATCTTCATATGGCAAACAGTAATAGTGTGTCGCGCGTCACAAGGTCAGCACCACGGTGCGAACAGCGCCTATTTCAACTACCGGGAAATAGTAACTCGGTTTGGCAGAGGCGCGCCGTGTCGGGAAAGAGACGGCGGCAGTGAACAGGTATGAAATAAAGTAGTCTAACGCGCTCAAGTGTGCACACTTGGCGAATTAGTAGCAGAGGAAAGAGGGGGAACAGGCAGGTAATGGCGCATATGGCGTGGATGGATAACTGCAGGGAAAGTGGGGAGTGAACTCGTGTGTGTGTTCACTCCCACTTGGGACGGCTCTGCTGTCTTATCTAGAAATATGACCGATAGCATTCTTCACTTTATTTGACAAACCAGAGGTGGGGCCTGGGCACAGAGCAGTAGTTCAGAACACACCTCTGAGCTTCCTCCTCTCAATCACGTGCAAGTCCAGTGTTCAGGTTTAGTGCAGCAAATAGAGACTGTATTTGTTCCTCGCCCAATCAAAAGCAGTAGCCCACTTATAAAAAGAGCAATCTCCAAAAATCTAATAAAATAACTACCAATAGTACAATTAATAAACAATCAGTAAATGGTATTAATTGTGGCCTATTAAACGGCAGGTCTCTCTCTTCAAAAGCTCTCTTAGTAAATGATATAATTATTGATAATAAAACTGATCTACTTGCCCTAACAGAAACTTGGCTACAACCAGAAGAGTTTGTGAGCCTAAATAAAGGGACCATCCCTACTCATGTAAACTTTCATACCGCAGGAGTTTGCATAGAGGCGGAGGAGTAGCCGTCATATCACAGTCCAGTTTCCTTCTGAGTCCTAAACCTAAATATGTGTATAACTCATTTGAAAGTATTACACTGTCAATCAAGCACCCAGACTGGAAGAAACATAAACCAATCATGTTTGTGATTATTTACCGGCCCCCTGCCCCATACTTCTTAACTGAGTTTTCTGAATTTCTATCCAGTATAATATTTGACTCAAACAAAATTGTAATAGTCAGGGGTTTTAACAGTCACGTTGATGATAACACTAACAGTCTAGCACATGCCTTTACAACTCTAATAGGAAACACTGGTTTCACTCAAAATGTAAATGAACCACACACAGTCACACCCTGGACCTTGTTTTAACCTATGGTATAAACATTGGTCAGCTCAGTGTTCTCCTCCTCAACCCCTTAATTTCAGATCATTCTCTGATCACCTTTCAGCTCATTCTTGAGGGCTTCACTGTGCCAATAAATAAAACTCAGAATAAAAGATCATTAAATGATCGATCTGTAGGAGAATTTAAGGACAGAATTCAGCCAATATTCAGCTGTGAGTGTGAAGGAAGCAGCTTCCACAGCTCCAGTCCCACAGTTACCGATCAGTTTGTTGACAGAGCAATGCTCTCATTAAAAACAGTTCTAGACAAAGTAGCTCCACTAAAACAAAAAGTTACTAAACCAAATCGAGTTTCACCCTGGTTTGATTCTGAAACTCGTCTTCTTAAACAAACAGCCCGCAAATTAGAAAAGATATGGCGCCACTCCAGCTCAAAGCAGTCTCTGAATGCCTGGAAAAATAGTCTCTTAATTTATAAAAGGGCCCTACGTAAGGCTAAGACCAGGTATTACTCAACTCTAATAGAAGAAAACTGGAACAATCCCAGGTTTTTGTTCAGCACTGTAGCCAGGCTGACCACCAGCCACAGCTCGGTAGAACCGTGTATTCCGGCTACTCAAAATTGTGATGACTTTCTAAAATTTTTCAATAATAAAATCACAATTATCTGAGACAAATGAAATAAAATTGCTCCCACAATCAGCCTTGATCAAGTTAAAGCTTTGGAATTAGAGGCCTCTGTAAAGCAACGTAAAATTTTGGACTGCTTCTCCACAGTAGAATAAGCAAAGATCACATCAGTTGTAATGTCCTCCAAAACTTCAACTTGTCTTCTAGAAACAATACCCGCTCAGCTTTTTAAAGAAACTTTCCCCCTAATTAATGGTATTATACTGAATATAGTAAATACCTCACTAGAGACAGGCTACGCCCCACAGTTCTTTAAATATGCAGTGATTAAACCGCTTCTGAACAAACCCAGTTTAGACCCAGGCCTTCTGGCCAACTACAGACCAATATCAAACCTTCCTTTTGTTTCAAAAGTTCTAGAAAGAGTTGTAACTAAACAGCTTTGTTGCCACCTACAGGACAACAACCTATTTGAGATTTTCCAGTCAGGATTCAGACACACAAGCACAGAAACTGCATTAGTTTGAGTCACAAATGATTTGTTATCAGCTGCAGACAATAGGCTGCTCTCAGTCCTGGTTTTGTTAGACCTCAGTGCAGCCTTCGACACTGTCAGGAAATTACACACACAAAACAGTGTTGTGAGAATGACAGTGTTAAACTGAGATGACTACGTCTCAGCCCTGCGGAGAATACAACCTGCTACTGACTGAGCATTAACACCAGGAATCAAAGACACAACTCAACTTAAGTTTTTACATACACGGGGAGACAAGTGGCGCTTCTGACAGCTCGTCCCACTGGGTGCCCAACTTCGGAGCTTCCCTCAGTCTATTCCAAAAATCCAGTTGTCTCTCCGTGCATTTTATTAAGTTCAGCATGAGCGGGGCATCCCCCTTTAAACAGTGCAATACAGTTTCTGCACATAAGCAAAACAATAGATAAACTTCGTGAGACTGACCTTGTGTCTGTCCGATACTGCAGGAGGGGGTGCGATACAGCGGCAACTGTGTCCACCTCCCCTTCCGCAGCCAGGCAGCCAAGGCCGAAAACTTTCCATGAGCTTTCTTGTACTACATAATACTAAACTGCATGTATTTACAATTTGACAACAAACTTCTTTACAATATCTTTCACATTTCCCTGCTGTTTGTCAAATTTACTTAGCTTGGTCATATCCACATATACCCTTCTGTTTTAGCAGCTTTAGATATATCCTTCATTAAAAGCATGTAAATTCTTCACTCACAGGTAAAATGGGTTCAATATTTTTGGTCAAGTGGGAACTTTTACGTCCCTTGGTCAGAGATCAGTGTTGATAGGAAATGCCATGGTCCGTGAAATGTAAGAGTGGGGGTCAGAGTCTAGTCTGGTCTGCGTTGTGTATAACTCTAGGGTCAGATGTTTAGCGGCGTTCAGGGTTGTTGTCGGGTAAGTCATCGTCCTGGTCTAAGATCATTAAGCGGATTTCTTCTTCGTGTAGGGCGGCGGTTACACTTCCAGTCACTGCGCGCATGATCATTGCACGAATACAAGGGATGAAACAAGTCATGATAAGACAAATGGACGCTAGTAGAACGAGGAGGGGCGTGATTATTTTGAACAGTACCTGTATCCACGTCCCAGTAGTGAACCAATTGAGCATATTACTTTGGGAGTCCGGGTGAAACTGGTCACGTATCTGAAACTGTAGGGCAGTAATTTTTTCATGAATTATGGTCCAATTATGTGTGGAATCGGGTATGAATGTGCAGCAGAAGTCCAGGCCAAATTTCTTACACAAGCCTTCCTGTTCGGCAAATACATAATCCAGGGCTACCTGGTGCATTGTCAGCATATTCTTTATTGCTGCACGTTCTGGATCATTTTCTAATTGACTTACTATGTCTTCTATTAATGAGGTTATGTTATCTAGGGTCCACCATAATTCATTTATCTGGCGTCCCAGTTTAATCACCCCTGCCAAGGGAAACAATGCCATAGCCGTTATTTCTGCACTCGACAAGGCTGGGTCACACGTGGTGCCGTACAGGACGGAAGAGCACCCTGTCGGTTTTACAGCTCGCTTCGTCTTATGATGCACCTGAATGGTGCCCTCTGTCACCTTGAGCATGTCTGCCTCTGGAATGATGATTGAACTCGGTACTATCCGTGCCATGTAACAGCTACCACACCAGTCTTGGGGAAACATGTGGTAAAGTCTGTGTCCACAAACCCAATACCAGGGGTGGGGGAGAGAAGCTCCCTCCGTTCCTGGCAGGGTAGTTTCCTTTAAGAGTACGCACGTGCGGTTTGCCAGATAGGGTGGGTCACTGGGATCGCCATTATAAATGATTACTCCATTACATTTTGGACCATCATAGGTACATGAGAACGCTGCTCCATGCAAGTCTCCAGTATCATTTTGTAGGATTACTCTCGCTTTTACATAACCTATTCTGGTGCTATTGGGTGTGCATTGTCGTGCAATTGCCAGATCTGCAGTGAATGACCTGAGCGTGGTTATTCCTCTCTGAAGTGTTGCATTCGTGGTGGCTGAGAAATTCCGCTGCACAGTAAAAGCCGTAAAGAACGGTTTTAAATTGGCTACTTCACTTTTGCATGCGGGGGCCCATTTAAGGAACAGAGTATACTCTATAGGCTTTTTGTGTGTGCGTACCCCAGCTACTGCTGCCGTGTGTGCCAAAATGATGCATGACGCGGTCAAGTTAGAGACGGGGACAGCGAGTAACGGGGCGGCATCAAGTGTGTGTGGGATTAGCGCGCAGACATAACAATTAGTCTTATTATAGGTGTTAGCAGTGTAGTTTTGTAACTTATACCATAAGTTCTGTAGAGGGTTCTGGGAAGTGATGTTGCGTTTAGTCAGATTCTGTCGGTCAGTCAGGCTGGGAAATGTTGGCTTTATTGGCCACATCAGTATACATACTACAAATGCCGTAAGTGTCATCAGTGTGAGACATAAAATAGAACTTTTCAACCAACTTAGCTTCTTTTGTCTTCTTCCGTGTGGTGGGGGGTCCAGTCCATGGTTGATTGACGGCATGTTGTCAGCGTGGGGTGCCTAGCTTGTGCTATAAGAACACCGTTGGTCAATCGTAGCGGTGCCCAGTAATTTTTACTGTAAGAACACCGTTGTTGTCACTGCATGCAACATGAAGTCCTGCGTCTTAGGTTGGCTCTAGGGTGTTTCTCAGCTTGCAGTGTGAGAGGTGGACCCAGGTACTGCGCTCTGCGATCTTGACAGCGGTGGGAGTGGCGATGAGCACTTGATAGGGGCCTTCCCACCTGGCACTGTTCCAGCTTTTTCGTTTCACAGCTTTGATGAACACCCAATCTCCGGGTTTTGCCTGCTGGGAAACAATAAGTCCTTCTGGCAGTTTATTGAATTTTCTAACTTCTCGTGTTTCCAATGTTCTTCTCATATATTCAACAAGATCATGTTCAGAGTCTGGGAGGTCTTTTGTAGTTAGTTGTAGGTCTGGTAATTGGTATGGTCGTCCATACAATATCTCAAATGGGCTCAATGATTGTCCTTCAGCTGGAAGAATGTGCATACTTAGTTTTACTATGTCTACACATTCAGGCCATGTCATTTTTGTCTCTTTTGTTGCTTTTACTAGTTTGTTTTTAATTGTTCCATTCGTTCTTTCTACCAACCCTGCCGATTGTGGGTGGTAGGCACAATGATGTTTCAAGTCAATGTTGAAATGTTCTCCTATTCTGGAGACTACTTCGTTACAAAAGTGTTGTCCATTGTCTGAACGTAAGATCTGTGGAATTCCAAAGGTTGGAATTATGTGTTTGCATAATGCTTTGGCTACAGTGGAGGCGTCTGCTTTTGCTGTTGGATATAATTCTACCCATTTTGAGAACGCGTCCACTATAACCAGGCAGTACTCTAGTCCTCGTACTTTGTGTAGTTGGATGTAGTCCATGTCAATTACTTGGAATGGATAGTCTGGGTCTGGGAAGGAGCCCCTTTTGGGTCTTGCATTACCCTGTGGATTGTTCTTGATACAGATTACACACTGTTTACAAAAAATTACAAATTACAAAAATTACAAAATGTTGTGAATCCGTGTGTATTATAATATTTATCTAATAGACTACACATCCCTGCTGTTGACGCATGGCTTTGACCATGCGTCAATTTACATGCCCAATTAAACATTGATCTGGGTAACCAGGGCTTGTTCGTTGGTCCCCGATATATGCCATCTTTATCTTGTTTTGCTCCTTTCCTGAGCCAGCACTCCCTCTCTGTTTGTGGTGCTGCATGTTGTTTGTCTTTGAGCACAGGGGGTGCGATACACGGCAGCTGTCTCCACCTCCCCCTCCGCAGCCAGGCAGCCAAGGCCGAAAACTTTCCATGAGCTTTCTTGTACTACATAATACTAAACTGCATGTATTTACAATTTGACAACAAACTTCTTTACAATAGCTTTCACAATTTTGTATTTGTATTTGTTTTGCGTCACATCATAACATCGAATCAAGTTCCTATTTGTGAAGTATTGGTTGTAGTAATGTTTGCAGTTAAACTACAGTACATTTGATTGTGTTATTTCACTTATGGAATATTGCTGTTTTGTGGTTGGATTTGTTAATATTGATGGGACAAGATCACCCCACCCGTAGGCCCTGCAACCTTAAGAATGCCCTGTCTCATCTGATCTCAGAAGTCTTGGAAATGGTCAGTGCAAATAATAACATTGAAAATACCTGTTCAGCTGTGTACATGAGTAATGTAGTTGGCCTGCTTAAATTACTCATAGCTAATTAACTAAAACTCCAAATTTAATGTGTAATTACCCCACCTTGTTTGATGTATTTTCAAAACAGCACTAAAACTAGACTCCACTATTGACGTAGGTTAGATGCTGCCCCAGAACAGAGGTGTCAGTGTTCACAGGATTCCCTTTACACATGTAATACAGTTAAATAGGCAGACAGACTGATACTTTATTTATCCCGAGGGAAATTAAAATGTTGGTGCAGCAAACTGTTGCTGCAACATTTCCACTGTGTGTCTCGCTTCTTGGACACAGTCAAAGGTCTCAGTGCAATTTAACAGAAGGACTGGTCAGGGCGGCTCAGCAGATCCTCTATCAGGGCATTTTGAGGAGAGGAAGAGCCAATACTGTTCCTGTGTCCTACAGCATCACTGCAGGGTCCAGTGGGGGTCAGGTGAACAGAACAGGAAAGGCCTCGCTCTTACTCCGCTCTGGTGTTTTGGCTTGGGGATGAAATGGTTCATTCCCTCAAAGTGTTTCCTCTGGAAGAATTCCTGCCACATTTGCTGCCACATGTGGTGTAAATATGTCGCAACTCAAATGTCCATAGCTAGCTCCTTCACTAGCTCCCTAGCTAGCCACTTGAAATAGAATAAAAAATGAAAAATATATCTGGATGAACACAACAGTGGAAAGATCTCACTCATACAGGGTTAATAACACCAGTTACTGTCACTTTAAACAACTGTAATTCACTTGAACTGTTTTCCTGCCCATATTGTATATTTTTTTATCTGTATCATATTTTGTGTTGCACCACAACACCAACACCAAAGCAAGTTCCTATTTGTGAACTTTCTTCACTGACAATAGGAATGCAACTTACATTTATTTTTATCCTAAATTAGTGTTGATGTGAGAAGAATGTTTAATTTAAAGACATTTGGAACAAAAGCAGAGCATTAAAAGCAGTGGCCTAAACATCTGCGTCGATTAGTCTGTAAGTGAAAAGTTTGTATATTTATGACTGGGAACAAAACGCAGGTCATGTGTTGGTCATTCCTCCATATCGATCTGACTCTTATTTCGTGTCATTCAGCGCCATCTGGGGGTTCTGTCCTGTCACTGCAGTTAAACTACAGTACATTTGATTTACAAACATTACATTACTTCATCTCTCTCTGGTGGATGTGTCGACGTATTGCAAACAATTCATCTGCGGAGAAGCATTTATTAATTTCACTTATCGAATATTGCTATTTTGTGGTTGAAATTTTATTATTGTTGAAATGTATTATTATTATTATTATTATTATTATTATTATTGTTATTATTATTGTTGTTATTATTATTATTTTATTATTACTATTATTTTATTGGTAAAGTATTGTTTGAGGAAATGGATGAGCATTGTGATTATCTTAAATATCATTACCGCCCTCTAGTGTTTTTTGGTCGATGGTGCTGTTGCTGTTGGAGTCTTTTCATGGGTTTTCAGCATCCTGTATATGCGACATGTTGAGGGAAGACATAATGGCACTATGGCTGAAGTTACTTAGTTCTGCTTTAACAGCGTTTTACTGAAATGATTAGTCACCCTGTCATTGGCACTTAAATGTGAGACAGATTTGAATCATATCAAGTGTATATTGTACCAAACCAACCAAAACGCCTATTGCTGCTACAAGAAAACTGTAAACTAAATGATGAAACATAGGAAATGTGAGGGTTGGGGTTTGTTTGATTTGAGTGGTGTAGGTCTCGTCTCTGATGGAGTTTTCATCTGCATCCTTTGTTTCAAATCCATTCACTTCCCTCTTGTTTCCTGGGAGCTCTAACCTCAGCATCCAACTTTCTGCTGTCTGTACAATGTAATCACCAAACACAACTGACATGAATCCATTTTATTTGAACATTTAGTGAATGTTTATTGTGTTTAATTTAGAGTTTCACAAATGGTTTTGTTTAAGTGGAGTTGACATTATGTATTTACAGATTTGTCAGAGCACTGAATTGTCTGTTACAAACAAGATGTTAAGGATCACTACAGCAGGAGGTTGGTCCAGTCACAGTTTCGTACGGGGGCAGTTCAGGCAGTAGTGTGTTCAGAACAGAGTTGGAGCACATGTTTGGTGAGCCACAGCCCTGGACGATGGTAGATCGTAGACGAGTGGTTGCTGAAAAATCAGAACGTCTCATCATAAGTTTTAATTGAAATGTTTATCTTGTTTTCCTCAGGCTGAGGTTTCACTTTGATGATTTTAAGCAAAGCAAATCAATATATAATGTGCCTGTAAATAACAAGTGTATTCCACTGATTTAAGACAAACCTGTAGTTGAGAAGCACACGGTCTCCAGTACATTACATTGTACAGAAGTATTGCATATGCCTGTCAGAGGATTACAGGTCGGGCACCCCACAGAGTCAGGTGCAGGGGGGGGTGGCACTGCAACATAAACCAGTACATCAGTTAATCTTTAACCATGAGCTCCTTATTTTCTTTGATTCCCCACATTTAATGTTGATTTAACTCTTTCCATTTTTGTCTTCGTTTTTAACAAATGAGGTGTACTCACAAGTTGGGGGATCTTTGTTGCAGTTTGTTGAGTCACAACAGGTGGCTTGTGCAAACGCCTGACCAAATCCAGTGTCTACGGAGTGTGTGTGTGTGGCTGCAGCTGGACACAGTAGGGTGTCTGCACATTTCTTTATTATTCTGGTAGATGTAGCTCCATTTTGAGTAACTAAAAAGGATTAAAAGTTTGGAAATTATTTTAAAGAAATTATCTAATTTCCTAAAAAGTAAATATGAATGAATTTTGTGATGAAATTTTACTTTGTGTTGTTGATACAAAACACATAGTTTCTGTTACTGGACAGGGATGTGGATTTGATTTGGCACATGTTGGATCAGTGGGGTCTGTACAAATGTCACAACTGATTGCAGAACCTGTTGAAACACAACACAAATCATTCATAAATAAAGCCGCAAGCGGCATCAAATGGCCCCCGCCGGCCGCGCTTTGCACTCAGCTGACCCAGCGCTCCCCCAGGTGCCGCTAACGCTCCCCTGGGTGGTGCTGATGAGACTCTTGTCTCTGTGTGTTTGTGGCTTTGGGCTGAACTTGTCACTAAACACATAAAGTCCACACACACTGGAGATGCTGATGTGCTAACATAGACAAACATGGGCACTTTGGGACATTACCATGGCAACACCATACAAAATACAACTTTGGCCCCTGGACTTTTTTGTTCAGGCTGACCTGAAGAATCACTGTACCAAATTTCAGGTTCTTCAATTAAACTCATAAGGCATTATATCACTTCGAAATTTTGGAAAAGCCATAAGGATAACAATGGGCGCTTTGACACATCGCCATGGAAACCCAGTGAAATATACCATATTGTTGTCATGGACTTTTTTGATCGGGATGACATGCAGAGACATTGTGCCAAATTTGAGAATATTCTGTGAAAGTAAAATATTTTTTATGAATGGGAATTTATCTGATGTTTCCCATTAGGATAACACTGGAGCTTTCGTGCATCACCATGGCAACCCGGTTAAAAATACCATATGGTTTACATTGGCTTTTTTGATAGAAATTACCTAAAGTAATTTTGGGCAAAATTTGTACATTTTAGAACAACTAAAATTTGGCCCTCCATGCAAAATTTTGTAGTGTTCTGTAGGGGGCGCTATCACACCATTTTTGCTTGTGTCACAATCAGTAGACTTTGGCACAAAAGTTTTACAAGTGGTTCAAATTTGAGGACAATCCAACTTTGTATGCCCGAAAGGGACCAAATTTAAACATTGGAAAATTTCAAAAAACCTGAACAAATTTTGCGGCTTCGCCGCACATAAACCCTGACGGCTTTCAAAAAAAAATTCAGCTATCGTTTGATGCCCCACTTCTCTAGATGATGTATGGCAATTTTCACCCCTGGGGGCAAAGCGCCTTCAGAGGAGTTCGTTCAAATGTGAAGTGAGCGAAAATGCTGACTCGGCATGTTTTGTATTTCAATCCAAGATGGCCGCCTTCTGGTTTGTCAGGGTACGTTTTACATTGACTTTTTTTTGATTGAGATGGCCTAAAGTAATTTTGGGCAAAATTTGGTACATTTTAAAAAAACTAAAATTTGGACCCTCCATGCAAAATTTTGTTGTGTCCTGCAGGGGACGCTATCACACCACTTTTGCTCGTCGGGGTCGGCCATTGACTCCTATTGATTTCCATTCATTTTAGCAGCTATAAATATGGGCCATGCCTTTGGCATGAGGGCTTGGATACAGCTTCATGTGAAGAGTGTGTTTGGGGACAGGAGGCGCTTCGCGCTACTTTTGAGTGAGTGGGCTTCACCCATTCACTCAATGTTGACGATGACTTGCAAGAACAAATATGCATGTCCCATACCTTTGGCATGGGTTGCTAGGATACTGCTGTTCACGCAGGGTGCGATCGAGGGACGAAGTTGACAACGATGATGCCTGGGCGAATCGTTGCGAAAGCAATAGGCCCTACGCCCTGTAGGGGCTCGGGCCTAATAAATAAAAAATAATAATTTTAGCAAAAACTATATATCCTTTAACATAGGAAATGCATATTATACTTTTTTTGAAAGCTTTCGAGATTTGTGGGGTCATCGAGGGACGATCAATGACCCCACGCAGGGGGCGATAGAGGGACGAAGTTGAGCGCTTTGTGCTGAACTTCGTAAGACAGTTGACAACGATCGTTGCAAAAGCAATAGGCCCTACGCCCTTTAGGGACTCGGGCCTAATAAAATACACTGAACACTGAACAACACAGGAACACTGATGCTTCTCTCTTAGGTGCACAAGTAATGTTCCCTGTTATAACACGTCTGTAAGTCTTTAGCTGTCCTGGTAAAACACACAAATACAAATACTACAAGAAGGGTCAAGTATTCTACTGAAACATGATTAATAATGAACAGATTTATGCTTTTCCCAAAAATGACCCATCATTTTGAAAACAAGTAAATTATACCAGAAGGTACAAGGTAAGAAACACAAATGTTCATCCCTTTTAATATGGCATGATTCCATGTGATGTTACTATTAATACTTGTACCAAGTACACAGCAGTTTGCTGCTGGTGCAGATTGGCCTGTCCACAGAATTCAGACTGGAGAATGTGAAGTGTTAAACATTGTCTATTGAAAAGTCAAATAAACTCTAACATAATGTAAATCATAGCAACAATAGCAGCAACAATAAAGCCTTAATGGGTATAAGAAATGTTACCTGTGGCAGGGGCAGTTGTAGTTGGTGCAGGGGTAGTTGTTGGGGCAGGGGTAGTTGGTGCAAGGGTAGTTGTAGTTGGTGCAAGGGTAGTTGTAGTTGGGGCAGGGGTAGTTGTAGTTGGGGCAGGGGTAGTTGTAGTTGGGGCAGGAGTAGTTGTAGTTGGTGCAGGGGTAGTTGTAGTTGGTGCAGGGGTAGTTGTAGTTGGGGCAGGGGTAGTTGTAGTTGGGGCAGGGGTAGTTGTAGTTGGTGCAGGGGTAGTTGTAGTTGGTGCAGGGGTAGTTGTAGTTGGTGCAGGGGTAGTTGTAGTTGGGGCAGGGGTAGTTGTAGTTGGGGCAGGGGTAGTTGTAGTTGGTGCAGGGGTAGTTGTAGTTGGTGCAGGGGTAGTTGTAGTTGGGGCAGGGGTAGTTGTAGTTGGGGCAGGGGTAGTTGTAGTTGGTGTAGGGGTAGTTGTAGTTAGGGCAGGGGTAGTTGTAGTTGGGGCAGGGGTAGTTGTAGTTGGTGCAGGGGTAGTTGTAGTTGGGGCAGGGGTAGTTGTAGTTGGGGCAGGGGTAGTTGTAGTTGGGGCAGGGGTAGTTGTAGTTGGGGCAGGGGTAGTTGTAGTTGGGGCAGGGGTAGTTGTAGTTGGTAAAATGTTACAATCATTAGTTGTACAGCAGGAGGTTGGTCCAGTCACAGTTTCGTACGGGGACAGTTCAGGTAGTAGTGTGTTCAGAACAGAGGTGGAGCACGTGTTTGGTGAGGCACAGCCATGGACTGGGAGATTGGACGATGAAGCTGATGTTGCTGAAAAAGCAGAACAGTTGTATTAACCATAATAATAACAGCTAATCAGAAGTTTTAAATGAAACTGAGCTCCCTTAAATTCAGCCTGAAAGACAGAACTTCCCTCCCATCTACCTCAGCTTCTTCAGAGTTTACCTCAGCCTTTATCATCTCACTCCAAATACTCCTCGCCGTCGCTCGTCGCACTTCCTCCCTTTCCACTCTGTCCAAACCCCTATGGCAGATGCACGGCCACTTCGGTTTATGCCGCACTCCACCTCCTCACCATCGCCCCCTCGAATTCTCATCACCCCTTCGACTTCTCATCGTCCCCTTCACTCTCCTCGGCCTCACCTCTACCTCCTCCAGTGTCCACGCCCCAGGGTTAAGACTCAGAAAAATCAGTTACTATGCCAAACCCGTCATCACACATCTTCTGTCAAAGCCTTACTAGGTTTCCTAATACTTTTTTTGTGTGTGTCTCTGTCTGAGTCTCTCCGGGTGGAAACGTTTATCTAGTTTTCGAGATCCTTCAGGCTGAGACTTGATTTTCATTATTTTAAACATGTTATTTAAGAGATCACAAGAAGCAAATCAATATAAAATGTGCCTGTAAATGACGGGTGTATTCCACAGATTTAAGACAAACCTGTAGTTGCAAAGCAGCTGGTCTCCATTGAGTTACATGATATAGAAGTAGAGCATGGGCCTGTCACAGGATTACAGGACAGGCATTGCAGGGAGCCAGGTCCAGGGGCAGCCGGCACTGCAACACAAACCAGTACATCAGTACATCTGTAACCACAGACGCTTTATTTTCTTTGATTCCACCAATTTAATGGTTGTTGACCTCACGTTGATTTTATTTCTGTTTTTAACAAATGAAGTGTACTCACAGGTTGGGGTAATTTTGTTGCAGTTTGTTGAGTTACAACAGATGGCTTGTGCAAACACTTGACCAAGTCCAGTGTCTAAGGAGTATGTGTGTGTGGCTGCAGCTGGACACAGTAGGGTGTCTGCACATTTCTTTATTATTTTGGTAGAAGTAGCTCCATTTTGAGTAACTAAAAAGGAACAAAAGGTTTTAATTAATCTACATCATGAGTAATTTCCTGAAAAGTAAATATAAATGAATTTTGTGATGAAAATTTACTTTGTGTTGTTGATACAAAGCACATGGTGTCTGTGACTGGACAGGTTTGCACTGTTGATAGTTTGCATATTGGATCAGTGGGGTCTGGACAAATGCTACAGCTGATTGCAGAACCTGTTGAAACAACACAAATCATTTATAATAAAATACACTGAACACTGAACAACACAGGAACACTGATGCTTCTCTCTTAGGTGCACAAGTAATGTTCCCTGTTATAACACGTCTGTAAGTCTTTAGCTGTCCTGGTAAAACACACAAATACAAATACTACAAGAAGGGTCAAGTATTCTACTGAAACATGATTAATAATGAACAGATTTATGCTTTTCCCAAAAATGACCCATCATTTTGAAAACAAGTAAATTATACCAGAAGGTACAAGGTAAGAAACACAAATGTTCATCCCTTTTAATATGGCATGATTCCATGTGATGTTACTATTAATACTTGTACCAAGTACACAGCAGTTTGCTGCTGGTGCAGATTGGCCTGTCCACAGAATTCAGACTGGAGAATGTGAAGTGTTAAACATTGTCTATTGAAAAGTCAAATAAACTCTAACATAATGTAAATCATAGCAACAATAGCAGCAACAATAAAGCCTTAATGGGGATAAGAAATGTTACCTGTGCTGCAGAAAGTCAGCGTTAGAGCCAAAGAAAACAGAATCTGTCCCTTCATGCTCATTTCTCTGGAGTTTCCTGTGTGTCTGCCTTTCGATTACCTGTGCTTTGGAGATGCACCTGCTTCTTAAATATGTTCGAGCTGAATGGGCTGTGGCTTTTTAAGCTTTTGTTCTGAGTAATTTATTTTTCCGAGAATGCATCACACCCATTCAACAAACAAATAATAAGCTGTTAGTGAGATGCAAAATAAATAAAAAGATTTAGACAAACTTTATTGATACACAAGGGAAATTATTTGGACATAGGAGCTCACTCATCACAAGATATTAGAATAAGAAAGACAAATATAAATGGTTATAATAAATTCTAACTCGTGCCTCCTGTTGCACTGGTCTCACCCCCTCTAACTGCACAGCTAGTGAACTCCATATAACTATTTATCATCTCTGTCCCTCTCTACTTCCAAACCTTCTCTTCTCATCTCATTCAGATACATTAAAGGAATCTACAGCGACACACTCTCCTCCCATATAGAAAATATTGATATCCCGGACTTTATATCCACACCCGATGACCTTGTTTCTCTTTATAATAATAGTCTCATTAATGTCCTTAACTCTCTTGCGCCTGTCAAAACTCGTTCTGTCTCTTTCACACGATCTGCCCCATGGTATTCTCCTGAACTCCATAAATTAAAAGCTAAATGCAGACAATTAGAACAACTTTACAATAAAACCGGACTCAGTATCCACAAAGAAATGTACAAAACCCACATACTTCTCTACAAGGACCAAATCACTCAAACTAAAACAAAATACTACTCTGGCTTGATCTGCTCTCACGAAGGTAACACAAAAACTCTTTTCTCTTTAATGAATTCTATCCTCCAGCCCCCCGACTCTCTACCCTCCCACCTGTATTCTACTGACACCTGCAACTCTCTTCTGCTTTTCTTTAACCAGAAAATTCTGTCTATCCATCAATACCTTAACTGTGTTTCTCCAGATTCCTCTCCTGCACTCTTCCCTGTTGCTCACACATTCTCTCGCTTCTATCTCCCGGACATCTCTGAAATTTCTGTCCTCTTTTAAAATTCTAAACCTTCTACCTATCAGCTCAATCCGTTTCCTACATCTCTAGTCAAAACTTCTCCCCCTGATTTCTGCCATTCTCCACTCCTCACTGTCCTCTGGAACTGTCCCCACAGCTTTCAAAACTGTAGCCATCACCCCTAATCTAAAAAAAAACCTGGTTCTGATCCCAACAACTTCAACAACCTTCGTCCCATTTCTAACCACCCTTTCCTTTCTAAAATACTTGAAAAAATGGTGGCATCTCAACTCCATTCACACCTTACTCTCAACAGTCTCTATGAACCATTTCAATCTGGCTTCCGTCCCTTTCACAGCACTGAAACCACTCTCATAAAAATCACCAATGACCTTCTCACTGCAGCTGATTCTGGCCTTATCACCATTCTCATTCTCCTAGATCTCAGTGCTGCCTTTGATACCATTTCTCACTCTATCCTCCTCCACAGACTCTCCTCTCTTGGCATCACGTCCACCCCCTCCACTGGTTTCATTCTTACCTCTCTGGTCGCTCTCAGTTCATCCAATTTAAATCTTTCAGATCACACTCCTCTCCTGTCATTTGTGGGGTTCCCCAAGGTTCGGTCCTTGGCCCACTCCTTTTCATCAGCTATCTTCTTCCACTTGGCAGTATTTTCCATAAATTCAACATAAATTTTGACTGCTTCGCGGATGACACCCAGCTCTACCTCTCAAGCAAACCCACCACCATGCTTCCACCCTCCTCCCCCTCCAACTGCCTATCAGAAATAAAAAAAAAACTGGTTTACATCCAACTTTCTTAAACTTAACAGTGACAAGACTGAATTTCTTCTCATTGGTTCCAAATCTACTCTTTCCAAAACTCTTTCGCTCTCCATTGACAACCCCACTGTGTCCCCCTCCCTTCACGTAAAGAGTCTGGGTGTCATCCTCGACAGCTCTCTATCATATCAGTCACACATCAATAACATCACTGCTTATTTCCATCTTCGGAACATTAACCGTCTCCACCCTTCCCTCACTGTCCACTCAGCTTCTGTCCTTGTTAACAGCCTCGTCACTTCCCGTCTCGACTACTGCAACTCTGCACTACGCAACTCTTTCTTTCGTTGCTTTTGTGCCAAACTTACCAGAGAAACTGTAATATGACCACAATTATCTGATACCCAGGGAAAACACAGATATGTAAATTTAAATTGGGATTATAGTTTTCAAATGTAGTGATGCTGTCCTATGACCTATACATTTATCAATATTGCAATGTTTCAACTGTTGCAATATTGATTTGGACCAGGTAATTGCTCTGGAACTTTAGCAAAGAGGAGAGGTCGGAAAGCACCTACAGTATCTGTGACCCCTGCCTCATGTTCTTTCAGTTGTCACCCAGCTCCCCACAAGAGAGCATCTGGAGCAGCCAGGAGAGAGACAGAGGGACAGGGTTTTATCAAAGACATTCTCCAATGGACGCCCGGAGTCCTCGCTCTCTGT
Source organism: Odontamblyopus rebecca (assembly GCA_030686955.1). NCBI lineage: Eukaryota > Metazoa > Chordata > Actinopteri > Gobiiformes > Gobiidae > Odontamblyopus > Odontamblyopus rebecca. The sequence goes on along the minus strand of CM060665.1, from coordinate 36,498,984 downwards.
AAATGTCTGTGCCTGTCTTTTGATGTGTATTATTGCTGTAGCTGAATCTGACCCAAAGCAAAAGCTTTCATATTGTTTTTCCCCAAATTTAAATATTTATATTTTTATAGACAAATAACCTTTATGATTGATTAGCCTTAGTGACTGCTGCTCAGACCAGACCACATGGACGCTTGAAGAGTGTCTTCTGTTCCTCAAACAAACCTTGGAGATACCATCCATCTGTCCCCTCTGAAGACATCACATCGAAGAACCCGGATCGGACCACACATCCACTAACAATGCATCTCTCTCTGGTCGTATATGCACAAATTGTAACAGAAAGGCTTGCTTATCAATCAGTGCAAACTCAACACATACTGTAACTTTAGATAACTCTGACATTGTACCCAATCTCATATCTCTTTACAATCCATGTTCACATCTGCCTGTAGGATAACCTACACTCATTTGCATATTTTCATATTTATATGCTGTGGAACTTGGTCAATAAATATTCATGAACCAGTTTTACTTGATCAGTGTGATGTGTTATTCAGATTTTGGTCACTGTCACATCAAGAGCTTTACAAACATTCGGATCAAATGTTCAGTTAATTATTAATTAATTAATTAACATACATAATTGATTATATTGTACTGTAATAGTTCTCCACATTAGTTGAGTAGTGCCCTAAAACTCTTAATTCTAGTAAAGTCAGAACCACAAAGGCCATGTGAAGCTGCTTAGCTCAGAATAATCTAATTCCAGTTGATGAATCCAATCACCCCATTCTTTAAGTATCTGAAACCCTTCCAATAATACTCCAAAATCTCCCTACATAAACTATTATTATCATTACATGTAAAACATGAGTACGCCTTTGTTATTTTTATTGAACTCACTGAGCCAAAACCACTCCCTTTACTGGATTCCTTCTTCCTTCCTGCACACTTATTAAAGTCTTTTCAGTTCTTCCATTTGCTGTTGGTTTGTAATGACATTTCGAATGCACTGATCTGGGTAACATAACATTGTTGAGCTTTGACACATTCCTTTTAATAATACATCACACTGGGGGATGATCTACATGTCTATGATATCTCTAAAAATGTTCAGCAGTTACCATGGTGACCAGTGGGAGCTGGTGAATAGAGGGTGCAAGTGCACTTCCTAAAAATAAAAAAAATTCTAAATTTATTTTGTATTAGGCTATATGTTTAATATTTTGTTTAAAACTGAACGTGTATTTGCATAGACATGTTTTTATCATGTTAAATGTGCTCATATCGCTGTATTTGAGTCACGTGGTGCATTTGAGTGCGCTGAGTCTCTGTGCCCCAATGGAGGTCTATGGAGGGGCCTGAAACATTTAGAAAATTTGCTTTTGCCCATTAGTTTGTATTGCAGCCCCTGTAAAACGCCGTAGTGCGCAGGGTGGGGGCGACTCACATCAAGTGACTGGTCTTCACAAACATTATCACAATTCTGACCAATGAGGATTCAGCTGCTCTGTCCCGCCTCAGCCCAACAGACTAATGCTACTGCTACAGGCTAATGCTAATGAATGGAGAACTACAGAGCTGTGTACTGTGGCCTCTAGTTACTTTCGCCTAAACCGAAACAGGAGAGAGGGAGGAGAGACCTAAAGCATGGGACACTCACCGCCAGGACCGTGGCATCCGCTGCCGCCAGCGAGTTCCCCAGAGTTTTAGAACCAGCTCGTGCGCTCGACTCCAAGACTTTGTCCCGTGGACCGGACTGGACCGGGACATTTTGGAGATAGAACCAACAGGACAGTGGGTAGAGGACACACGCTGCATCAGTCCCCTGGAGAAGGTAAGAGGCGTGTTTTTGTTAGTTTGGGGCTAATCTGAGGACAGAGCCTCACAGTAAACAGTGTTATAGTGTTAACAGGTAAATGTGTAAATGAATGAGCGACGGAGCCGCTCCGGTGTTTCTGCCGTGTGCTGTAGGAGCGGCGCTGATGCCATGACCAGAGCATCATTTTTGCTGCATTTTCATGGCATTAGGGGGGCTGGTTGTGGGGGCTGTTTGTGAGCGGTGTGCTACACTGTGTTATGTTGTGTTACGGTGTGTTACTTTGTGTTGCTTGGGTTTGGCGTGAGCAGGTGCATCAGGTTGTGTTGCTGCGTAAACTTTGCGCTTGGCTATGCATTGTGCTCCTGATAAAGTTCAGTAAATAGTGACTAAAATGACGAAAATCTGTTTCTGGCATTTGATAAAATTTTATATATCCTATACATAACACCTATATTTATAATACATATTTATAATTTTGACTTATGCACCCCCCCAAAAAAAATTATACCACCAGCCGCCACTGATGGTGACACAATTCACACATTACACATTCACACTGTCAAACTAATTTTAAGAAAGTCTGAAAAATCAAGATAAAAACACAATGGATTTAAAGAGCACATTTTCAGGTGGTAGCTTTATGTTCCAGTGTAAGGGTACAGGATATGTGATAGTTTATTTGGAGAAAGTTTAATAAGAGTTCAGAATGTGCCTGAGTGAGTTACCTCCCTTATTTGGTCACGTTTTTTACGGTAAACTAGTCCCACTCCTAGTACCTGTCATTATCCTTAAGCTTTTAATTGCACATTTGTTTTACCATAATCAGTCAACAGAAAAGTAGTTATGGGCTTTAGATTTCCCGCTTTGAGAATGTGGACACTTCTGAAAATCCATAAAGAACGAGGAAATAGATCTCTAAAATTAGCTTTTAAATACACAGTGCACATGTACACTGAACAAAAATATAAACGCAACACTTTTGTTTTTGCTCCCATTTGTCATGAGATGGACTCAAAGATCTAAAATTCATTCCAGATACACAATATTACCATTTCTCTCAAACATTGTTCACAAATCTGTCTAAATGTGTGATAGTGGCACTTTTGCTTTGCTGAGATAATCCGTCCCACCTCACAGGTGTGCCACATCAAGATGCTCATCAGACACCATGATTAGTGCACAGGTGTACCTTAGACTGCCCACAATAAAAGGCCACCATGAAATATGCAGTTTTGTCTCACAGCAAAATGCCACAGATGGCGCAAGCATTGAGGGAGCGTGCAATTGGCATGCTGACAGCAGGAATGTCAACCAGATCTGTTGCTCGGGCATTGAATGTTCATTTCTCCACCATACGCCGTCTCCAAAGGTGTTTCAGAGAATATGGCAGTACATCCAACCGGCCTCACAACCGCAGACCACGTGTAACCACACCAGTCCAGGACCTCCACATCCAGCAAGTTCACCTCCAAGATCGTCTGAGACCAGCTACTCAGACAGCTGCTGAAACAATTGGTTTGCGTAACCAAAGAATTTCAGCACAAACTGTCAGAAACCGTCTCAGGGAAGCTCAACTGCATGCTCGTCATCCTCATCGGGGTCTTAACCTGACTCCAGATCGTCGCCGTAACAGACTTGAGTGGGCAAATGCCCACATTCGATGGCGTCTGGCACATTGGAGAGGTGTTCTCTTCACGGATGAATCTCGGTTTACATTGTTCAGGGCAGATGGCAGACAGCGTGTGTGGCGTCGTGTGGGTGAGCGCTTTGCTGATGTCAATGTTGTGGATCGAGTGGCCCATGGTGGTGGTGGGGTTATGGTATGGGCAGGCATCTGTTATGGACGAAGAACACAGGTGCATTTTATTGATGGCATTTTGAATGCACAGAGATACCGTGATGAGATCCTGAGGCCCATTGTTGTGCCATACATCCATGAACATCACCTCATGTTTCAGCAAGATAATGCACGGCCCCATGTTGCAAGGATCTGTACACAATTCTTGGAAGCTGAAAATGTCCCAGTTCTTGCATGGCCAGCATACTCACCGGACATGTCACCCATTGAGCATGTTTGGGATGTGCTTGACCGGCGTATACGACAGCGCGTACCAGTTCCCACTAATATCCAGCAACTTCGCACAGCCATTGAAGAGGAGTGGACCAACATTCCACAGGCCACAACTGACAATCTGATAAACTCTATGCGAAGAAGATGTGTTGCACTGCATGAGGCAAATGGTGGTCACACCAGATACTGACTGGTTCTGAGTCCCCAGACCCCCAATAAAGCAACAACTGCACATTTCAGAGTGGCCTTTTATTGTGGGCAGTCTAAGGTACACCTATGCACTAATCATGGTGTCTGATGAGCATCTTGATGTGGAAGTCCAGTGTTCAGGTTTAGTGCAGCAAATAGAGACTGTATTTGTTCCTCGCCGAATCAAAAGCAGTAGCCCACTTATAAAAAGAGCAATCTCCAAAAACCTAATAAAATAACTACCAATAGTACAATTAATAAACAATCAGTAAATGGTATTAATTGTGGCCTATTAAACGGCAGGTCTCTCTCTTCAAAAGCTCTCTTAGTAAATGATATAATTATTGATAATAAAATTGATCTACTTGCCCTAACAGAAACTTGGCTACAACCAGAAGAGTTTGTGAGCCTAAATGAAGCCACGCCCCCTACTCATGTAAACTTTCATACCGCAGGAGTTTGCATAGAGGCGGAGGAGTAGCAGTCATATCACAGTCCAGTTTCCTTCTGAGTCCTAAACCTAAACATGTGTATAACTCATTTGAAAGTATTACACTGTCAATCAAGCACCCAGACTGGAAGAAACATAAACCAATCATGTTTGTGATTATTTACCGGCCCCCTGCCCCATACTTTTTAACTGAGTTTTCTGAATTTCTATCCAGTATAATATTTGACTCAAACAAAATTGTAATAGTCAGGGGTTTTAACAGTCACGTTGATGATAACACTAACAGTCTAGCACATGCCTTTACAACTCTAATAGGAAACATTGGTTTCACTCAAAATGTAAATGAACCCACACACAGTCACACCCTGTACCTTGTTTTAACCTATGGTATAAACATTGGTCAGCTCAGTGTTCTCCTCCTCAACCCCTTAATTTCAGATCATTCTCTGATCACCTTTCAGCTCATTCTTGAGGGCTTCACTGTGCCAATAAATAAAACTCAGAATAAAAGATCATTAAATGATCGATCTGTAGGAGAATTTAAGGACAGAATTCAGCCAATATTCAGCTGTGAGTGTGAAGGAAGCAGCTTCCACAGCTCCAGTCCCACAGTTACTGATCAGTTTGTTGACAGGGAAATGCTCTCATTAAAAACAGTTCTAGACAAAGTATCCATCCATCCATCCATCTTCTCCTGCTTAATCCGGCTGGGTCGCGGGGGCAGTTTGCTGCCCAATACTCATAGCACCTGACCCCCCTATGAACCCCTCTGCAGGTGGTGAGCCCACAGGAGGGTGGACGTCATGGTCCTTGATGTTAGTTCATAGTCTAGACTATGTCTAGACAAAGTAGCTCCACTAAAACAAAAAGTTACTAAACCAAATCAAGTTTCACCATGGTTTAATTCTGAAACTCGTCTTCTTAAACAAACAGCCCACAAATTAGGAAAGATATGGCGCCACTCCAGCTCAGCGCAGTCTCTGAATGCCTGGAAAAATAGTCTCTTAATTTATAAAAGGGCCCTACGTAAGGCTAAGACCAGGTATTACTCAACTCTAATAGAAGAAAACTGGAACAATCCCAGGTTTTTGTTCAGCACTGTAGCCAGGCTGACCACCAGCCACAGCTCGGTAGAACCGTGTATTCCGGCTACTCAAAATTGTGATGACTTTCTAAAATTTTTCAATAATAAAATCACAATTATCTGAGACAAATGAAATAAAATTGCTCCCACAATCAGCCTTGATCAAGTTAAAGCTTTGGAATTAGAGGCCTCTGTAAAGCAACGTAAAATTTTGGACTGCTTCTCCACAGTAGAACAAGCAAAGATCACATCAGTTGTAATGTCCTCCAAAACTTCAACTTGTCTTCTAGACCCAATACCCGCTAAGCTTTTTAAAGAAACTTTCCCCCTAATTAATGGTATTATACTGAATATAGTAAATACCTCACTAGAGACAGGCTACGCCCCACAGTTCTTTAAATATGCAGTGATTAAACCGCTTCTGAAAAAACCCAGTTTAGACCCAGGCCTTCTGGCCAACTACAGACCAATATCAAACCTTCCTTTTGTTTCAAAAGTTCTAGAAAGAGTTGTAACTAAACAGCTTTGTTGCCACCTACAGGACAACAACCTATTTGAGATTTTCCAGTCAGGATTCAGACACACAAGCACAGAAACTGCATTAGTTTGAGTCACAAATGATTTGTTATCAGCTGCAGACAATAGGCTGCTCTCAATCCTGGTTTTGTTAGACCTCAGTGCAGCTTCAACACGATCGACCACAACATCTTATTACCAAGATTAGAATGTGATGTAGAGATGAGAGGAGTGGCCTTGTGCTGGTTTAAATCCTATCTATCTGAGAGGTACCAGTTTGTCAATGTAAATGGTCAATCTTCAGAGTGCACTAATGTTAACTACGGAGTGCGGCAGGGTTCAGTACTTGGACCCATTCTGTTTATGCTCTACATGCTACCCCTTGGAAATGTAATCAGAAAGCACAGCATTAATTTTCACTGTTATGCAGATGACACACAGTTGTACTTATCAATAAAACCTGGTCACAGTGACCATGTGGAAAAGCTCAATGCTTGTGTCAGAGACATAAAGACCTGGATGACAGTTAATTATCTCCTTCTAAACCCTTAAAAGAGAGAGGTCATTATACTTGGCCCCAAAAACCCGAGAAAGGCTCTATCAGATCAGATAGTTTCCTTGGATGGCATCAGTGTGACCTCGAGCTCCACCGTGAGGAACCTGGGGGTTATATTTGACCAAGACTTATCATTTAAAGCCCATATAAACCAAGTCTGTAAAACAGCATCTTCCACCTCCGCAACATCGCCAAAGTTAGGAATATCTTATCCAAAAATGATGCGGAAAAGCTTCCATACAAAAGTCCATACATTTATTTCATCAAGATTAGACTACTGTAACTCTCTGCTGGCAGCCTGCCCTAAAAGCTCACTAAAAAGCATTCAGCTTGTTAAAAATGCAGCAGTAAGATTATTAATGGGAACAAATAGAAGAGAACACATTACTCTGGTGTGAGCTTCACTTCATTGGCTCCCGGTCGAGTTTAGAATTAAATTTAAAATCCTTCTTCTCACCTATAAAGCTGTAAATGGGACGGCCCCATTCTATATCACTGACCTGATAGCACCTTACAAACCAAACAGAGCATTTGGCTCACAAAATGCAGAGCTATTAGTGGTCCCCAGATTTAATAAACATACAATGGGAGGTAGAACTTTTAGTTACCAATCTCCTGTTTTATGGAATCAGCTTCCACCTCATGTCAGAGAGGCAGACACAGTCTCTACATTTAAGGTTAGGCTTAAAACATTCTTCTATGAGAAAGCTTATGGCCAGGTTAGAGGAGCAGGGATAACTCCACAGCTGAAGTCAGGCTGCTCTAGGAGTTAGATGCTGGGGGAAGTATGGTGCCCTGAGCCTCTGTCCTCTTATTCTAACTGCTCCTTCTCCTTCATCTCTGTCCCATAACCTCATGTCTTTCACAGACAAATCAGTTCACTGCTGTTCACCAGTGTCTCTTTCTCTCTCACCTTCTCTTCCGCTCCCTCTGGGAGTGGAGCTGTCTCAGATGGTTCTGAGGTTCCAGATGTCCTCCTGTGAGCAGATGCTGATTCAACCTTAGCTACCCCTATCCACTCACCCGTCTGGATGGAGCCCCCACCTGCCTGGATGGAGGCCACCTGCCTGGATGGAGCCCCCACCTGCCTGGATGGAGCCCCCACCTCCTTGGATGGAGCCCCCACCTGCCTGAATTGAGCCCCACCTGCCTGGTTGAAGCCCTCAACCCAAATAAGCCGATGGCCAGTCCCCCACACGTCTGCCTGTCCGTCTGAACCCTGCCCTCTATAAAGTGACTGGTTCCTCAAAGCTCTCAGGTCTGAAGGTGCCGCAGGGCGACAGCTGGTTGGCAACAGTGTCTGGGGAGAATTTTCCCATACTGCACATGTTTGCTGATGTCTATGTTAGATCATGTTTCCATGTTTTTCACTGTGAAGCCCATTGAGGCAACTCTTGTTGTGATTCTGGGCTATATAAATAAAATTGAATTGAATCGAATTGAATTGAATTGTGTGTGTGATGAATCAGCATGTGTGTGCGGCGGCAGTACATTTAGGGGGGAAAACGCCGCCCAGAATCATCCATGAACTGGCTCCATCACATTATCCCTCCCTTCGGGAAGTTTGGCACTGTGGGGCAACCTGGACAGGTAATCAGCCACGACATTCATCTTGCGAGCACGGTGTCGAATGGCAAACCTGAAAGGCTGAAGGGTAAGGTACCATCCGGTCAGACGACTGTTATGGTCCTTCATGTTATTTATCCATGTCAGGGCTCGATGATTGGTCTCCAGGTTAAACTCTGATCCTAGTAAGTAATACCGCAAGCTTTCCAATGCCCACTTGATGGCCAGCCCCTCTTTCTCAACAGCAGAGTAGCGGGTCTCACGTGGTTGGAGTTTGCGACTCAAGTAGAGTACTGGCTGCCCTTCTCCTGGTTGTTCCTGAGCCAGAACTGCTCCAAGGCTAACTGTGGAGGCATCGGCCTGAACCAGAAACCTCTCAGTGAAGTCTGGACTCTTCAGCACAGGGGACGAGCACAGGTGAACTTTGAGGGTGGTGAAAGCTTTTTCACAATCTTCAGTCCAAATGACTGGGTTCCGCTGCGCTTTGGCAGTGAGTGCAGTGAGGGGAGTGGCAATGGTGGCAAACTCTGGCATGAACCTGCCTGATCCTCTCTGCAGGTGGATCACTGACTTCCTGACGGACAGGAAGCAGCACGTGAGGCTGGAGAAGAATGTCTCGGACTCCCGAACCATCAGCACCGGCTCTCCCCAAGGCTGTGTTCTTTCTCCTCTGCTCTTCTCCCTGTACACCAACTGCTGCACCTCCTCCCATCAGTCTGTCAAGCTCATCAAGTTTGCAGATGACACCATGGCCATCAGACTCATCTCGGACGGGGATGAGTCTGCCTACAGGACAGAGGTTGATCATCTGGTGTCCTGGTGCAGCCAGAACAACCTGGTGCTTAATGCCCAGAAGACAGTGGAGATGATTGTGGACTTTAGGAAGCACACAGCCCCACTCCCCTCCATCATCCTGACCCACACCCCTATCACCACTCTGAACTCATTCCGCTTCCTGGGGATCACCATCACCCAGGACCTCAAATGGGAGCCCACCATCCCCTCCATCATAAAGAAGCCCCAGCAGAGGATGTACTTCCTGAGGCAGCTGAAGAAATTCAACCTGCCAGCACGGACAATGGTGCAGTTCTACACTGCCATCATCGAGTCCATCCTCACCTCCTCCATCACCGTGTGGTATGCTGGAGCCACCACCAGGGACAGAGACTGCAGCATGTTGTGCGCTCTGCTGAGAAGGTGATTGGTTGCAGCCTCCATCTCTTCAGGACCTGTACACCTCCAGGACTCGGACACGTGCAGGTCAAATTGCAGCTGACCCTTCTCACCCTGGACATGGACTTTTTGACCTACTCCCCTCAGGCAGGAGGCTACGGTCCATTCGGACCAGAACCTCTCGCCACAAAAACAGTTTCTTCCCCTCTGCTGTTGGACTCATAAATAATAACACTAGGACTGGTCCCACCCCCCACTCTGCTTCTGTCACATGACCCTGTGTTCTCGCACCTGCCTGTTTTGCACTGATCATTACCTGCACTGTTATACTCTTATACTATTATTATATTCCTGTTATATTATAGCTTATTTTTTTTCCACTTTATTTTATTCTATTTTATTTGTTGCATGTCAGTGTTTGTCTACATCCTGCTCCAAGTACCGCAGCAATTTCCTAATGTTGTGAACCTGTTCACTCATATGGCAATAAAAAACATTCTGATTCTGATTCTGAACCTTCTATACCATCCAGCCAACCGAAGGAAGGACCGCAACTCTTTCTTTATGCGTTGCCTTGGGGATTTCAGGATTGCCTCGACATTGTCCACTTGAGGCCTCACCTCCCCTCGGCCCATCTGGTAGCCGAGGTAGCGTGCCTCCTGCTGAGCCCATTCACACTTTGCCGGGTTCAGGGTCAACCCTGCTTGCTGGATTCTCTTCAGCACTAGGGAGACGTGTTGAACATGATCCTCCCAGGTCTCACTGAAGACGAAAACATCATCCAGGTAAGCTGCACTGCAATATCCACATCCCTGGAGAATTTGATCCATTAGACGTTGGAAAGTGGCGGGTGCTCCATGCAGCCCAAACGGCATCATAGTAAACTGAAACAGTCCAGCAGGTGTTTGAAAGGCTGTGTAAGGCTGTGAGGACTTTTCGAGGGGCACTTGCCAGTATCCTTTTCAAAGGTCCAGTGTGGTGATGTACTCGGCTGCGTCAATCCTTTCCAGCAAGTCATCAATCCTCGGTATAGGATATGCATCAAATTCAGTCACCGAATTCAGCTTTCTAAAATCAATGCAGATCCTGAGTGACCCATCTTTCTTAAATACAATGACCACAGGGCTGCTCCACTCAGAAATGGAAGGCTCAATGACTCCAAGCTTCAGCATTTCTTTTATCTCGTCCTGGAGCTTTCCCACCAGCTGCTGTGGAACACGTTCTTCAGTCGGATGACATGCTCAACAACTGCCGTCTTGCCAGGGCTAGCACTGAACAGTGAGGACACCTCCTTGAAGGTCTGCAGTAGCTGTGCAGCTTGCTTAGGAGGGAGATGAACCAGCATTGGGGCTGCAGTGTTGGTCAGTCCCTCCAGTCCATTGTCCGGCTCCTCGTCTTCGCCCACTTTCCGGACCAACAGGGCCTTTTTGTTGGAGTCTGAACTGGACGCTCCCTCCACTCCTTCAGGAGGTTAACATGGTAAGTCTGTTTGGACTTCTTTTTGTCTGGTTGCAGAACTTTGTAGGTGACAGGGCCCATCTTGCGTGCAATGGTGTAAGGGTCTTGCCATTTTGCTAGAAGTTTGTTGGTGGAGGATGGCAGGAGAAGCAGCACCTTCTGGCCAGGCTGGAAACCCCGACTGTGGGCTTGACGGTCATACCACAACTTCTGGGCTTTTTGAGCGTCCCGCAGGTGTTTTCCAGCCTCTCCTAAGTATTCAGCCAGTCTCTCTCGCATCTCCAAGATGAACTGGACAATGCTCCGGTCCTTGTGTATGGTTGGTCTGCCATCCCACTGTGAGAAGGAGAAGGTCTAATGGCCCCTGCACATCCCAGCCATACATCAGTTTGAATGGGGAGAACCCAGTTGATGCCTGGAGACTTCGCGATAGGCAAATAGAATGAAGGGTAGCCAGCGGTCCCAGTCCTTGCCAATGTCATGGACAAACCTTTGTAACATCCGCTTCAATGTCTGATTAAATTTCTCCACTAGTCCATCAGTTTGTGGGTGGTACGGGGTGGATTTGATGGAGGTGATACCCAGTTGCTACTGGAAAAGATTAATCAGACGAGGCGTGAAGTTGGTGCCTTGGTCAGTGAGGATCTCATCAGGTATGTCAACCCTAGAGAACAGCTGGATGAGGGCTCGAAGGACAGCAGGGGCAGTGATGGTCATCAGCGGAAAGGCCTCTGGAAATCTGGTAGCATAGTCCGAGATGACCAGGATGTACTGTTGCCCACTGCTGCTCTTCACCAGGGGCCCCACAATGTCCATGCTGATCCTTTGGAAGGGAGTCCATATCACTGGAAGAAACATGTGGTCAGTTTTTTGCACAGGACAGGTTTTTGGACAGGTAGCGCAGTATTTTTGAATATCGGCATACATGGTTGGCCAATAAAACCAGGAACTAATGCACAGAAAGTTTTTGTGTTGACCAATGTGACCTGCCCACGGAACTGTGTGCGCAAGGTGCATGACAAGGGTCCTACAGCTAAGAGGAACAATAAGGCATTTGCACTCATTATTAACAACATACAAAACTTGTCAATAATACACGTCTCTTGATTCAAACGATCACTGGTTTCTTTTCCCACATTTCAAGGTTTCATCATGACTCAGCAACTCAACAATATTTTCTGGCACATTCTACACAAAACATTCACCCTTTTCAGGTTTCACAGACCTCATTTGTTTTTCAAATCGCCGTTCACGGCAGGACTTTCTTGGCCCTTTGGTGCCGCCCACACACAGACTACTGTCCAAGTCTAGCAGAGGTTGGACCCCGGCCTTTGCCTGTGCTCGGGTGAGAACAGTACAAGATACAGTCCCCATTCCCCCAGAGTCAACTTCCTCAGACACTTCACTTTCATTTAACAAGTACATTAGAACAGGTCAATCCCAGTCAAGGATAGCATCTACAGGTAAGTTTTCTGCAACTCCCACAGTCAGAAGGTAAGGCTGGTCTGCTACAGTCACAGTCACATCCACCGTAGGGTACGGGTGGCTATCCCCATGTATGCACAAAATGTCCACTGTCTTGCTGTAATCTATGCTGCTAACTGGCACTGAGCTATGCTCGATCAGAGATGTGAAACTACCAGTATCCAACAAAGCAGAAATCTCACAGCCATTGATCAGTACATTTTTGTAGCGTTGCACAGTATTTTTCTACCTCTCTACAGCTCCCTGACTCTAGTCTTGGAGGATAGCAGGCTCCGTTAACTTTTGCTTTGCGAACCGGTCAAACTGAAGCTTTGTGACCAGGCTGTTGGCAGTAAAAGCAAACAAACTCCTTACCAGGTCCTCGTTGGTTTGGGGTAGAACTGGTGATACCTGGCTGGTCCTGATTGGGGTCACACCTTGCTGGTCTGGGGAGAAGTGGTTGAGCTGGTGCACACTGAGATGCAGTGGTTGACCGGGCAGCAAGTCCTCCCTTGCAGAAGTACTGAGGTACTGCACAGCCAACTTGGCAGTGGTGAGTCCGTCGGCTGGCTCATGTTCCTTCACCCTGGTCCTCACCTCGAAGGGGAACACCTGCAGGAGCTGCTCCATAATGATCGCCTCCCCAATCTCCTACTTGGTACACTCCTCTGGTTGAATCCAGCGATGGTAGAGTCGGTAGAGGCAGTGATAGATCTCCGTGGGGCTCTTTCCAGGTGGAAAGGTGGAGAAACAAAACTGGTGGCGGTAGGTTTCTGGTGAAATGTCAAATTTGGCCAGCTTTCAGGTCCCCGTAACAGTGGGCCCTCTCCTCATCCATGGCGGAATAGGCCTCCAGCGCCTTCCCACTTAGTAAGGGTACCAGTCGACATGCCCACTCCTCCTCTGGCCACCTCCAGGTTTTAGCTATTCGCTCAAAACGTAATAGATAGTTCTCCCTGTCTTCCCCATTTTGGTATTGGTGTATTTTAGGCTCACTGAAATGTCTCCATTCAGGTCTGAGTCTGTCATCCTGTTCCGGAGCTTGACGCTGCAGCTCAACAGCACCATCGATCTCCACGCGGCTTCCATAGGGAAGGATCTCTGTCCTCCAGGGGTTGGTCCAATCCTTGGACTACTGGCTGCCGTCGACATTGGAGTAAGTGCCTCGTGGTGTGCAAGCAGAGTTGGAGCAGGTAGATGTGGCACCGGACGAGCTCTGGGAGCTGGTTGAGGAGGAGGTTTGCGCTGAGCCACGGTCTGTGCTGCAGGAAGGGAGGCCCTTAGACCCCGGAGTTCTGCCAGCAAACCTTCCTCCCGGCGTTGCTGACCTGCAAGGAACTCCCCCATCAAAGCCACCATTCCTGTCTAGGCTCAGACGATGGCTCTGGTTTGTCCTCCCACTCTTCTTCCTCCTCTGTTTCCCATACTGGGTCTGGAGCTCCTGCGCTTCTTCCGACTTGCCATCCCACTTCTGACACCAGATGTCATGGGGCTCAATGAAAACTCAGGCAAGAACTTTCAACCCAACGTCTTTTTTTTCAGATTTATGGAGTGTTTAAATTTCAAAGGGTTTTGTGGCTCCCAGTGTTTTCTTTACTGTGTGAAACGGGTCCAAATGGCTGAGTGGTAAAGGTTGCCGACCCCTACAATAGACGGCCTCATGCTCTGGCCACAACAGGCAGAGCCTCTAATTCATTTCTGTCTTCTGCGGTATCCCTTTTCCCTCCCCTCCCTTCCCCAGCACCCAATGTTTTTCTCATGTTGCTCAGCCTACACAAGGCACCACATACTCTCTCACTATTCTTCCTTGCATTCCAAAACATTATTCCGATGCATTTGATCACTGCTCTCTATGCCATCTGATATTCCACTGCCATTCTAGCTCATGCCACTCAGCTAGCCTATGCTATCCCAACCCACACATGCTCAAGCAGGTTCTACAGCCATTCTCAGCTATTCCATATTCACCACCCGTATACTCTCGTCACTATATTCAAGTTAGTGCCACTAAGCTAACTCACGCTATTCCATCCTGTGCAAGCTTAAGAAGTCTCTACAGCCGCTCTCTGCTGTCCCAATATCCAGCGCTGTCGACTTATGTCGCTTACTCCATTTCAGCTCGTGCTCATGCTAGTTCACACTATTCCAACTCACGCATGCTCAAGTCTCTACGCCCACTTTCTATTTCAATATCCAGCATCTGTTGACTCTCATCACTCACTTTGTTACAGCTAACTCCACTCAAGCTACGACAGACCAGGCTAGCTCACACAGTTCAACACATGATGGTTGAAGCTGTCTTAAAACCGCTCAACATTAATTCATAATTCAGCCATCTAATTTCCACCTAGGCCTCGTTAGCTCATGCTGCTCATGTTATCCATTACATGCTAGCTTATCTGCCACTTTCACATGTTCACGTCAGGCAACCTATTCCAACTCCACCCTCTCCTCAGGTCATGCGCTCTTAAACACCATATCTAATCGCAAATTTTGCCATCGACGACGCTCTCGACTACTAGACCATTTCATCCTTCTACGCCTCCTCAGCTATGCTCTCGCATGCTATGTTAGCTATGTTTTCCCATCCCCTTCACGCTAAATCATTGCAGTCTTTATCATTCTCTATTCTCACGTTGCAACAACTCATTCTGCCTTCAAATTCTCACATCCATCCAGCGTCCAACCTGTAGCCGCCCCATGAACACCCAGGAAATGCACCTCCACCCACAGGCCCCGAGCTGACCAACCCATGATGGGTCTCCAAGTCGACCCACGCTGACCCAAGCTGGATCTCCGAGCTGACCAATTATGGATCTCCTTCACTCTGACCTACGACGGGTCTCCTTTGCTCCAGACCCACGACGAGTCTCTTTTGTTCTGATCCACGACGGGTCTCCTTTGCTCCAGACCCACGACAGGTCTCCCGACCTACAACGGGTCTCCTTTAATCTGACCTACCACGGTTCTCCTTACTACGGCAGGTTTCCTTCGCTCCGATCCATGACGCCTTGCCTTGTCTCCTCTGCTTATGTCTTATATAATAAACGCTTTTCACTTCGCACATGTGTTGTTGCCGTGGTCCTTGCTAGTGAAATGTAAACATGATTGACAGGGTCAGGAGCAGGACCACACCTCTACTGCCCTCACCTCCTCTCCAGCGAATCACAGGTCACTTCTACCACACCTCAATTCCCCCGAAGCCTATTTGTAGCAGCCTATCCCTGCAAACTAATTCGTCTGAATCTGTTCAATCCCCTATCTGTTCTGTTCTATCTGTGTGCATGTGTGTGCGTCTGTGTGTGTCTGTGTGAGTGTCGGTGTGTGTGCGTCTGTGACTCTTGTGCATCTGCGTGTTGCGTCTGTGTGTGTCTGTGACTCTGTGTGTGTCTGTGTGTGTGAGAGTGTGTGCGTCTGTGTGTGCGAGTCTGTGTGTGTGCTTCTGTGTGTGTGAGTCTGTGTGTGTGAGTCTGTGTGTGTGTCTCACCTTTTCTCCTTTCTCTCTTCTGCTGCCTCTTCTCATTATAAGTTACACAAGTAAACAACTGTTTTCTCACCATTTATGAGTGAAACTTCTGAGCTCATTTAGTGCATGGACATCGCACGTGTGTCTGTTATTAGCAGTAGCGCACCGGTCTTTGTCGCTAACCGCAACGCGCATATGCCTTACTGGGAGGCTTTATATATTGTACAAACACATTCTAAACTTTAAATGTGAACTTCTCCATTATTAAGATTAAATAAATCAAATCCAAAAGTGAGAGTGATTAATGTGGGGGGAAAAATACGTGATTCTGTACCCTGTACTTCTCTGTGGTCTGCTGGGGGACTACACTAGATTATAGAGGGACAGATAATACTCCCTACAACTGTACAACAACTCACCCTTATGGAACAGATAATACTCCCTACAACTGCACAACAACTCACCCTTATGGAACAGGTAATACTCCCTACAACTGTACAACTCACTTATGGACCAGATAACCCAACGTTCTGTCAATTTAATTAGAACGTATTATTACCATTTATACATATGTTTTACTCTTATTTTAATATATAGTGATGTGTGAGTTATTGTGTCAAAGTAGTCTCCCTTGTGGATCAATAAAGTTTGTCTAAGTCTAATCATCTCAAGCTCTGAATATGCTGAGGACTCTAATGGCTTTAGTTTTGTCCAAATGCAGGTTAGATTCTAAGCATTCACTTTTATGGAGACTGTGTGGTCTCTTTTGGGCTGATCTGGTCTACAAGTGGACAAGATTTGAATTTTTTTAAACCATCATTTCCACAGGTTGCAGTTGGCTTTTTGACCTTTGTATTGCATTTGATGTCCACATGTGAGCCAGCTTTTGACAGACTGATACATGAACATTGTGTTGGATATATGACGGCTCTTGTTGAGGAAAACAGCCTTTTCCTCTCGCATTCGTTAGTTTTTGCTTAGATAAACAATACACTTATAAATACACAACATAAATAAAGTCCAGATAATTAACTTTTTCGAATATTAGAAAACCACACTTTTACAAGGAGTCTGTGCTGACATTCCTACGCAGAGTGGACATAGCCAAACAGGAAGTGCTCCAGGAGGCTCTTCTGGCTCCTTCTCTCCCTTTTCCCCCATTGATTTACATTGGGATCTTGTGGCTCCTCTCTCTAGACCTGCTGCTGTGGCCTCATCATTTTGGTCTTAAAATGTTCATATGAACCCACTCTACATGCTCCTGAATTTTTCATTTCGCTATTTTGTTCCTAAATCAAGATATGAACAAAAACAACGGACCAATCAGATGCCTTTATTCCCAGAGGTCGCTGCTGCCTAGTGTTAGCAACAGGATGATTGACAGCTAGTGCGTTTCATTGCTAAGTATGTCCACTTCCCGCTTTCCTGTCTCGATTGATTATTTTTAAAATAAAATGACAAAATAAGTCAAGCAATTACAATAGATTACAACAGATTTAGATTTAGACAAATCTCCTGGCAATAAAACTCTCAAAAACAACTTTGGCTTGAATTCTTTCATACAACTTTACTGTTACATGTTGACCTTTCCTTTAAATAAATAAAAATAAATTGTACAGAGGAAAAAAACAGCGCCTCACGTCACCCAGAGCAGTGGCGCCATCTGCTGGAGAACATCAGGTTGCCGCTTCACATAGATAACCATGTACAATACCAGTGGAATATTAATACGGTCAAAAACTGCTATTCATTTTAACCGCGTATAGTTATTTCTTCAAGCAAACAATCTAACCACACAGAAAAGTTGGACAGTCCTGTTTAAATCTTTGAATTAGCAAATGTAAGGATTTGTAGTTGTGCGTAGTCTATTCCCTATGTACCCGGGACAGTCCCAGTTTTGAGCCCTGTGTCCCCTGTTCCAGCAGATTTATCCAAAACCAGTGATTTGTCCCAGTTTTATACAAGAAATGTCCCAGGTGTCCCTATTTTTGACCAGTCTGATCCCTGCCAACACTAAAGAGAGGCATTAACTGTCATTTTTTTCAGTAAAATACAAAAAAAAAAGCTGCTTAAAATGGACCAAAACACAAAGAAATTGTGACATTTCTTATTTGATGCGTACTATAAGCTTATTTGATGCGTTAAATTCTTATTTGACACATTAAATTCTTATTTGATGCGTTAAATTCTTATTTGACCATTCCTTGTCTTATTGTGCCATCTAGTGGTCAAAAATGAAATGGCATGAACTCAAACAGCCGCAGGTTGATTATTCTCATTTGACAATAGTATATGGACAGCTAAATAATCAAATAACAGTAAATATAAATAATAAATAATTGTTTAATGGCCGACATACTGAAAAGTGCCCATCTCTACTGGACTGTTTGTCTTGGTCAGTGATTGGCTAAAAGCATTTTAAATGCACTGACGGGGAAAATCAGTGAGAGGGGATAATTATCATAAGGACAACTGTGCTTAATTTGACGCATAAAATAAGAATTTAAAGTGACATTTTTTCAATTTAACACTAATACATACAAGGTTAAATCTCGTACTACTTGGGCCACAGGTGGTTCAGAATTGGTATGTTGAATATATGACGCCTCTTGTTGAGGAAAACAGCCTCATGTTCATTAGTTTCTGCTTAGATAAAAAATACACTTGAAACAGAAATAAAGTTCAAATTAGGGATGGACATGATTAGTCGACTAATTGATAATTGATCATTAAGAATTTTGTCGAACACGTTCATTTTAATCGACAAACCGAATGTAGGCTGCTGTGCACAGTCCCACGTCTTGGCCCTGGCTCCTTGGAGATCACTACATCTCTCAGAGTGCATTTACCTACACATCAGTGTCCCGGTTCTGATCAGGTTTTTTGAGTATCCCGGTTTCGCATGTTTACGCAGTATCTCCAAGGCGACATATGCACAGAACAGACTCACCAGTCTCATCACGTCCTCTGTCACAGAGAGAACACTCATATTCTACTGAGTCGTGTTCTTTAGTCCAACTGAAGCTGAAGCATCAGCACAAGGAAAGAGCTGCTTTTATTGCTTACTGTTTATACAAATGAGTCATGTGGTTTAAGTTTCATCTGTAAGATGTAAACAAATGTACCAAAGCTGCATTAAACACATTCTAGTCTCACATTGGCTGATTAGGCTCCATAGTGGTGATGGTTCATATGTTGTAAAGTTGTAAAGACTAAAACGGGACCAATAGAACTGTACCAATAGGCATTCCTTACCTCACCGAAGCCTAGGCACACGAATGCACTGTTAAAGCGCGTTTCAAAAGGGAGCGGAGCGCTGCCGGACGCGCAGTCAACGGCGGCACTAAAAGACCAGGAATTAATAATTTGCTTATTTTCATGAATGGGGCCAAAGGACGAGAATGTTACCTGGTCGTGGAGGACAGAGCAGCCTACACGGGGACCCGGAAATGCGTGTGGGCAAAAGGGGGAGCAACGAGAAAGTGAGCGTCATAGGCCTCAATAGCCGTCTTACCACACAAGGGTTTCCTTTACAATCCCTATGAGTATTTCACTATTAGATAGAGTGGAATATCATGCATTTGTCTTGACGTATATCGATGAGTCTCACAGCTGTGATCAGAGAATTATCTTCACATGACCTTGGTACAATAACGAACTATAGAAGTGATTATACAAAATAGCTAAGCTTAGTTATTTACCCTAACACTCTAACCCTAACTCTTCTTGTTTCAGACCAAAACTGACCAGAACCTTTAAACTCTTCTTCACAGATCTCAGTGGCTGCTGTTTGTCGTGATCATGTCTCTGCACACACTTATTTGACACGTTAAATTCTTATTTGACATGCCAAATTAAGTGCGGTTGTCCGTATGATAATCATCTCCTCCAACTGATTTTCCCAGTCAATGAATTTAAAGCGCCTTCAACCAATCACTGACCAAGACAAACAGTCCAGAACAGTCCAACACCAGTTCGACACCAATCTCCCAGTGCTCAATAAGCTTATAATAGGCGTCAAATAAGGTGTTCATGCATTAAAAATAGGCGTAAATGTAAATAGTTTGCCATATTCCACTCATACCATCACTGCAAAGAGCGCGCGAGCATCATATGAGCTATTGTGACGGACTTGTAGCGCCATTTTGCCTGTTATTGTTTGGTTTGGTTGCCATGAGCATCACTGGAGCGTCACTACACGGGCCTCATCTTTTTTTTTGCGTGAGCAGCGTGGGCATCGCGGTGGGCGGAGTTTGATACGCACGGGATGTTCGCGGAGAGGACACCTCCGGCCGGACTGGCACACTGACCGTCCCCGCGGATCTGGTGGATGTAAAACGCTGCGAACTCGCTGGCGTGGACCTCCTGAGCCCGGACCCGCACGCTGGCCGTACCCCGCGGATGTGATGCGCGCTCTGGAGAGTGATGGCGCTCGTGTGGACCTCCCGTGCGTCGCTCGTGCTCTGGAGCGCTTTGTGTTTGCGCGTTTTAGCCGCGGCGGAGTTGGGCACGGATTTACGCGCGGAGAACGGCGACGAGGCGAACTTTACGGTCACAACGCGAGAGGCCGCGCAGGGGGGACAACAGGTGACGCCGCCTCCGCAAGGTTCGTCCAGTTCAGTGAGCTCAGAGTACTATGTTGGCTAGGGTGACCAGACGTCCCTTTTTACGCGTGACAGTCCCAGTTTTGAGCCCTGTGTCCCCTGTCCCAGCAGATTTATACAAAACCACTGATTTGTCCCAGTTTTATACAAGAAATGTCTCAGGTGTCCCTGTTTTTACCAGTAAGACCCCTGCCAACAGTAAAGAGAGGCCTAAACTGTCTTTTATTTTTAGGTAAAATATAGAAAAGCTGCTTAAAAATGACCAAAAAGCAAAGCAAATGTGACTATACTGACTCACATGTTCATCATTAATGGTCTCTGCAGAACAGTTTTCCTTAATTACGCATTCGCTTCACAATTTTATTATTACCAACTTACCAATTCCAGTTTGGTTGGTTTTGAAATTTTGGTCATCCTAATGTTGGGGTTTATTTATACCGACAGTGAGGAATCCTGACTCTGGTCCTGTTGCAGCATCAGCTTAGGTATTTCCATTATTTTTGAGTATTTGTCTTCTGTGAATCTCTTATGTGTGTCAAGCTCCAGTATTTCTGAAGTTAGGTTTGATAATGGCCCAGTAGTCTCATTTATGGTTATACACAAAAGTGGGGAAAGTACTGGAAAATTGTAATGAAGTAAAAATAAAAGAATCTTTATTTTGCTTAACTCCTACTCAAGTAAAAGTAAAAATAATCATCTAAAAATCTACTTGAGTAAAAGTAAAAAAGGAGGAGTCCTGAATCTGATCCAGCACAAGTTGTTTTCATCAACAGTCAAACTTTGCTCAGTGAAACTTTGGACATTTTAAAGACACTGAGCTACAAACACTGACCGACACTGAGCTCTTCCTTCTTTTCACAGAGCTTTAGAGAACTTAGAAATTTAACTGCATCACAAATTAACAATTTAACAAATTCTGAGTGCATTATTAGATGCACAGAATAGTCCTACACAACAAGCCCCATCAGACACCAGAACAAAGGAGTTGGATTCTTGAGCGTCTGGTTACACACAGAGGAGGAAAAAGTGCTGAAAAATTGTAAGTAAGTAAAAGTATCTTCGCTTTGCTTAATTCCTACTCAAGTAAAAGTAACTATCTAAAAATCTACTCAAGTAAAAAAAGTAAAAAAGAGCACAAGTTGTTGTAAATCTAATCCAGCACAAGTTGTTTCTATCAACTTTTAGGTCCGACAGTGTTTGTTCAGTCAAACTTTGGACATTTTAAAGACACTGAGCTACAAACACTGACCAACACTGAGCTCTTCCTTCTTTGGACAGAACTTTAGAGAATGTAGAACTTTAACTGCATCACAAATTTAACAAATTAAACAAATTATCAGTTTAACAAATTCTGAATTCTATGATCCAACTCACCACACTACAATAAAAAAGAAAGAAAATTAAACAAAAATCAAAGCAAAAGGAAAATGTTGCACACACTGCACACGGTGTCCATGACGACCTCGATCTCTGGCTCCAGCATCATCCAAGTCGATCTCAGACAGACTCACGGTTCTGCACAAGGACTGAACATTCTAGAGTGAAAATGAAATTTCCTTTCATTTCTGGTAGATTCTGGTTAGAGTTTTTTTTTTTTTTCATTTAATTTTTTTTCTCTATCAATCTGATTTTCCTCAGTAACAACAGTGGACTCCAATGTCATGAAGTAAAATACTTGGATCAAAATGTACTCAAGTAAAAGTAAGTTTACCTATTTCTAAAACTACTTAAAAAAATTACAAATTACTCCTAAAAACAACTCAATTACAGTCACGTGAATAAATGTAATTCATTACTTTCCACCTTTCGTTATGGACACAATTTGCAAAAACTATGAATAGGCCTGTCACGGTAATCAGAATTTCTTTTATTCATCCTGAGGGGAAATTTTCTTCGTTACAGATGCAACTGACCAAGAGCATGTAGTTAGAATCAAGTTTTCAAAAATAAGATAAGATAAATACAATAAGATAAAAGATAAAAATAGTTCTCTCAAAAATTATCTACATCAGTGACATATTTACATCTATACAGATGTGTGAGCAGGGAATAGGATATTGCAGTAGTCTGTCAGTGATTTAAAGTGCAGAGTTCAACAGTTTGATGGCGACAGGACAGATTTCCTCTGTCTCTCAGTGGAGCAGCGGCAGCAGCGTCTATGGCTGAAACAGCTCCTCTGATTGGCCAGCACCTTGTGGAGGGGGCGGGAGGGAGAGTCCAGAATAGTCCAGATTTTGACCAACAGTCTCCTGTCCAACACAGCCAGAGAGTCCAGCTCCTCCCCTACAACATGTCCAGCCTTTCTGATGATCTTATTGAGTCTATTAGTGTCCCTCAGGCGCAGACTGCTGCCCCAGCAGATACAGCACATGATGCACTGGCCTCCATAGCCTCAGAGAACATCCTGAGCATTGTCCTGCAAAGGACCTCAGCCTCCTCAGGAAATAGAGGCGGCTCTGGCCCTTCTTGTAAACGGCGTCCACGTTCCTGCTCCTGTCCAGTTTATTGTCCAAGTTCACCCCCAGGTACTTGTGCTCCTCCACCACGTCCACACTGACCCCCTGGATGGAGATGCGGGTCACCACAGCTTTTGTCCTCCTCAGGTCCACCACCAGTTCCTTTGTCTTGGTCACGTTGAGCTGGAGGTGGTTCTTCTCGCTCCAGGTGACAAAGTTGTCCAATACAGTCCTGTACTCCTCCTTGTCACCACCGCTGATGCATCCCACCACTGCAGAGTCATCAGAAAACTTCTGAAGGTGGCAAGACTCACTGCAGTATTTGAAGACCGTAGTGTAGAGGGTGAAGAGGAAGGGAGAGAGGACTGTCCCCTGGAGAGCCGGTGTTGCTGACCACTCTGTCCAACACACAGCTCTGCAGAAGCACATACTTCCAGTGAGGTAATCCATAATTCAGGACACCAAGGAGGCATCCACCTGCATCACCACCAGCTTCTCAGCCAGCAGAGCCAGCCTGATGTCGAACGCACTGGAGAAGTCAAAAAACATGATCCTCACAGTGGCGGCCGTCTTGTCCAGGTGGGAGTAGACTCTGTGGCGTAGGGTCAGGATGGCGTCGTCTACACCAAGGTGGGGCTGGTAGGCAAACGGGAGGGACGAGGCACGATGTCTTCCATAACAAACGCTCAATTGCAATAAGTGAGTAAATTTAGACGATACATTTTGAAACTTACATATGTTACTGACACAATACCTGCAAGAGCAGATTTGAGTCAGAAAACTAATCAAAATCTACAGTATTGTTAAAAAAAACCATGAACTGCAATAAATAAACAGCAGAATGAAAGGCTTTAGTGCTTTGTTTGCATCTGTAATAAGACAAAGAAGTTCTTAATTCAACTTTTTACAACTTAAAGTTGTAACTTTTCTGGTGGAGGGTCCGTCTAATGCCAAGTTACAGGTCAGATCTGTGGAAAGGCGACCCCGCTCACTGTTTTTCGAGGTATTTTTGAGCTATAAAACCACTTGCAATTTAGTAAAATGTAACATAGAGCTGTTTAATGTCGTAGTGTGGAATATTATAGGCAGAGCAGTGACATATCCATAGAAACAAGCAGGCGATGGACCCCCAACCTGTGCAAATGTGTAAAATCTTATACAGGCTAAAAAATTACCCCAAAAAGTTCTCAGTAGCACAAAGAAAATGTACATACGATCAATGCTGAATGGTTTAGGTGCAGCTACAAAATATTTCTGAATTAGTAACGGTAATACTGTATACCCTGGTAAAGTGCAGAGGGTTTAACGTTATCAAAATCTGGATACCGCCCAACCCTAATTTGAACAATAACTCAGGGTGACCAGATTTTCAAAATTTTAAAATGAGACACACCCAGTTTGGGATGGTGGGTAGAAATAAAACTGAAAAAAGTGTGTAACATTGTCATTTCTCAACTCGCGTGTGGGTCAGTGTATAATCTGAGGGACAAAATACAGCAGGGATTTTGGCTAAACAAATGCAATTTATACACCTCTGGTTTAGCCCTAGTTTATACTTGCTTTAGACCTGAAATAGTCCTGGTTTAGTCCTGGTTCAGCTTTGGTTTAGACCTGGTTTAGACCTGATATAGTTCTATTTTAGTCCTAGTTTAGTCCTGGTTTAGTCCTGGTTCAGCTTTGGTTTAGACCTGGTTTAGACCTGATATAGTTCTATTTTAGTCCTAGTTTAGTCCTGGTTTAGACCTGGTTTAAACCTGAAATAGTTTTATTGTAGTCTTATTTTAGTCCTGGTTTAGACCTGGTTTAAACCTGAAATAGACCTGCTACAGTCGTGATTTTGTCCTGGTTTATATCAAATTGGTCCAATATAGGAACACCTGGGACATTTCTTGTATAAAACTGGGACAAATCACTGGTTTTGGATAAATCTGCTGGGGCAGGGGACACAGAGCTCAAAACTGGCACTGTCCCAGGTAAATAGGGACATCTGGTCACCCTGCAATAACTCGAAACAATATTATCTATTTTTCCAAGATGGTGGCGCAGTCGGACGCAGCAGCCAAGCGCTCTCGCCTCAGCACTTTTTGTTTGATTATGCTTGTGTGTGGATGTCTACTTTTCAACGGACTGACTGAAGCTCTAAGCTACAACAGAGCTGAGCTGCTAGCGATAGCGATAAATGGGACTTTATTCCACCGGAGATTTGGCGGCACCGTGGCGAAACAACAAGAGGCACCGTGGGATCCCTTAGCAGCTGGTTCATTTGTGCTGCTAGGCGCTCGTGGAGAGCAGTGAGCTTCTTTAGCCAGTATGCGTGGATCATGTCAGGGCCTGGTGCCGTCGAACTTTTCATGCCTGAGACTCTTTCCTGGATGTCTGCCACAGTGATGGTAACTGGATTCTGTTCAGGGAGATTGCTGTGGTCTTCTCTCAGAGCCACCAGCCACTGTGCATCAGTGTTATGTGATGCTTCACTTTCCCATATGTCTTTCCAGTACCTCTGTCTCCAGCCTTGGTGGGTCTGCTCTGCTGTTATTACCCTGCCATTGAGCGTACACTTTCGCAGGTTGTGTTGCGAACAGGCGGTTTATTCGTCTGGCTTCATTTTCTCTCGTGTACCTCTTTAGGCGGCTGGCCAAGGCTTGGAGCCTTTGTTTGGCAGTTTCGAGTGCTTCAGGTATGGGCATCTGGCGGTACCTCTTGGGTACTCGTTTTTTCATTGCACCTTTCTGGGCCTCTGACATTTGGCTCACTTCTCTCCGCACTTCCTTGATTTTAGCCTCTAACCATCTTTTCCATGGTGGGTATTGTATCTCATGTTAGCCCAACACCTCTAGGATCACTGCTGCTGAAGTGTAGATCAGCTCTTTGGTTTCAGTGATGGTTGTGGTAGGGATCGCTCTGAGTGCTGCATTCACATCCTCTAGCAGACTTTCAGATGATGGTTCACTTAGCCTGTGTAATTGGCGTCGGGGTTGCCTTGTGTTCATCCGGGCCATGATCTTATCTTTCAGGTCAGTCGCTGCCTCGCTCAGCGTGATACTTATTGGGGCTTCCTTCCCAATCTCTGGTTGGGGAGTTAGTGTTAACTCCCCTCTGACCTGGCGTCCTGGCTCCCCCTTGCCGTAGCATTTGTGTTGTACCTCGTCAATCTCTAGTTGTGATAGCAGTTGCCGTTTGTGGATGTTGGAACACTGAGCTACTAGTTGTTTGGCCGTTAGCTTGGACTGTGGGTATCGTAGTAACCATTTCTCCCACATCCTGTTCATGTAACTCCTCTGACTAGGGTTACTGGAGTAGTAGCATTCCAACAGAGCCTGGTTCTCGCATCTCGCCCATTTCCGTCTTGTTCCAGTAGCCCATTTCTCATCAAGGTGTCCTGGTTCCTCGACACCTGATGCAGACCTTGTTTGGCCAGGCGACGTCTGAGCTGGCATCTCGTAAGTTTTATCGCCTCTCATCATTGTATGAGGTAACCAGCCGCATTATACATATATATATATATAGTTTTGTTTCTCCTCAGAGCTGTGTCAAGTGGTGGGTCTGTAGTGAGTCACTGAGGCGTTCTGTTGTGTGGGTGCGCTCTCCATCTGCTGCCTCTGAGCCGACACAGGATTATGCAACAGCTCTCGAATGAAAACATGCAATCATGTAAACATGTTTTGCTCCATTTAGTGCAGGTACTTGACAATACTCGGTCTGTGTAAGCGGTCAGTGTCAAATATCTACAGATGCGCAAAATAATCCTACACATCAAGCCCTGTCTGACACCAGAACAAAGGAGTTGGAGACTGCAAAAAAAAAAAAAAAAAAGTCAAGTTAAGATGACATGAATTAAGAAAGTTTTACCATGATTTGAGTCAATTTCTCTTGACAAGTAAAATGATCTGCCAGTGGAACAAGACTTTTTGTACTTCAAATATGAAAATACATCTTGCTACACTTAAAATAAGAAACAAAATCAAATGTTGCTTGAATTAAGAAAAAACACTTCTTCCACTGGCAGATCATTTTACTTTTCAAGTTGAATCTACTCAAAGTAAAATGTTCTCAATTTAAGTTGTTTTAACTTGTTTTTTTTCCTTGTGAGTTTGCTGGTTATACACTTTAGGTGGTACATTGCTTAATTCCTACTCAAGTAAAAGTAAAAATCTAAAAATCTACTCAAGTCAAAGTAAAAAAGAAGGAGTCCTAAATCTAATCCAGCACACGTTGTTTTCATCAACTTTTAGGGGATACAGTCAAACTTTGTTCAGTGAAACTTTGGACATTTTAAAGACACTGAGCTACAAACACACTGACTAACACTGACCTCTTCCTTCTTTTTACAAAACATTAGAGAACTTAGAATTTTAACTGCATAACAAATTTAACAAATTAACAATTTAACAAATTCAAAATTATATGGTCCAACTCACAGCACTTTGCAATATTATGTTAAACAGCTCTCTGAGGTTTGGCCAAGAGTTTCCTTCACTTTCCTCTCAAGAATTATTCATCCAGCATCATCCAAGTTGATCCAAGACAGACTGACAGTTCTGCACAATGACCCACACAATTTCCTTTCATTTCAGGCAGATTGTTTTTTCTCTATCAATCTGATTTTACTTAGTCACGAGTAACACATTTTGACCCAAATAAAATAATTGGGTCAAAATGTACAAAATTAAAAGTAAAATGATGTATTTCAAGTAACATGTAACAGTAACATGAGGAAATGTAATTTGTTACTTTCCACCCTTGGTTAATCTGTACACACCATTTTCAGGACTTCTGACCATTGAAAATATATTCTTATTTAACTTAAGGTGACCGTCCATCCATCCATCTTCTTCCGCTTATCCGGGGCCGGGTCGCGGAGCAGCAGTCTAAGCAGGGGCTCCCAAGCTTCCTTCTCCCCAGCCACTTCCACCAGCTCCTCCGGACGGACCCTGAGGTGTTCCCAGGCCGAGAGAAATAGTCCCTCCAGCGTGTCCTGGGTCTTCCCCGGGGCCTCCTACCGGTGGGACATGCAGAAAACACCTCCCGAGGGAGGCGTCCAGGAGGCATCCGGATCAGATGCCCGAGCCACCTCAGCTGGCTCCTCTCGACGTGGAGGAGCAGCGACTCTACTCCGAGCTCCTCCCGTGTGACCGAGCTCCTCACCCTATCTCTAAGGGAGCGCCCGGCCACTCTGCGGAGGAAACTCATTTCGGCTGCTTGTATCCGCGATCTCGTTCTTTCGGTCATTACCCAGAGCTCATGACCATAGGTGAGGGTAGGAACATAGATTGACCGGTAAATCGAGAGCTTCGCATTTCGGCTCAGCTCCCTCTTCACCACAACGGTCCGATACAGCGACCGCATCACTGCCGACGCTGCACCGATCCGCCTGTCAATCTCACGCTCCATCCACCCCTCACTGTGAACAAGACCCCGAGATACTTGAACTCCTCCACTTGAGGCAGAGACTCCCCACCCACCCGGAGAGGGCAATCCACCTTTTTCCGGTCGAGAACCATGGCCTCGGATTTGGAACAGCTGATTCTCATCCCAGCCTCTTCACACTCAGCTGCAAACAGTGCACGCTGCAGGTCCTGGTTCGATGAAGCCAACAGGACAACATCATCCGCAAAAATCAGCGATGAGATCCTGTGGTCCCCGAACTGGACCCCCTCCGGCCCCTGGCTGCGCCTATAAATTCTGTCCATAAATACAATGAACAGAACCGGTGACAAAGGGCAGCCCTGGCGGAGTCCAACATGCACCAGGAACAAGTCTGACTTACTGCCGGCAATGCGAACACAGCTCCTGCTCCGGTCATACAGGGACCGGACAGCCCTTAGCAAAGGGCCCCGGACCCCATACACCCGGAGCACCCCCCACAGGGCACCACGAGGGACACGGTCGAATGCCTTCTCCAGGTCCACAAAGCACATGTGGACTGGTTGGGCAAACTCCCATGAACCCTTGAGCACCCGATGGAGGGTGTAGAGCTGGTCCAGTGTTCCATGACCAGGCCGAAAACCACACTGCTCCTCTTGAATCTGAGGTTCGACTATCGGCCGAACTCTCCTCTCCAGTACCCTGGCATAGACTTTACCGGGGAGGCTGAGGAGTGTGATTCCTCTGTAGTTGGAACACACCCTCCGGTCCCCCTTCTTATACAGAGGGACCACCACCCCGGTCTGCCAGTCCAGAGGTACTGTTCCCGACCGCCATGCGATGTTGCAGAGGCCAAGACAGCCCCACAACATCCAGAGACTTAAGGTACTCAGGACGGATCTCATCCACCACCGGAGCCTTGACACCGAGGAGCTTTCCGACCACCTCAGTGACTTCGGCCAGGGTGATGGATGAGTCCGCCTCCGGGTCTCCCAGCCTCGGATCCCCAAAGTATTCCTTCCACCGCCCGACAACATCCCCAGTTGAGGTCAGCAGCTCTCCCCCCGCACTGTAAACAGTGTTGGTGAAGCACTGCTTCCCCCTCTTGAGGCACCGGACGGTTTCCCAGAATTTCCTTGGGGCCGTCCGATAGTCCTCCTCCATGGCCTACCCAAACTCCTCCCAGACCTGAGTTTTTGCATCTGCAACCACCCGGGCTGCAGCACGCTTGGCTCGCCGGTACCTGTCAGCTGCCTCAGGAGTCCCCCAAGCCAGCAAGGCCCGGTAGGACTCCTTCTTCAGCTTGACGGCATCCCTTACTTCCGGTGTCCACCACCGGGTTCGGGGATTGCCATCGCGACAGGCACCACAGACCTTACGGCCACAGCTACGAGTGGCCGCATCAACTATGGAGGCCGAGAATGAAGCCCACTCGGACTCCATGTCCCCAGCCTCCCCCGGGAGAAGCTCTCCCGGAGGTGTGAGTTGAAGGACGCACTGACAGAGGGTTCTGCCAGACGTTCCCAACAGACCCTCACGATACACTTGGGCCTGGCAGGTCTTTTCGGCTTCCTCCTCCACCAGTGGACCCAACTCACCACCAGGTGGTGATCAGTTGACAGCTCTGCCCCTCTCTTCACTCAAGTGTCCAAGACACACGGCCGCAGGTCAGATGACACGACAACAAAGTCGATCATCGACCTCCGGCCTAGGGAGTCCTGGTGCCACGTGCACCGATGGACCCCCTTGTGCTCGAACATGGTGTTTGTTATGGATGAACTGTGTTATGGACACCCCTCTCCAAGTGTCACTGTTGTTGTCCACATGGGCGTTGAAGTCCCCCAGTAGAACAATGGAGTCCCCGGTCGGTCCAGTACCCCTCCCAGAGACTCCAAGAAGACCGGGTACTCTGCACTGCCGTTCGGCCCGTAGGCTGACACCACAGTGTGAGACCTGTCCCCGACCCGATGGCGCAGGGACATGACCCTCTCATTCACTGGGGTGAACTCCAACATGCAGCGGCTGAGCTGTGGGGCGCCACCACTCCCCGCGGCCAACACCAGAGAAATGGAGAGTCCAACCCCTCTCAAGGAGTTGGGTTCCAGAGCCCAAGCTGTGCGTGGAGGTGAGGCCAACTATATCTAGCCGGTAACGCTCAACCTCCCGCACAAGCTCAGGCTCCTTCCCCCCCAGCGAGGTGACATTCCATGTCCCCAGAGCTAGTCTCCATGTCCGGAGATCTGGTCGCCGAGGCCCCCGCCTTCGACCGCCGCCCAGATCTCTCCGCACCCGGCCCCTATGGCTCCTCCCGCGGATGGTGGGTCCAGGGGAGGGCGGTCCCTTCGTCTCTTCGGGCTGTGACCGGCCGGGCCCCGTGGGAGAAGGCCTGGCCACCAGGCAGGAGCCCTCGAGCATCCACCCCAGGCCTGGCTCCAGGGTGGGGTCCCGGTGACGCCGATCCAGGCGACGTTTCCGGCCTCTGAATGGTTATCATCATTAGGGGCTTCTGAACCGCTCTTTGTCTGACCCGTCCCCCCGGACCTGTTTGCCTTGGGTGACCCTACCAGGGGCATAAAACCTCCGACAACATAGCTCCTGGGATCATTTGGGTGCTCAAACCTCTCCGCCACGTTAAGGTGACCATATTATAATTAAGGAAAATTGTTCTGCACTCTGTGCTAATGTGAGTCAATATAGTGACATTTTCTTTGTGTTTTGGTCATTTTTATGCAGCTTTTCTGTATTTTATGTTAAAAAAGACAGTTTATGCCTCTCTTTACTGTTGGCAGGGATCAGATTGGTCATCAAATAGGGACATCTGATACATTTCTTGTATAAACTGGGACAAATCAGTGGTTTGGGATAAATCTGCTGGGACAGGGGACACAGGGCCAAAAGTGGGACTGTCCCAAGGAAATAGGGACGTCTGGTCACCCTAATTTAACTGTTGATGGGACGTTTTATGGTCTACATGTTGATGTCAAATCAACATATCCACCTTATTCCACCCCGCCCACTTTTGTCTCTAAACGCCCCTAAACCAAGCTTTTTTGTGGTGGCACTTGTGCTTAAACGGGGATCCCATTCATCATCTTAAAGTCAGTTTATTTGTGTAAAATGTTCAGTTTCCATGCACCAACAAGTCCACACCAACAAGTCCACACTGCACCGAGCTTTAAACCAGCTTTATAGTCTGTTTTGAACTTATTTGCTGTCAAGATCGGCAGCCCTCCATACAAAATAATACAACCCGACGTATACGGCATTCTGGAATAAGGTGGACAGTTTAGAAACATGGCAAGGTAGCTTTTAGTACACAGATGAAAGATGAAAATGTGGATGTAATCAAAACAAATGATGACTTAATTGGCATAACATGCAAAATATCACAATGCAAACGCACAATCCTGACAAAAGTATTAAACAAAAAAGTGACATTTGACTTTTTCTGATCTAATGTTCTAATGTAGTTTACTCATCACAAACAGACCTGGAGTTGCGTTTTGTTTCATTCACATGTTTAACACACAAACCCTGCAGATTTAGGCTGCGTTCTCCTCCACAAAAAACACTCCACCTTATGATGTGATGTGGTGATACAGGAAGTCCTCCACGCTCAGTGTGGCCTTAGTCTTTTGGAGCGCACTCTGTCCCCACACCGAGGCCAAATCCTCCATCTGAACACCACTGATTTTCCTGCACACTTTTACTCTCTGGTTCAGACTGTTCTTGTCTTTCGCCGATAGCCCATGAAACAAACAAATAAAAGAAAGTTCAGCAAACTTTCGATAAAGGAATGATAAAATGATTTAAACTGATAGATGACACATTGAAAGAGTTGAGAGACAGAACCTAATGGATTGAGATTTGGGGCAATACATTCCCAGTAAAACTAATACAAATACAATCTTTATCTTGCAAAAAAGGCGATAAGAGCGAAATCACACAACACACAACAACATAACATAATGAACCAGCCAACGTGTTATTTATAAACCTTCAAAGTCTGAAATTTTACGATTCAGGTGACCTTTACACTTTGAAAATCATGTTCAAAGTAAACAACCGAAATCATTACAGAACATGTTCAAAACCCAAAATATGAGCTCATTGTCAGAACAAACTGTTGGGGTGTGGAATTTCCAAAGTATAAAGAACAAAACTGAAAAGAGTCGGATTTATTCCATTATTGTGCGCATGCTCACAGCCCTGACTGCCCCTAATAGATCGTCTCTCCCTGTTCTTGTGTTTACCGTAACCATGCAGAGTATTTATACAACCCCAAGAGATTCTGAAGAAATATCGTCCTCTTTCTCTAATCTTAAACTCAAACAAATACAATCAGAAGGTGTCGCTGTTCAAAACTGAAATAGGGGACTCCAATTACTCGACGTCGTAACAAGATCTCCCTAAACGCATTTTAGCACATACCAGATTGAAGACCAGGATTCGTGAAGTTCAATTCAAGCCAATTTATTCACCTCACAATATTTCTAATACAGCATGCTGGGTTACGAGGTTCCTTGGGAAACAGTCTAAGCGTGGATTCCTCGCAGGGCAAACCGAGTAACCACGAACAATCCTCTAACCCAGCTATTTCAAACATTTCATCATGAATATGCAAATGTTGTAAACGCCTCCTGGTCCGCCTCCGTCCTTCAATCCCAGTACAATTCCATTCCGTAATGTCTGCTTTTTATCTGCCCTTTGCTACATCCGAAACACTGGGAGCATTGTACTTGTTGGTTTCCCATGAGGCTTATCTGCAACAAAGCACATGACTCGCCGGGTGAAGGTCAACAGTGTGTCTGTGTGCTGTCTGCTTTTAAGAGACAGCGTGAGGACAGAAAATGTGTGCGAGAAGAGACAAAATTAACTTCATAAGCCATTGTAAGACATTTGTTAAAAACAACTTCATCATTTCAATATTGCAACAGCATATATGGCACAATGAAACAAAGTTATAACCCTTCAATTCACAGAGAGTCAGACACAGCGCTGGGTTATTAGAAGTCAAACTAACATATGGAAGCAAGTGGAATTCAGCAAAGATGGAGAGACATAATTAAAGGAGATATATTATGACTGAATGGTCTGCTGTAGTTTGAAAGTCCTCAAGCGAACCCTCAGTTATGATTATGTAAAGATTTCCATAGCAAAACATGAGGAAATTTAGTATATCGGTTAAAGGAATAGTGGGCTCACCACCTGCAGAGGGGTTCATAGGGGGGTCAGGTGCTATGAGTATTGGGCAGCAAGCTGCCCCCGCGACCCAGCCGGATTAAGCGGGAGAAGATGGATGGATGGATGGTTAAAGGAATAACTGTACAAATGGCCTAAAACTGTGCTCCACTCGGTTTCATTTTAAAAAGAAGTTTAAATGTTAATAATTATGGGCAGATGCATGAATTTCGATGCTTTGTTTTATTGCTATATTGTTCTGATTTGTTTGTTTCCTCTCTCTGTATTTATGAAGATGAACTGGTTTCAAGATGAGGCTCTGACAAAGGACTGAAGGGTAAAGGCAGAATAAGCTCAGGTTTCAGTCTGCACCTTTTTGGTTTGTGTGTGTTAAACGTGACTGTCTGTGGAATCATGTCAGAATAAACCTGTGACCCAAAGAAATTCATTAATCAGACCCACATTGAGTAGGGCTGTTCCTGGTTTGTGACGTAAGCGTGAATCGAGTCTGTTGCGTTACAAAAATTCTAAACTAATACTAATACTGATTCTGATCCCACAATGATAATAAAAAAATGTTCTTTAGAATGTGATTTTCAACATTAAACTAATTCATTTTATATTTCCAAGAAAACCATAAAAATATATCTATCTATAATAGGGGTGTAACGATATCCAAGTCTCACGATACAATATCGTCACAGTATGAACCTCACGGTACGATACTTATTTGCAATATCATGGGAAAGCTCATGATATTACGATCAGTCAATCAATCTTTATTTGTATATCACTTTTCATACATTGGAGATGGAACAGAAACTGCGTCACGTGCAATAGAGAAATGACAATGATTAAAAACAGCAGCAACAGTTTAGATAGAAACAAGAGCTCCGCCAGCGGGGCAAAATACGCCCGTACTTTGAATTATTGTGTAAAGACACTACAAAGCTTTAATGTGTCAAAGCTCAAAGAAGCAGAGAATGTGGGTTGTTCTCGCTTTCAGCAGCAGAACATTTGAGAAGAGAGTTCAGATCTTTCATGAAGACAAAGCTTCAAAGACTTCAAAGCTTTGAAGTGTCCACAGACGGACGGACAGACGGACGGACGGACAGCGCCATAACATAATACGTCCCGTCTTACACAACGGGCGTATAAAAATAAAACATAAAGATTGTGACAAAGTAGAGTAAGGGCACTTTGTCCCATTATTTAATTTAGTCACTTTAGTTTGTTAATTTGACATTTTTCATTGTTTCATTTAGTTTCTCCATCACCAGCTAAACAGCTGAATTAAAACTATCCCGGGTTTGTTTTGTTTAGCATGTTTAGTTACATTTTCAGTAAATCAAACACTTACACATTCTTAGTTTAATCTGCTTTATTTAGTTTAAAATTGTCATTTAAAGTTAAGTTACTCAGTTCAATCATTCATTCAACTTACCCCCAGAGACAAAGAGATGGTGTGTTCCGGTCTCCGCCATTTTGAAAGCTCGGTTCTGCCCAGGTGTTAACCAGGGGAGGGGGGAATTGGTTTTGAGTTTAAGTTTATTGGTTTGTTTTGTGTTTGTTACTTATTGTTTCTGTTAGTTGTTTATGTTACAACACGTTTTATGTTGGGACCTTTGAGAACAGTCTCTTTTTGAGACAGTCTGCTGTTTGAGTCCAAGGTAAACTGTTATCACTCCCCTGGGGTAGAAATGGTATATACCAGGGAGGAGCTAAGGGGGTTTAAATGGAGGCTGCAATTAGCACAATGAGATCCCATCAGTGCACTGGGCAGTGTGGTGCCTTTCCTCAGTTGAGTTAATTTTTGTTCTTTGATTCTGTTGTTCTTCCATCCATCCATCCATCCATATTCTTCCGCTTATCCGAGGCGGGGTCGCAGGGGCAGCAGTCTAAGCAGGGGCTCCCAAGCTTCCTTTTCCCCAGCCACTTCCTCCAGCTCCTCCTCTGTTGTTCTTTAACAGATTATTTTGTATATTTGTATATATTTTTTAAGCCACGTTCACCACGGTGATTTTTGCAAAATAAATTTTGGTCTAATGGAACTGGTGAGTCTGCCTCCTACTTTGACCCCTTTGGCCAACTCCCCCACAAAGATCCTAAAGGTTATAGTAAAAAAAAATTAAAATGGGGAGCTAAAATTAAATAGAGACTAAGTAAAATATGAATAATTTAATTAAAAACAAATATTTTAATAATTAAAAAAAACAATATTTAATTTAAAACAAGTGAAAGTTTCAATTAAAAGTTAAATGAGAAAGATACGTTTTGACTTTACTTTTAAAAATATGAACACTCGCAGTGGACCTCAGATCCTCAGGTCGACTGTTCCACAAACGGGGCTGTAAAAGCTGAATTACCCCTCACCGTGAGTTTTAGTTTGGACTCTTGGGACAGTTAGAAGAAGACTCCCTGAGGACCTGAGAGTCCGAGAGGCTCATATGATTAAAGCAGATCGGATAAATAAATAGGGCTAAGACCATTAAGGGGTTTATAAACCAATAAAAGAACTTTAAAATCTGTTCTGAAGCTCACAGATATTCTACATAATAACAAGACTGACATCCTAAAATGCTTTGACCAGTCATTTGGTACAACATG
This sequence comes from Odontamblyopus rebecca, assembly GCA_030686955.1. Classification (NCBI taxonomy): domain Eukaryota; kingdom Metazoa; phylum Chordata; class Actinopteri; order Gobiiformes; family Gobiidae; genus Odontamblyopus; species Odontamblyopus rebecca. The sequence goes on along the minus strand of CM060665.1, from coordinate 36,462,974 downwards.
TATTGTCATTAGGGATGGAACAAAATCCAAATCTCTCTGTACCAGATTTTCACCATATACATCTCACTGTACAAGATTTATTGCAATATTTTGTGGAGGCTAAAACTGTGAATCTGCGACTTTTTCCTCTAAAATTGCTCTAAAGAAGATTTCAAAGTGCTTAGAACAGTTATTTCTTCATGTCGTCTGCACTGAAACGGAGCAAAGGATCATGGTCTATGTAGTTCCCTCTGTTTTTGTTTAGCTATTTCTGCATCAAAACTATTATTTAAGCAAACAGACTTGTGATTCGGTATACTGCGATGCTCTACAGTATTATTGTGAGACCTTTGACGATACGATGTCACCGTATTTCAGTTATTCTTGTGCGGTTTTTCCAATCGCGTCTTGTTTACCCCATCACTGCTCGCGTGTTGCCAGCAGACAGAGCTGAAGTGACCCACTTCTGTGATCCGCTCATTCATGACTAATGCAGCAGCAGCAGCAGCAGTGTGGGAGGAAGGGGGAGGTGGTCACATGGTCTCACACAATCTCTCCCTCTTTTATCCGTCACGTCTGAGCCAAGTCCCATCAGAACGGCCACAAAACAGCACCCAAATAACACCAGAAGAAACCAGAAGACCCAAATCCAAAGAATAACATGACAATAAACTCAAACCCAAAGATAGATTAGGTTATGTTCAGGTGTAGAGTCCCTATTTCACATGTGTCAAACATGCGGCCCGGGGGCCAGATCCGGCCCTCCAAGACCTTTAATCTGGCCCTCGGCTGATTTTTCTATTAAAATACTTAAAATTTTCAGATTTTTCTGTTAATTTTCTGCACCGTTTAGCATAGCAGCGTCTCCGGCGTTTCTGTACGTTGCGACTCCCACCAGAGCAGCACAAATGAAGACTTTCCTCTTTCCAAACGCTCTTAAAGGACGATCGTTTTGACTGTCGACCGTGACCCTCATCAGCAAAATGTCAAAAAATGAGAAAAGCAGATGCTGAGTTCAGGATTTCCCAAGAAAAATGGTCTAATTCTTATTTGTTGACAGAGGTGAATGGGAAATCTGTGCTCAGTGTGTTTGGAACAAGTGGCGTTGCTCGAGGAATATAATCTTAAACACCACTACGAGACACGGAGAAAAATACAATAACTTGAAGAGAGAACTGAGTTTTCTGATCCGGCCCTTTTGGGATCAAAGTAGGTTGCATACGGCCCCCGGACCAAAATGAGTTTGACACCCCTGCCCTATAGTTTAACCTGAGCTGGAAACGGGTCAGAAAGAATGATCAGGTGGAGTTTGCCGTAGAACTGTCAGAACGCAGATTTGCTGACCTGGTTTACGGTCCATATCTCTGTCATTCCTGGGCCTATCCACGTGAAACAAAAACTGGTGCAAAGTTCAGCCTCTTCTCTGTCAGTATAAATAAAGAATTAGTGAAATGAGTTTTTCCGCAGTCACTTCAGAAAATGATCCATTATTGAGTGTTGTTAGTTGAAAGGTCTTGTTGAAAGGTCTTTAAGCCTCGTAGAACTTCACAGGACAAGTGTGTGGGGTCGATCTCAAAGAAATAATGAGAAGGTTCAACGTGGATCAGAAGTTTGGAGATTTCTTTAAAAAAACTGTGAATCTCCCATATAGGCGCCTCTCTCCATCTGAAACTGACATAATTAAATCCCAGTACTTGAACACAGGCCCCTCTACTGACTTACGCACTTCTTAGTGACATTACAGTAGTTGTGTTATGTCCATAATGTCATGTTAATCCTTTTTTATTTTAAATTTGAATTTAGTTTAGTATTGATTAGTATCTGGTTTTCAATACTTCTGACAATCCCACAGTGCACTGGCTATTTAGTTTTCATTCCAGTGGTTTTCTGTTGTAATATATATATTTTTTTTGACATATGATTTTTTTAGTGATATGATTTTTTTTTTTTTGAGTAATTTTTTTTTGACAAATATAATTTTTTGGAGTGATATGATTGTTTTTTGTAATATAATTTTTTTTGACAGATATGATTTATTTGAAGTAATATGATTTTTTGGAGTAATATGATTTTTTTGTTATATTATTATTTTTATTATTATTATTTGGAGTGATATGATTTTAATTTTTTATTTTTTTTGAGTTTTTTTTTGACAAATATAATTTTTTGGAGTGATATGATTGTTTTTTGTAATATAATTTTTTTTTTTCAGATATGATTTATTTGAAGTAATATGATTGAGTGATATGATTTTTTAAGGAGTGATATGGTGTTTTTGGAGCGATAAGATCCGTTCTGACCTGCACTGTTTGTAATGGGAGCTGCTCCTAAGTCGGAGCCCCGTGTCGGGAGGTCAGCCGGAGGTGCAGTTAGCAAATACAGAGCTTTGGCCTAAATCCGGACTGTCTGCAGAGATAAGACTCCAGAGACCATCTGTGCACTGAGGAGAGGGGGAGCAGAGAGAGATGGAGAGAGAGATGAGGGAGAAAGGGGAGTGGGGGGTCTGCTGTTTTGAGCACTCAGCATCTTTACACTGAGCACATATGGCAAGTTTCACAGTTACATTTTTGTTTTAGAAAGTCGTAAATCATACCAGTCACTGAAAAGTAACTATGATATTACTGTCAGTGATGGGAAGAATACTTTGAAAATGGATTATTGTTATTATTATTATTTAGTTTTTATTTATGAGACAGGGACAGTGCACAATCTATAGTAACCTTCACAGGAAAGATGCAGTGTGCCAGGAAACCCACAGGAAGAACATGCAATTATTTAGTTACAGATACTGAAAACCTTCTTTAAAATGTATTTTGTAACATATTCTGATGGTCTGATCAGAGTACTGTGTTCTGGATACTTAAAATACGTTTACATCAAGTTGCATTGAAAAGAAAAAAGCTTTATTAAAAACAGCTGGTCAGTTTTCTGTTTTTCTCTCTGATATGGAGCAGTTTGAAGCCTAAACTGTGTGATCAAGTACACTTATGTAATCCTTGTATACTTTATTGTCTCCATAGGGATTTTGTTTCTGCATTTAATGAGGGATGCACCGATACCACTTTTTTGAAAACCAATACGAGTATAATCATTTCTGTACTTGCTGATACCGAGTATGTGCAAGTACAGCTACTTTAACCCCCATGAACATTCACTGGTGGGTTTAAATGCACATCAGTATCCTGGTCATTAGCCACATCCCGGTTATGGCAGTATTCAGGATATGCTGTTTACATGTGGGCTGAGAAACCGGGATACTCATATCCCTGTGTACATGATCACATGTAGTATCCAGGATACTCATATCCCTGTGTACATGATCACATGTAGTATCCAGGATACTCATATCCCTGTGTACATGATCACATGTAGTATCCAGGATACTCATATCCCTGTGTACATGATCACATGTAGTATCCAGGATACTCATATCCCTGTGTACATGATCACATGTAGTATCCAGGATACTCATATCCCTGTGTACATGATCACATGTAGTATCCAGGATACTCATATCCCTGTGTACATGATCACATGTAGTATCCAGGATACTCATATCCCTGTGTACATGATCACATGTAGTATCCAGGATACTCATATCCCTGTGTACATGATCACATGTAGTATCCCGGTTTCTTGACATAATCTTACAAATGTGCAAGCACAAAAAAATTTACTATTTAATAAACCAGGAAAAATACAAACAACCATGTTATTACCTCTCTACCCACCAGGCTGTCTCCCAACGAAGAACTTTAATTAAAAAAAAACAAAAAAACGGATTTCTCACCTTCCACGGTGGTTGGTCTCTCACCCTCATCAGCTTGGGTCCTCTACCAGAGGCCTGGGAGCTTGAGAGTTCTGTGCAGTATCTTTGCTGTTCCCAGTACTGCACTTTTCTGGACTGAGATGTCTGTTGTCCTTCCTGGGATCTGCTGCAACCACTCATCCAGTTTGGGGGTCACGGCCCCGAGTGCTCCGATCACCACAGGCACCACCGATGCTTTCACCTTCCAGGCCCTCTCCAGCTCTTCCTTGAGCCCCTGGTATTTCTCTAGTTTCTCGTGTTCCTTTTTCCTGACATTGCCATCGCTCGGTATTGCAATGTCCACCACCACGGCTTTGTTCTCTCGCTTATCCAGAACCACGATGTCTGGTTGGTTCATCACCATTCTGTCAGTCTGTATTTGGAAGTCCCACAGGATCTTGGCTCATTCTCCACAACCTTTGGAGGCGTTTCCCACCTTGATCCTGGGGTTTCCAGCCCGTACTCTGCACAGATGTTTCTGTACACTATGCCCGCTACTTGGTTATGTCGCTCCATGTACGCTTTCCCTGCCAGCATCTTACACCCTGCAGTTATGTGCTGGACTGTCTCAGGCACTTCTTTGCACAACCTACACCTTGGGTCTTGTCTGGTGTGGTAGATCTGGGCCTCTATTGCTCGGGTGCTCAAGGCTCCTGTGCAGCCAGGATGAGTGCCTCTGTGCTGTCCTTCAGACCAGCCCTCTCCAGCCATTGGTAGGATTTCTTGATATCAGCCACTTCAGTTATGTTCCGGTGGTTCGCCCCATGTAGGGGTTTGTCCTGCCATGATGGTCCCTCCAGCACCTCTTCCTCTGTGCCCCACTGTCTGAGACATTCTCTGAGTGTCATCAGTCTGGGCCTTGTCACTGATGTACTTGTGGAGCTTGGATGTTTCATATATATATATATATATATATATATATATATATATATATATATATATATATATATATATATATATATATATATATATATATATATATATATATATATATATAATTATTATTTTATTTAGCTTTGATTGAGAGTGAGAAATGTAATCAAATTTTTTCTCATAACCAGGATACTAAAACGGTATCGGTGCGTGGTAGTGGGAAATGTTTAATGAGTACCAGTAAATTAAGGAACTATTGGTGTCGGTGCATCCCTACATTTGACCCATCCTTCAGTGCCATTGGGGGCAGTCTGTCTCCGGATCGTGAGCTCATCTTGGTCAGGACTACCTCAGCTAGTCATACTTTGCAGTGACCTCACACTGGGGGTGTTCTACATGTGCTGAGAAATATGGAACAATGTGCAGCCGTTACCACGGTGACAACATGCACACATTGCTGGGTTTCAGATGACATCACAGTGTTCTATAGGCCAGTGTTATTTAATACAGAAGGGAGGCAGCTAAAATTTATATCATTCAACTGCAGATTTTTGTTGAAAAAATGTGAACGTGAGTAACTAAAAAATTGTTGACTAATGCTAGCTAACCTGTGACTGTTGTGGTTCCAGCAAAATCAGTTTGCTTAGCGGTGGAGTAAAGCTTCGGAAGGGGCTTTAATGGCTCTTCTTCTTCTGATAAAATTCCTCAATTTCCCTCTGCCTTCCCGTGTCTCTTTATACTGACAGACGCTCCAAACATTACTAATGAGTCTACTTAATGCTAATGTGATGTAAAGTGGTTCAGTTGTTACATAATCATGTCTGTGATACAAATCCATTAAAGTCCTCAGCACAAGCCCAGACTCACATCCGTACAAACGCGCGCCCCACTGCAGCGGGCCTTATTTGCCTAATTCCCCAGATGGATTGCTGTTTAATTCCAGTGGGGCGAGTGCATTAAGTCCTTATGCGTAAATGCCTCCTCACTGTGTGGATAATGTGGCTCTGCAGAGTTAACCAGCCTGAACCGCTAATGGGGGAAGTACCGGCTGTAAACTGCCTCGGTTGAACCATCATAAGAATAGAAAGTCCACGAACCACTGGGCAGAGTGTTCATCAGGAGCTCATTACTTCTGGACAATGACGTCTTCAGGAGGATGGAGGTGTCTATCCAACATCCTTAGAGTCAGAGTTAGAGTTGGAGTTAATTTATTAGATTTTTTTAAAGGTATGAAGGCACCACATATTGTCTCTACTCTCATAACATTTACATTTAACAAAGAAAGACAACAAACAAACAAACAAACAAATAAATAGAACTAAATTGTTTTAATGCTACAATTTACAATATTTTTCTACGTGAAATTCATCTACATGATTTTAATTTGTTCCTAAATAAAGATATGAACATAAATAACGGACCAATCATACGCCTTCATTTGCCGAGGCCGCCTAGCGTTAGCAACAGGTTTGATTGACAGCTGGTGCATTTCATTGCTAAGTAAGTTCCCTTCCCGCTTTCCTGCCCCGAGTGACAATTTTTTAAAAATAAAATGGCAAAATATCTCGAACAATTACAATAGTAAGCTACTAGAATCTTAACTAGCATAATTTAACTAGCATCAAGTAAAATGAATTTCTGATGATAAAAGCTAAAATTTTTCTTATTATTCTCAAGAATCACTGAAATACCAAAAAAGGAGTAAGAACAAACATGATATTTTAATCCTACCTCTACAATTTACAATATTTCATCTACATGATATTCAGTCTGAATCAACAGTTAAATTAGATTAGAATAAAAAAAATAAAAAAAAACACAAAAAAGAAAACAAACACAAACAAATTACAAATACACAGTTTAGAATATTTTATAAATAACTTTTTAAATAACAATTTATAAAAAATCTGCTTTCCTGGTGGTACGTCTCTTAAAAGTTGCCTTTGTAAATAAAAAAAAAGGATTAATATTTGCAATTTTTTAACTGCTTTTTGCCTAGTCCTTTCCGTAAATGTTTGTCCAACTGTTTTTACTTTTTCTTTTTTAATTTGAACTCATCTCTTAGTCCTTAACCTCCTTGTCTCTCGTTGAATATATTTCACTAGCAAGAACCACGCCAACAACACGTGCGAAGAGAAAAGAGTTTATTATTTGGAGACGAGGCGGTCGACTGGGTTGAGACTCAGGGTGGGGGTTCAGTATCAATCTTCACATGGCCCAGCAGGACGGGACCCCCCCTTGTCTGGAAGTGAACAGATCAGGGTTGGGAGGGTGGGGTTGAGTTATTCGGGACAAACTGGGTTGCCAGGATAGGCTGCTACAAATAGACTTCTGGGAAATTGAGGTCTGGTAGAAGTGAGCTGTGATTGGCTGGAGAGGAGGAGAGGGCGGTTGAGGCTCCTGCTCCTGAACCTAAGTTAAACATATTAACTGTTCCCTCCGCAAAAATAGACCTGGAGTTGTGTTTGGTTTCATTGATTGATTAACACTTTATCCCTTTAACCTTTTATCCTGTTTACATCTCCAAAGTTCAAAATGCTCTGTTCCACCTGGTGATGTCATGAAGTGGTAGTTTTCAACTTTCAACAGCTCCTTTTACCTGTATTTCAGTAGAGATCGGCGATTCCAGGGCTGAAATAATTCAAATTCAAATGATTCTAGTGAAGGTGTGTGGAGTTAAAAACACAGTGGAGCACTTCCTGTATTACCACTTGACATCACAAGGTGGAATGGAGTGTTTTTTTTGTTTTAGAGAAGAACTCAGCCTAAACCATAGACCGCATATATATGAATGGATGGAGCTAACTCGTTAGCCACTGCGTGCCAAACAAGAAGTGTCTCGCTCCTCTCTCTGGACCTGCTGCTGTGGCCTCGTCATTTTGGTCTTAAATTGTTTGTATGAACCTGCAACACAGGATCCTGAATTTTTCATTTTGCTGTTTTGTTCCTGAATCAAGATATGAACTTAAATAATGGACCAATCAGATGCTTTCATTCCTCAAGGTCGCTGCCACTGAGCGTTAGCAACAGGTTTGATTGACAGCCAGTGCATTTCGCTGCTAAGTTCCCTTCCTGCTTTCCTGCCCCGATTTTTGAAATAAAATGAACAAAATATAGAACTTAAATCAATTACTTAAACTTACTATTTAAAGTTTAATGATAAAAGGTAAAAGTTTCCTTATTATTCTCATGATTCACTGAAATACAGCGGTCCGTACAGAATGGTGCAGAGTATCGCATCGCCACTCTCCAGTGAGTCGGACGGGCACATATAACAACCTCAATCATGATTGGCTCTTGTGGTTACTATGATACTCGTGGTCGGATTTCCAAATATGAAGCCTGGCTCCAAATTCGCTTCTGTAACTGTGGCATCGGGAGCCTCATTTGAGCGGTGCTAAACGCTATGGGTGACATCACACTCACTTAGTCCACTCATATATACGGACTATGGCCTAAACGTGCATTGTTTGTGTGTTAAAAATGTGTGAATGAAACTCTGTGGTCTGTTTTTCAGGACAGAACAGCATTAGAACATGGCTAAAATCTCACAAGAGTCAGTTTTGTGTAATAAAGGACCTGTAATGTTTCTATCTGGAGTAAAACTGTGTTGTGACTCACAAGTTCTGTCCTTCTCCAGCCCCTGTGTTCGGCTGTAGGCTGCGTGTGGTGGATGCTCTGAGCAGACAGCCCCTGAAGGCAGCGTTGGTGCAGATCTACATGAACTTCAGTCTAACGCTGAGCTCTCAGACTCAGGAGGAAGGAGAGGTCTGGTTCCACATCCCTCACCAAACCAGAGCCACCATCTCCGCCGTGATTGCCAAACAGGGACATGTGACCACCCTCCTGCCCCTCGCCACGGACAAAACACCAGGTATGCAAAGAACAACAGTTTTCCTCAGAGCTTTTCCATACAAGTTTATAAAGGGATACAAAGTATACCGTATTTTCAGGACTACAGAGCACACCGGTATATAAGCTGCATCCACTCTATTTTATTATTATTATTTTTTTTAAGATATACAAGCCGCAACCGGGCTATAAGCTGCTGATATACATGTTGAAAAATGAGATATTTACTGCATATACAGAACGATTTTGTACTGTAAATGTACATTTATGATTCTTTCTGAACAGTGCCTTTTAACACGGCAGCAACTGTGCTGATTAAAACGAGGTCAAAAACAGAAAAGAATCGGTAATTTTCAGACCCGCTCCCGCATTCTTCAGTACCGCTCCCGCCCACTCCCGCCCGCGCCCGCAATAAGCTTTCAGAATATGTCCCACGCTGCACTGCTTTGTGTTGGGTCCGGCGGGTCCGGCGGGTGCAGGGCTCTACAGCAGTTTCCTTCCTGGAGCAAGATCGATGCCTCCAACTTAAAACTTGCATCATACAAACTCCTTCGTGTGCTTTTCATGATGAAGGGGTGAGGATTTGAAAATAATTACCAGTTATTAATTTGTCGTGCGTGTTATATCTGCTCAATAAAAAGTAGCGTATTCTTCTTTGCATTAATTTTCCGTCTATCTTGTTTTTGAAATTCCGGTTAGAGCGCCCCTAGTGGTGGAAGAAAAATCCACAGAATAGCCGCTCCTTTGTAAAAGCTGCATGGTTTAAAACCTGGGAAAAAGAGTAGCGGCTTATAGTCCAGAAAATACGGTAAACATATGTATTCAAAAGCATTACTTAGGTATTAATAAGCCTGTAGACATTAGAATTTATTTGTCCATCCATACTTTTTTTTTTTCTGAGGCAGTAATTTGTTTGTGTAAATCTTAATTCATGTGTAAATCTGATTCATGTGTTTTTTTTTTCTTTTTAACTTTAAGATTTCTAGCATAATTTGCTTGTGTAAATCTTAAAGTAAAAACCGACACATGAATCAGACTCCGAAATCTTCATTATTTCCTTGAAGTGCAATTCACTGCAGCCACGTGGCCAAGCACACAGGCAGAACAGGTACAGAACTATGTGACTATGTGTGCGTGAACCCTGAGGATAAAATGTGCCTGTGCCACTGGTGTTTGTAGAGACCAGACTCTTCAGAGCGACGTCAGGTCTCTGTCAGTGCTGTTTAAGCTCTTCTTTACTTTCAGCAAGAGACAAACAAACCACAAGAGAAAGAGAAAGTGAGCAGAGAGCAGGGAGGTGTGTGGGTGTATTATGAGACCGTGGGATCTGATAAGGAGGATGTGACACACAACACTTTAATATATGTGATTCCAACAGACAGTATGAGGTAACAAGGATACAGCTGTGGTGTGCTTTGAGAGACGGGTATCAAACCCTCAACCTTTGGGTTAGCGACAAATGAGATGACGTCGCTCCAGATCCAGATCCAGGACTGTTCAGAGTGAAACCTGAATTTGACATAGACTGTGGGCCCCTGTTCATCTCACTCTGAGGCAGTTTGCACACTCTTATGTAACACTGTTCTGGAACTGTGGCTTCAGCTTCACTCTCCAACAGACACACACAAACACACAAACACACACACACACAAACACACACACACACACACACACAGAGACACTAGAGGAACACTAATGAGCAGAGCTGGAGTTGAACACTGGAACAAATGTGCCTAGATTTCTTTTGTTTTTATTCTTACACGCCACTGTGACCAACAACTTTAAGCAAAGATCCAGATTTAAGTGAGTTTTTGATGCCATTTAGTGTATAATGTACAGCACATGTGTCAAACATGCGGCCCGGGGGCCAGATCCGGCCCTCCAAGACCCTTAATCTGGCCCTCGGCTGATTTTTCTATTAAAATACTTAAAATTTTCAGATTTTTCTGTTAATTTTCTGCACCGTTCAGCATAGCAGCGTCTCCGGCGTTTCTGTACGTTGCGACTCCCACCAGAGCAGCACAAATGAAGACTTTCCTCTTTCCAAACGCTCTTAAAGGACGATCGTTTTGACTGTCGACCGTGACCCTCATCAGCAAAATGTCAAAAAATGAGAAAAGCAGATGCTGAGTTCAGGATTTCCCAAGAAAAATAGTCTAATTCTTATTTGTTGACAGAGGTGAATGGGAAATCTGTGCTCAGTGTGTTTGGAACAAGTGGCGTTGCTCGAGGAATATAATCTTAAACACCACTACGAGACACGGAGAAAAATACAATAACTTGAAGAGAGAACTGAGTTTTCTGATCCGGCCCTTTTGGGATCAAAGTAGGCTGCATACGGCCCCCGGACCAAAATGAGTTTGACACTCCTGATGTACAGGAAACCTTCATGATGAGGGGAGAAAAATATAGTTAAAACAATAAATGTATTAAATATCAGGAGGATTGCGATGTCACACATGAGAGAATTTTCAGTGAGCCTAATGTTAAAACAATGAAGATTTTAAGACTGAAAATACAAAACGTAGCGTTCAGTCAAAAGAAGTGTAATACGTGTTTACCTGTAGTGACCGATCAAGTGCCACCTTAACTTTTTCAGTGCTGTCAGACGATTAATTTTTAAAATCAGATTAATCACACTTATACACAGAATTTTGATTAATCACGATTAACAATTCTTCAAAAAAAAAAATGCAATGTATTATCAAAAAGTTATATTATGGACATTTTCTATCACTGGCGGTTTTGTTGACATCGTTGCCGCGGGTTCACTCCACCAACGCTGTTTGTCGTACTCGGCTTGTTGTTGGTACGAGTAGCGTTGTTGCTGCCGCTGAATCAAACCCGTGTTTTGCTTTAAGATGGTGTTTTAAACCTGTGCATCTGTGGAAAGAGAGTTCATCGCTGCGATATCTGCAAACTGCCTTAGTTTTCTCCAGAGTCACATTATGGACAGACCTGATCACTGACCTAATAACCTGCGCCGCCTTTCAAGTCACCATCCGCACCTTCCATAGAGGAGCATGTGTGTTCAAAGTAAATTGTGTGATTAATCTGTTAAAAAAAAAGCCCTAGTTTTTTTTTTTTTTTTTTTTACATACAATTTATCATATTTACACAGCAGAGATACAGAAAAAGTAACTGTGAGGTAATCCGATATTGAACTTGTTGTTAAGTACTGATATCCACGCCTGTGTACAATTGATACTCGATACTTTGCAGTGACATCACACCGGGGGTGTTCTACATGTATCTCTATGGTGCAATGTCCTTCAGTTACCATGGTGACACAATGCAGACATTCACAAACACTGCTAAAAAAGTTTGAAGATGGTCAAAAACAAACAGATTTTAAGAGCACTTTTCAGGAAGCTGTGATCAGTCTGAGCGTTCATGGTCCTGTTTAGGAGTTTGATTTTCAGCAAAAAGATGAGAGTGTGACTGTGATGTTATTTAAGGGGGACTTATTTAACGGCACAAATAAGATCGCCTATTGTAGCTCCAACTAAGCCAGTTCTTTGTGCTCAAATTGTGTTAAAACAACAGCTCAGAATAAAGTCTAACTGGAGTAACAGAGCTTCAGACGGGGCAGTGCGTTCTGTTAGCGTCACAATCCCAGGGAATGTTGATGACATCAGCTGCAAAGTATCAGTTAAATGAATGTTTAACTTGCTTCTTCTGCATGTTTTGGTCTGAAATGTGAATAGAAGTGAAGAGTGGAGTTGCCTTCGTGTGATCAGTGTGTGTGTGTGTGTGTGTGTGTGTGTGAGTGTGTGTGTGAGAGAGAGAGAGCAGTGCAGCAGCTCATTAGTCTGATTAGTCTCTTCGTGTCAGGAGAACACACAGAGATCAGAGGTCCAAACATACAGTATCCACCTCGGCACGGCACAGGCACGGCCCAAAAGGCAAATACACAACTGTTTTCTCTCATCGTTTCTATTCGTGATGAGGGCCACTCCCCCCTCTGCATTTGTCCAACCACACCACAACATCTGGGAGGGCATCTGACACACCACCACGTCTGCAGGTTAACTAGAGACATGTGACCTGCCCCATCTCAGTCTCACAGTACAGGGATACAGGAGGATGAAGCATATCTGACCAGAGGTGTACTGGTCTGAAAAGTACTGAAAACATGTACTTAAGTAAAAGTATCTTTACTTTGCTGAATGCCTACTCAAGTAAAAGTAACCATCTAAAAATCTACTTGGAGTAAAAGTAAAAAAAAAAAAAGTACTTCATTTAACTTTCAATGATTTGATTTGAAAAAGGAGGAGTCTTAAATCTAATCCAGCACACGTTGTTTTAATCAACTTTTAACTGAAACAGTTAAACTTTTGTTCAGAGAAACTCTGGACATTTTACTGAGCTACAAACACTGAGCTCTTTGTACAGACCTTTAGAGAACGTAGAGTTTAACTGCATCACATATTTAACAAATTTACAATTTAACAAATTGTGAATTATATGGTCCATCTCACAACACTACAATAAAAAAAGAAAGAAAATTAAACCAAAATCAAAGTATGTAAAACAAAAATGTTGCACACACTGCACACTGACACACACACACACACACACACACACACACACACACTGCACACTGACTGCTGATAAAGCAGAGTTCACTAAAACAAACCACCACAGTGAGACTACAAACCTACAGACCGACCAACGGTGGGGCAGGCGGTCTGGATCTGACCCCTAACACCGGGGTGGAGGGGGGCGGGTGGTACACACAGACACACACACACACACACAGACACACAGACACACACACACACACACACACACACACTCACACACACACACACAGACACACACACACACACACTCACGAAAAGAAAAGAGACAGAGACAGAAGTTATAGAAAAATAGAAAACAAATGAACATGTAAAAAGAACTGCAAAGAAGTTATACTACAGGAAACATGGGAAATTACAAATGGCCTCATAAGACAAGGAGCCCTAAAAATACCCAGAATATTGTGTTACTCTAAAGAAGTTCATAATATAAACCGGATACTTAACAACTTCAGTAACTGTTACATGTTAATGTTGGTCCTGAAGTGGCCGTTAAAACAACAAATCAGGAGGAAGAGATCAGCACTGATAGAAATATTATGATATAAAATTAAATTATGAAAACTGTAAAAAGCAAAAACTATTCTCTACAGAACTTTTTTAGTGATGTATTACTAATACAAATGTAATAGATAATATTGTAACCCCTGTAACTGTTATTATTATTATTATTATTAACACACATCTGGAACCTGTCGCTTGTCGCTATGTCCCTAAGAAAATCAACATTGTTAAAGTTATTCTAACATTAAAAAACTGACCTTTTTCATTCCTTCCTCAATTCTCAAAATCCCTATTAACCAAATTCATCCATAAACATGACCTAATTTTAAAGGTCCATGTGGTTTCATAAGTTAGATCCACCTCGATGGCCATCATGGACGCCACAGAAGATCAATACAAATATGCAATAGGAATTTTTATAGATCTCATAAAAGCTTTTGGACACGATCATGAAATACTCATCAAGACGTTTCTAAAGGTCTGAATACGAGGTGTGTCAGGAACTGGGCTGAAAACTACTGAAGACACAGAGTACAGTATGTGCAGATATTACATGTGGTGTTCCTCAGGGGTCAGTGTTGGGACAATAATTCATCTTTACATTTAAACAAAGCAATTCTGTTAGGAAATCATACATCACATCCTATTAAACAGATGGACATAGATGGTGAACCAGCCAACCAATATATATGTTTAAGTGTAACAACTGACAATAAACCAACTAACTTATCGGAGGGAGAGATGTCGGAGTGGGGGTTGTCGGAGTGAGGGGATGTCGGAGTGGGGGGATGTCGTAGTGGGGGGTTATCGGAGTGGGGGGATGTGGGAGTGGGGGGATGTCCGAGTGGGGGGATGTCGGAGTGGGGGGTTCTCGGAGTGGGGGTTATTGGAGTGGGGGTTATCGGAGTGGGGGGGATGTCGGAGTGGGGGGTTATCGGAGTGGGGGTTATCGGAGTGGGGGTTATCGGAGTGGGGGGATGTTTGGAGTGGGGGGATTTTGGAGTGAGGGGATGTCGGAGTGGGGGATGTCGGAGTGGGGGATGTCGGAGTGGGGGGTTATCGGAGTGGGGGGATGTCGGAGTGGGGTTATTGGAGTGGGGGTTATCGGAGTGGGGGGATGTCGGAGTGGGGGTTATCGGAGTGGGGGATGTCGGGGTGGGGGTTATCGGAGTGGGGGATGTCGGGGTGGGGGGTTATCGGAGTGGGGGGATGTCGGAGTGGGGGGTATCGGAGTGGGGGGATGTCGGAGTGGGGGGATGTCGGAGTGGCAGTGTGTCGGAATAGGGGGTGAACCCCAAAACAAACAGGGCGGCACAAATGTTTGATTACTCGACTTGTTGAGAAGCTTCGACCAATCAGATGCAAATAAAGGTCATGAAGTTCCTTGTTTTGTGATCCCAGACTGACAGAGTGCAGAACCTCCTCGTCTCTCATGAAGCAAAGGGCAGGGCCTGGATGGTCCTTGAATGGGAGACCACTGGTAATTCCTGGTACCACAGAAAGGCACCAAAGGTTTTCGTTGTGTTCTCAAGCAAGACACTTCACCCACATCACCTAGTATGAATGTGATGTGTGTTTTTGTTCATTTATACAGACAGAGAAGACGTTGTTTCACGTGACACTAGTAAATTCAGAGATATGAACCATAAACCAGGTCAAGAAGTCTACAATCTGACAGTTTTGAGACTATTTTAAAACTCGTGTCTTTGCATATCGTAAGACTGTAGTTCAGTCTCTCAAACGTCAAAGCTCCTGGATGTGTCTGAAATAAACACAGTGAACTCAGTCTTCATGAAACTATAATTGCAGTTTTAATCATAAATACACTTTTATTCTGACAAATTACAAATATGCTTTTATAAAATGTTTACAAGGAAACAACAACCAAGAAAAAGGTGTAACAGACAAGTGAGGGCACGGCCTCCACTGCAATTAGTTTAATAACAGTCTGACAGACCAGCAGAACCACAATCTGATCAGTCTTAGGAATAACATTTGACGTGAAAGAAAGTTCAAAGGTGCTAAATGACATGACACTGACTCTTGTGAGCCTGTAGCCTTGATCTAATGTTGTTCTCGCCTTAGACACAGACCTGGGGTATTGTTTTGTTTCATTCACAAATGTTTGAGGAATATTTTATTATAAACCTTCATGAGTCTATCAACATAGAACTAAAAAATAAAAGGAACCCAAACTGTGGACAAAAAAGCACTTATTTGAGTTTAGGGAAATGTGCCATTGTTCCAATTTCACCAATCCAGACCCCAGCGTAGAGAGGCTGAGTGAACCTGGTCTGGACTCTGTGGAGGAGGCTCATGGTAGATACACCAGAGATACCATAAAACGCCAAAACCCCTGCACTGTGGTCCAGGTAAACCCCGATTCTGGTCCTCACCCGACCTGAGACCTGACCTGAGACCTTGGAAGAGACTTTGTTAAAGAAAAATGAATACCTGTTTGTGTCACAGTGTAAGGCCCAGGATTTATCATTGTTTCCAAATGCACATTCATTAGAGTTTCCTTTCCTCTGAATATCTCTGTATGAAACTGCTACACGAACACCCTTCCTCCAGCTCCACTCCACCTCCCAGTAACATCGGCCCGTCAGACTCTCTCTGCTCAGGACCTGACACAAACTGAACCTTTCTGGATGATGTGGATAACTCTGGTCTTTGCCCAAAAGTGTGACTCTCTTGTTTCCATAAGACAGTGACAGCCATGTGTGAACTGTGTTTGGGTCCAGAGTGATTTCTGTAGAATATTGTAAGAAGTCGTCTCTGGAGCTGGGTTCAGCTGGTGCCAGTAAAACCTGGACTGGACTCAGAGTGAGCTGGAGTGTGTCTCTGAGCTTGGACACAGCTCTGGTCACTTCCTCAAAGTAGCTCCGGTCCCCTGTGTGAATGGTGTCTGGCTCTGTGCTCTGTGTGTGTGGGGACAGTGAAGCGTAGACCTGTAGAAACTGGTTATGATCCTGGGTGAGGGCCAGTGTGTCCAGCTCAGAGAGGCTCCTCTTCAGCCCCCTCACGTCCTGCTGCACTTGGTCCTGGAGCTCTTGGACTCGGCTCAGTTGGGTCTGCTCCTGGGAGCGGATCTGCTGCTCCACTTCAGAGCGTCTTTTCTCCAGGAGAAGGGCCATCTGTGTGAAGCTGTCCCGCTGCGCTGCACTGCTGTCTGGGCAGAGCGTCTGATGTCCTGGGCCTCCTGTTGGAGCCTCTTCAGGTCTGTCTCTTTGTGCTGGAGGCTCTGGAGCAGCAGGGCCCTCCTGGTCGGCAGCTCTGCCTGTCTCTGAGCCCTCTCTGAGGCAGAGGCCACTATGTCATGACCCTTATGTTGGTCCACAGAGCAGAGGTAACAGATGCTCTGCTGGTCACTGCAGCAGAACAGATCCATCATTTTGTCGTGTTCAGAGCAGATGTTTTCCTGGAGCTTGTGAGACGGCGCCACCAGCTGGTGTTTCTGTAACGCTGCAGCTTCATAATGAGGCTGTAGGTGGCGCTCACAGTAAGAGGCCACACACTGCAGACAGGACTGGACAGCTCTCAGCTTCTTCCCAGTGCACACATCACAGAACACATCCTGAGGTCCGGCATAGCAGTGGTCTGCAGGGGGCGCTGAGAGTCCAGTCTTCTTCAGTTGCTCCACCAAATCACTTAACAAAGTGTTTTTACGCAGCACAGGCCTGGGGCTGAAGTTCTCTCTGCACTGAGGACAGCTGTAGCTGTGGTTCTGTTGGTCCCAGTGGTGCTGAAGACACTTCATGCAGTAGTTGTGTCCACAGGGAGTCGTCACTGGATCCTTCAGTAGATCTAAACAGATGGGACAGGACACAGAGTCCTGCTGAACGCTCTGGGCCATGTCTGTGTGAACTGTGCAGTGTGCAGGTTTAGAGCAGTGCCTCCTGCTCCTCCTTCATGGGTGGAGCAGTCAGAGGACATCCCAGACTCTACATGGAGATGAACTCCTGTCATTTTAATGTGAGCCGGAAAGATAAGGTGAACCAGTGTGACCAAAAATCACCTGGACCAAAGCACATGATCAAATTTATAGTGAGAAACGTTTGTCCAAATGTGGCACAGGTAGGTTCTGTGCTCAATATCACACCCTCAAACTGCTGTAGAGGAACATGTTTATTTCAGATGGTTTTTGTATTTTAAAACTGAGTGGACAATAATGGTCGTACCAGTGAACTTGATGAGCTCTAATTTTAAGCAAAGAGTCTGAGAAAAAAAAAAACTAATGAAAGATGACTCCTCAAACTCAGAAAAGTCAAAAGCACATTTCACCATATTTTGGACATCTCTTTGCTATTTTCTTCACTTCAAATTTGGCCAAAACACTCTCAACCCATGAACAATTAAAGATGATCAATTACATTTTGAATATGACTTTGGGTGTGGTCATGGGGAACTTTCTTTAAATATATAACCCTTAGTCCTCCTACATAAAGTGTCTTTAGTCCTGCTTTGGTCCTGGTTCAGTCTCTGGGTTGGCCATGCACTGGTTCATATGTGTTTTTCATATCCTGCTTTAGACAGCTTCACTCTGCTCTGTTTAATCAAATATACTCTGTCTCAGTGTCTTTGTCAAATCATGTGTTTTCATATTGTAAGACTGTAGTTCAGTCTCTCAAATGTCAAAGCTCCTGGACGTGTCTGAAATAAACACAGCGACCAGAATCTTCATGAAAACATACTTAGTTTTAATCACAAGTGCACTTTTAGTTTGACAAATTACAAATATGTTTTCATAAAATGACTGTGTTTTACAAGGAAAGAACAATCAGGAAATACCCTCTGCTGTGCCAGGTGTAAGAGACAGGTGTAAGAGACAGGTGAGGACAGGGCGTTCACTCCTGTCAGACCAGCAGAACCACAATCTTATCAATCTGAAAAATGCATTTAATGAGGATACAGCAAAGAGCTCAAAAGTTGAAGTGAAAGAAATGCAGAAGTGAATTATGAGGCTGGTGTAAAACATGTAGAAAATATTTGAGTTTAAATTCTCCTTGAACTGCCACCTTACTGTGGTGGGGGAGTTTGTGTACCTGAATGATCCAAGGAGCTGTGTTGTCCAGGGTATCATGACTCTGGGAGAGTCTCCCATGACAAACAGGTTCGAGGTGATGGGTCAGGCCTGGGGTTGGGCCTCAAATGTGAGCACAGGTGATCCTGTGGATCACCACAGGCAGAAGGGTTCATAGGGTTTGGGTGCAGAGAGGACTGGGCAGCAGTCGAGGACAAGTGTCTCAACAACCCAGTCCACAGACACAGCATCGGGCTGAACAGCAACATTTACAGTTCTGATTCTGCTCCTCTCAAAGTGACATCAGCTCCATCACAGACAGAAACACACTGCTGTAGTTTTACATGAAATAAGAAAATCACTTTTTACATCATGATCGAGTGAAGAGTCAAACACAGATGAAGTTTACAGAAGAACATTTGAAGTGAAACAAAGTTCTAATCCAGTAATAGTACAAACGATTCTAGTATGAACAGTGATGTAGCTACGACTGCATTCATACACGAGGCCAAAATGTCAAACTCCATTTTGAAGCAGAGGAACAATTTTTCATTTCGATCATAAAGTCTTTGGATAGAATATCATTGTCAACACAAAATCACAGCATTTTCTTTGTTCTTATATAGACCAGAGGTAATTTTCCTCCTGTATATGTCACAGTTGTTTCAGAATCAAATGAGTATCTGGTTCTTATAATCGATTTGTATTTAGATATTGATTTTTTTTAACAGTACTTTAAAGTCTTATGTAGATAGTTCAAAATAAGAATCAAAGTTGAGCCCAAATTGTGAAGAACAAAGCTGCTATTTGAGTTTAGGGAAATGTGCAGTGTCTCCAGTATAAATCCAGACCCCAGCGTAGAGAGGCTGAGTGAACCTGGTCTGGACTCTGTGGAGGAGGCTCATGGTTCTTCCAGAGATGCTGTAAAATGCCAAAACCCCTGCACTGTGGTCCAGGTAAACCCCGATTCTAGAACCGACAGGACCTGAGACCTGGGAGTGGACTGAGTTAAACCAAAATGAATAACAGTTAGGTTTACATAGTAAGGCCC